>CAWUFW010012711.1:0-524109 GCA_963921515.1 Calotriton arnoldi
ATAATTTATTTTACAAAAATTAAAAATAATTTAGGGGCCCATTAGGATGGCGGGCGGAAGCACCACCGCCGTGCTGGCGGATGCAAAAAGCACCAGTTACCGTCCGCCCGCCACAGCACACACGCCCGCCCAATTAGGATGCGAAAAGACAGCCAAACACCGCCCGTACGCCAGCGACGCCGTCCGCCATCAAAGTGCGCCCGTTCACGGAGCGGCGCGGCTCAATGGAGACACAACGCCCGACGAAATCACGTACCGCCCGGCGTACAAATTACGATGCCAGAACCAAACAGTTCCTCCGGCTAAGAGACACCGCACGTGAAAGCAAGGCGGAAAACCGAACATACAGTACGGATAGCAAAGAGGCGGACCCCCGAGCATGAATCCAGCACTGCAGGCCCTCCCCATGCTCTACCTGATGCAGCACCCAGGAGTCAACGCACCGCGGCGACGCAGGTAGGCAGACACACAACAGGGGCACGCAAACAGCGCACACAGTGCAAGGGCGGGACAACTGCATATGGCCCCCACCCCGACACCCCTGCGTGGACACGACACATCCACCACTGCACCCACACATGCGCACAACGCAGAGGCCAACGGCAGCGCAATGCATGCGCCGCACACAAACAACACAGGGTCACAACCAAACACCACACACACCAGCACCACCCAGAACGCACATGTCACGTGACAGCCCTGCCACAGTCATGTCCCCAACCGGCAATTCACTGCTGCCAACCTGACGTCACACAACTGACCCGAACATGTCAGTGACGTCACGCCACATTAGGACACACCCCTGTGTGCAAAACACGGCGAAGCACACAGCGGAGGCAACATCACCCAGCAGAATATGGACCCCGTCGGGAAAAGGTACGCCAGAACCACACAGAAACACCGGTGCCACCCTGCACCCAATAACAAGACATGCAATACGTAACATCAAAGATACCGGGGACAGACAACAGGTGGGACCAATTATAACACAAGGCCCAACGTACAGCGGAAAAGCAGCCTGCTGCCCACACACGGGAGAGGAGACAGCACCGAATGACCTTCCATTCCCACTGTGAAACCACATCCCGACTAAACAAGCCGGAGAAAACAGTCATTGCACCAAACAAAGCCCAACGCAGGCATGCAGAGGGAAGCGGCCACAGGGCAGATAGCGCATAACACCAAAGAACATTCACAACGGAAAGAAGAAATGATAACACTCCCCCATGTGGTTCACATGCAAGTTATCTGGAAGGAGTCAGACACCACTGACCTTGACCATTCAGAGAAGCATGTGGGATGAGGGCCCGTGTCCTCCGCACAAGCCAACATAACACAAGTCCTGCCTCCCTACGACCATTACAGAATTCCCAGCAACATCGGAGGTTGCACTCTGCAGACTGCACAGACAGCCGGAGCACGCCACCACAGCGCCCTGCAGCAAAATGGCACTTGCACCACACCTACCCAACTACGCCGGACAGATCAAGCTGTACAAACATAACCTGATACAGATATTGGGATGTGACAATCTGGCCCTGCTGAACGTAAGTTACCGACTAACTTACCGCATCGCATTGTTCAGCTGCGTCATCCCCGTCTTCTACTGTCGGAGGTGTCCCTTCTACTATCCTGTGGAGTTATGTCTCTCCAACCCGGCATGTCCAAGGGCGGACCTGCTACAACTATTCCACCCCCTGGACGCCCACGACAGGGCCTGTTCAGCCTATGGGGGCATGGCGTATGTGGCGACTATCGGACCCACACTGCAATGGGACCACTGTGCCTCCACACGACGGATAATGGATTACAGTTACATCGAATGCCATCCAACATGTCCCATCATGCTCCTACAAGGGACAACTCACGACCAACACCTTGACAGCCACCATCCGCTACATTGGCTGGCAACCATGTCCACCACCAATGCCATGGAAGCCCTGCTGGAAGGTATTGCATTCCTGACAACCTGTCAATTTGTCGGGCCCCGTCGCCAGACCCCCAATTGAGCAATGATGACCCACACCGTACCCATGCGTGGCTTACGCACGGACTAGGCAGTTACCAGTACAACTACTACACCATGCAACCTGCAACTGACACCACAACAACAACTACACTGCCATGACATCTGATACTATTTGGGAAATGCACCCTGTACCTCATCACATCCAGTAACTCTGCATGAACAGGGGGAGGCAGAGGCATGGGATTTGTGTATGGCAACCACATGGACAGAACTGCACGTACAACCATGCCATGATATGGATCCTGCGCCCATGAACATATGCACCGGTCAGTGGACAGCAATCGTCCTGCTGCAGTATGTGAGAGCTGTCACCACACCTCCCTCTGAACGTCCGTGCCAGGACCTTTGCATGTACACCAAGTGCATCCACCAACAACATGAGCCCAGTGACTGTGACATGGCCAGTACCCACCACATCGCAACAACTAGTGGGACGCCTTTGCATGCATGTAAGCCCATGCCCTGATGTCACCTCCACGCACGTGTGTATGAGTAACCATAGCAGCAAACCTGTAACATGGAACGGAGATGCACTGTGCCCATGATGACAAGCGGACTGGTAGGCTAAATGTATACTGTCTGTGTCAGTCAGCAGCACCACAGTAATTAGCAAATGTACATTAGCACACCAACGGCTAAGCAGTTGGAACTCTGAAGCCCACATCCCACAGTCAACAACTAATCACTGTACCCCTACACCCTATGCTATGTGTAATCATGCTGAGTATATCCTCCACATGCACTTCGCTGCCAGTAGTGTTCACTATACTGCATCACAGAGGACATTAGTCCCAATACATGGCTTGAAGCAACAATGTGTCTCTGCTGATTCATTTCACAAGTACGAATGAGAGAGGATGAGAGTGTGTGAAGTACACGGCAGTCATGAGATGACCATGTAGTCCACTGTCATTGGATGTCAACTTAAATGTGTAGCACAACTGTGGGAGACACACATGTGTCATGTGAAGCGGGAGTTACGCATGGCTCAGGTGGGTTGGTGTGACGGGTAGGTGCGCACATGCAATGTTGAAACACGCTGTGTTGGGAGGACTCAGGACCAGTACATTGGCGCACTCCTGGGAATCTGTAAAGACCACCTGTCTGGTGACGAATGTGAACTCGTGTGTGCACAACAGGCGGGCACACGAACAATGCCGCATCAAGTGTAGACGTCAGCCCACCCTCCGTGGACATGCCGGATACTGCTGCGCGTCCGCCAGGCCCTTGCCAAGGCACTCACATCCCCTGTCGACCTGGTGTATCCCCAACATTGTCCACTTGCACAGGCAATCCAGGGCACGGGATGGCAGTAGAGCATGGTGGGTGAGAGCTCATGGCGCGCTCATCCTTGTCACATCACGCAGGCAACACATCCACAATGTGTAGTATGGCACAAGTCAAATGGAAGTAGTGGGGGGATGCACACATCACAAGCAGCAGTGACGTCACGGACGGTGGCTCGCACCATCCCACCCATTGACAATACACCCACACACGTTACATGCCATTGCAACAGAGAAGCCAGCGCGTGCACAAGCAGCTCCAAGCTCGCCCCAGAGAGGCCAAAGAGTGAATGTGTGGGGCCATGAGCTCCAGTTGGACGCGGACTGGCCCGCTAGGGCAGCTACAGCCTCTGTGTGTTGCAGGTGGTGTATCCGGACTGCGGAGCCTGTCATGCATTGTCAATGTTGCCCGGGTCTCGAGTCGGGGCACCACGCATGTGGACGGCGTAACGCCACTAATCATACCGTGAGACAGACCACATGTACAACTGGACCCACACATACACTCCTTGGCCTCTCTGGGGCGAGCTTGGAGCTGCTTGTGCATGCGCTAGCTTCTCATGTGCAAATGCATATTGGTGTGAGCGAGGGGAGGCCATGAGGACAGTGTAAAAGATAACTGTTTGACTTTCAGTTAGTTTAAGGAATGCCCCTGATGTGGTCAGAAAAAGACATGTCTCGTGTGCATTGCAACTAGTAGATAAGCCGATGACCTACCCATGTCTTGCATGTAGCCCCGCACCTAGCCCCGCACACTCGACACAGCGAAATGAGTACCAGCACCACATACTTCCCATTCTAAGCACTGACTGGGGGTGATAACCATTGGACAGTCTTGTGTAGTCCACCCACGCGTACATGTGGGCCCTCCATGAACCATGTCACCTGCGGCAAAGTGATGTCATGGGCAATGACGGAACTGAGCAGAGCTGTCTGCCCCACGCACAGACGGTGCATCAGCTCAACAGACCCAGCACTGAGTGCAGCAGGGGTCACATGTGCAGGGGCAGTTGTGCCTGGTGTGAATGCACATGCACATAGACAGCACATCGAGCAATGTGTAGCCTGCCCACATCTACTGTCCATTGTCAGGCTGACCTAGAAGAAGATCACAAGGCAACACATCTGTGTGGGTGTACCCACTGTGACCAACACTGCGCAACCATCAGCGTACTCGCCCTGTGCATGGCCCACCCCGCAACGAAGGTCACATTCAGTGCCACTATCTCTCACACACATCCCTATCACGAGTCATGGTGTGTCCAATAGACAGTGCAGAGTAAGCGCTCATCCGGGGGGTCCTGAACAGGAGACACATGTAACCCACTAAGCACTCTATGTCGGCACCTACTGGCATTGTGCAGTCAATGTGCAGGCCAGGCCTGCTGGGACTGAGAAGGGCAGCATGGCCCCAGCCTGACTTCCACACGACCAACAAGTGCACTGAGACCTGCATTGCCAATTGTCTGTGTCACTGGATGTCTGACATGAAGTTGCCATGTACCACCACTCGGGTGGGACAGACAGGTCAAAGCGCCCGAGAGCTCACATACCCATGCCACCTGCAGCCAGCATGGTGTGCAGTGCATGTCTGTACTCCACAGGCTCTGACTCATAGTGCTGAGGAGCAACGACATGTGTGTCCCCCACATGCACACCCACACCCACTGCAGTTGTCTCTCACACACAACTTTCGCAAGGAATAGCCATGTGCAGTGTGCGTGGAGCACGGAATCCAGGTTCTCCAGCTCCTCGCCGGTGAGTGGACCTGGACATGTCCTCAGCGTCATCCACGTGTAGGTGTAGTGGTGGCAGCAGCAGCTGTCGTCGAGGGGTGCCAGGCTGCAGTGCCAGGTAGCTGTGGTCATGCCTGTCCCACTCACACACACATATGACCCCCTGGGGCCGTTTCAGTGGGTACAAGCTGCTGCGATTTGTGTACCATGTCTGGCAGCTGCAATTGCAGACGTTGGCCTGCTCCCAGCTGGCCATGGACGCCTACCTCCACAGTGGAACACGCAGGGTGCAACCGCGAGGGTCATTGGAGTTGCCCGTAAGGGCCTGGCCCATGCCGGGTACAGTCCGCTGATGCCATGTGCACCACACAGTATAATGTGCGCAATGCATCTGCAGGTGTGGCCATGATTTGCGTGTGGGAGCAGGTCCACAATGGACAAGGCCACAACATGCTGTGTGCATTGGCAGGGACGGCCAGTGCTCAGCCTCCACATGTATGTAGGAACATCATCATGTACACATTGGCATGGGAGCATGGGATATGCATATGCACACACATGCCATCTTTCACTATGTACATCTGCCACTTGGCACGTGCAATGTTACGTGTCACTTGTGATGTGTAGTTGCAGGCACACAGCCGTGTCGGCATGGGGCTGTCAATGTGTACACCTGTCAATGTTTCAGGAGGTGTGATCCGTACTGTGCTGTACTTAGGGTGCAGTAGGGACATCAATGACTGTCTCATATCCCCTCGTGCCACCGGTCCCACTTGTTTTGGCCGCTCAGCCTGTGTCCATAGCGTTGTTGGTGTGTGCCCTACACACCCAGCCTCGGAAGCAGTGTGATGCACAGCAGCTAGTTATGTTGCCGTGGTGTTGCAGCTTACCGATTATGCAGTCTGTTGCCTTCAGCATGCCGTACAAGTTGTTAATGCCTGACTCCCCATGTGCATGCTCATTGCAATGGTGTGTGTCACTGCCCATTGCTATTGGTAGGGGACCTGTGTAAGTGTATTGTGGCTGTGCTGTCCCTACTTGTCAGCCGTTCTGTCATTCAATTGCCTGCTCAGTCATTTATGTTTTGTGTATGTGAATATGCCATGTGGCGTGTTGCTTTGACATGTGTACACTTCCATCTTTCCTAGGCGGAGACCAAACATTCATCGCCCCTACCAATTGCTGTCAGATATGGTGGATGTTGAGGTCATCCGCAAATATCGTCTGGACCGACCCACCCTGCATCGTCTATGTGCCTTGTTGGAACCCCACCTCCGTCCTAGCAGGGTGTATCCAACAGCATTCACCCCCACGGCTAAGGTGATGGCTGCACTGCATTTCTTCGCCACTGGGTCATTCCAGCACACAGTGGGCAGTGGAGGTGGGATGTCCCAACCCATGTTCAGCATGGTGCTCAGGGATGTACTGTCAGCCATGATGCTGTACAGGAACAGATACATCCGCTTCCCCAGGGCTCGTGAATTGGCGGCAGTGAAGGGTGCATTCTATGCTCTTGGACGAATCCCCCACGTCGTTGGTGCAATAGACTGCACCCATGTTGGCCTTGTTGCACCACAGGCCACCGAGCACCTCTACCGCAACCGGAAGCACACGCACTCCCTGAATGTGCAAGTGGTGTGCCTTGCGGACATGGTGATCACACACGTGTGTGCGAAATTCCCTGGATCGGCCCATGACGCGCACATCATGCGCAACAGCATCCTACCACGTCTGATGACCAATCTGCAACCGGACCGTGGCTGGATTGTTGGTGAGTATGTGGAGTAGTGTAGCGTGCTGGCTGTGCGATGCTGTCTTGTGTCCAGTTGGAATTGCAACGGTTCTCTGTGTCCCTCACACCCAGGTGACTCTGCTTACCCGAATGGAGCCTGGCTGCTCAGCCCATTACGACGTCCTGGGAGCCCAGCAGATGTACGCTACAATGAGGCACATGGGAGGACCAGACGTGTGGTTGAGCGGACCTTTGGCCTCCTCAAGTCCAGGTTCAGATGCCTGGACCGCACCGGGGGCGCACTGGCATACTCCCCACAGAAGGTGTGCCAGATAATTGTGGCTTGCTGCATGCTGCACAATCTGGCGATCCGCAAGCAGATCCCCCTAATTGTGGATGACGGAGATCAACCAGGGCCCCAGCCTGCAGACCTGGACAGCTCCAGTGAAGAGGACAGTGGAGAGGATGAAGCTGTGAATGTGCGTCAGCAGCTCATCGCCCGCTACTTCACTTGACGGTGAGTGACCATGTACGACGGCTGATGTAGCTGTAGTTGTGCAGGTGTATGTGTGCTCTGTTACGGGGGCCTTTTGTTCACTGAGTGCTGTGTGTCAATGGTCCATGTCCAGGTTGGTATGCCACTGACAGTGGCTGTAGCATTGTGCCCTGTTGCTCTGTGAGATGTGTGTGCATTGCTTGTAGTTGGTGACAAGTACTGTGTGATGAGTGTGTGACACACTCATTGAATGTACTCTTGTTCTGTTTCACACCCCTAGGTCCCTGCAGCCTCTCCTGTCCCATCGACATGCCACACAGCAGATGCATTTCTGCTCATGGTGGCGATTGCACATCGTGGAATAAACCCAGGACACATTAAGCCGATTGTGAACAAGGTGTATTTATTAACAGCGGTGACATGTGATTGTGTGCAAGGTGATGACAAATGTGGTGCATGCTGTGACAATGACTTGACGGTCATGGCTGCGTGATGGTCAAGGTGTACCCATGGAGTTCTATGTCCACAGTCCAACAGACACATGCCATTCACATGGCAGTGTGGGGTAGGATCGTATTCCATGTCAATGCAGTAGGTGGTCAAGGTGGCTGGCTGACTCACTGGCGTTTGGTGCGGGCGAAGTCCTCTCTGGACACCTGTTTCCTCTTCGGACGGCCCCTTCCACGTTTGGTAGGGGGGGTGTTGATGTTCCGCTGGTGGTGGCTGAGGAGTGCTCACTCGCTGTGGACGCAGGGGAACGCGAGGCTGCACGAGCCTGCGCCACAGCAGGTGGTGGCGGAGGTGGTGTTGCTGGCCTTGCTTGTGCCCTCCCCCACCACCAGCTGGCCCATGAGTGCCGCGATTTGGGCCATATGGGCGTCCATGGACCTCAACACCGCAAGGACCTCCCGCGTGTCGCTTGCCGACCTGGCCCATTCGCCTTGGGCCTCTTCATAGGCCCCAAGGACTCTGTCGATTGGCGGCAGGGCTTGGCTCCCAGGCACAGTTGGCGTTGGCCTGACCCTGCTCCTCCTACCAGTACTGCTGCCACCGACCTGCCCACTGGCCACATTGCTCACCACGGTCCTCGCTCTGGCTCCCAGGTTGGAGCCCGACGGCCGTGCCGACCCTTGCACAGGTGCTGTGGCGAGGGATGGCGTGGTGGTGGTTGTTGCGGCGGTGGTGGTGGCCGCAACGGCCGTGGCAGCAGGGGTCTGTGACTGGTCAGCAGCCCTGGGTGATGGGTTGGTAGGCAGGAGGGGCCCTGGGGAGCGGTTGTGCCCTGCCACTCCAGATGGGCCTGCTGGGTGGTCCGTGTCCGGAGAGGTGTCCAGCTCCTCTACATCCGTGAGTCCGGGTCGGGGGCTTGCAGACTGGCTGTGCTGGCTGCTGTCACCCTCTCCAGCATCCAGCAGTTCGGCACCTGTGGGGAGGATGAAATGGGTCATTGTGTTGCACCTAGCAAAGTATGTATTGGTTGTCTGACATTCACAGTTCGTGCACTGTCGTGCACAGGTTTCCCAGTGGCGTGTGTGGATGTACGATGTGTGTATGCGTGGGCTAGGCAATGGGTCTGTGTGATGTGGACATGTGGCATGGGACGGATTAGCAATGCCGATGGGTGTGTGTTGCTATGCTCCTACATTTTGTGGCTCGTGTGTATGCGTGCTCCAGGGCCATCGGCGATGTTGGGTTGAACGATGGTTTAGGGGGAGGGATGGTACGCTTAGGTACGCTGATGCCAGAAGGGGGTACAGCCCCCTACACGCTCTTGGGTTGAGATATGCTTTTGGGGTACATGCTGTGGGTGATGGGTGCAGAACGTGACATGTGTTCTGGCAACGTGACAGTGCATGGACAAAGGTGTGTGTCTGTCTCACATGGCCGGAATATCTGCTGACTGTTATCATTCATGGACATCACATTGGTAGCAATGTTGTGAGTTCGTGCTTGTTGTGTGCCACACGTCGTATTGAAGATGGGCCAATTCCTTTGTGTGCGCGCTGCCCTGGTACATGTGCATCAGTGCTGTGCTCTTGGGGTGTTGACTATGTTATGTGTGTCGTTATTCGCAGTGTGACGTGCGCTTCGGTCACTGCAGGCACTTGTTTTGTCATGGGCAGGTATCTTTGCATGTCTACTGGATGTGGGCCAGCTGTTCGGATGTCATACCTATCATGACATTGTGGCTGTGAGATGAGATGGATGATATGTTGAATGTGCATTGTGTGCCTGTGTGTTTCATGGGTCCTGTTGTCTTTGTGTGCAATATTGTGGTTCCAAGCTGGTACTTCTGGTACGGTCTGTCTTACGTGGGCGTTGTTGTACGATGTGTGGGTGACAGGCAGTGAGGACTACATGGACAGGACTTCGATGGTGTTGCTGATGTGTGTGATGGGTGGCACAGTACCTGCCGTGTGGGTCTGTGCTCCAGTGGGACTTGTACATGCAGACGTGGCTCCTTAGGTGTTTCTGTATCTGTGATAGGTCATGTGGGGTTTGACTCTGTCGAACATGTCCGTGTGCACATTGGTCTCATGATTGTGACTGGGAGCAGTGCTGCGTGTTCCTCGGCTACGTGTCATGTCCCATGTGTCAGTCGTAGTACAGTCCTCATGCCTACAGACGCCCCGCCCTGTACAGTTTCCCACCTACAGGTTGTTTCTGAGTGCGCAATGCAATGGATGCCACATGGTACTGGGAGGGAGGGGTGCTCCACCTTGCTGGTCTGTGGTAGTGGGGGCCTGGTGGGTGTTTGACTTCGGCTGTCCCCCTCCGACTCACTGTCTTTGTGTTCCGGCTACTTACCTGTTCATTGTCGGTCAGTGCAGCTATGGCGGACACATGGATGTGGGGTGTGCTCCACCTTGCTGGTCTGTGGTAGTGGGGGCCTGGTAGGTGTTTGACTTCGGCTGTCCCCCCTCCGACTCACTGTCTTTGTGTTCCGGCTACTTACCTGTTCATTGTCGGTCAGTGCAGCTATGGCAGACACATGGATGTGGGTGTGGGGAGTGCTCATTCTGGCGCATCTGGAGTACAAGGGGACCTGGTGGTAGTTGCGGTGCTGGCTGACTGTACACATGCCCCCATGGTTTTGTTGGTTGGTAGCTTTGGGCTGAGTGTGTATCAGTGTCTGTTGCATGTGTGGGTGATGTCTTGTGTATTGTGTGCTGGACATGGGGGTGTTTGTCCCTGGGAGCTATGGCATAGTGGTGGTGCATGTGAGTACATAGCGGTGTGCTGGTATACGTTTGTTTGTACTTACCAGCCTCGACTCCCCTGGTAATCCGGTGAGGATCTCCGGATGTATGATCACTCGCACCTTCTCCTCCCACGCCTTGAAGGTCTTGAAAAGCGCGGGATTCCCTCCGCCAGTCCTGGCAGCCAGCTCTAGGTTTTTGCTCTCCTTCTTCTTGACCACGCTTTTGAGGTCGTTCCACCTTTTGTTTATTTCTCCTCTGTTGCGTGGAACGTTCCCGACTGCATTGACCTGGTCTACGATCCTGCTCCACAACCGGTTTCTGGTGGATAGTGGTGTTTGTTGGACCTGGTTCCCATAGATTTGTGGGTGCACCTTGACGATCTCGTCGACCATGACCGTCAGCTCGGTGGAAGTGAACTTGGGCATTCTGTGTGATGCCATGGTGTGTGTTTTGGTGTTTGTGGTGCTGGTGCGGTGTGTGGTGTGTGATGTGCAGGGGGTTTGTGGGTCAGGTGTTTGGTGGTGGTGGTGATGGGTGTGATAGGTGCGTGTCTGTGGTGTGCTGCTGTCCTTTCTGTCTCGCTGTGTTGTGTGCTTTCGTCCTCAGTTTGTAATGTTGCAGGGGGTTGTGGTCTGTGGAGGGGCTGGTTTTGTACTTACCTATGTGGGTGTGTCATGGTGGTCTGTTGTTTTCAGGTGTGTTGTGGCTGGTGTTCTGGGATTTGTAGTTGATTTGTATGTCCAGGGGGGGTGTTTCAGGGATGTGTACTGTGTTTGGGTTTTGTGCGTGGGTTGCTGTGTGGACTTGTTAGCCATGTTGTGTGTGTTTGTTTTCGTCAGCGGATGGTTTCTGTGCATGGAGGTGGCCGCCAGGGCTTCCGCCGTGTCCATTTTCGTCACTGTTGTTTGCGCTGGCGGGCGGTGTATTTGTGGATTTTCCGCGCTCATGTCGGTGCGATCCTAATTTCACGGGCGGTGTCTCGGTCATCAGGGCGGGCGGTTTTGGCTTGTCGTGCGTCTTTCCGTCCGTGGCGGGCGGATGGACTTGGACTCGGACATGGGTGGGCGGTATTTTCTGTTTATTTTCCGCCTCCGGCGGTTTTCGGTTCGCGCCATCGTAATTGCTCGGTCGGTATTCAGGGGGTTGAGGCGGGCGGATTTTAGCCACTGTGGTTGATGGCGGATTTTATTCCGCCCGGTATCGTAATGGACACCTTAATTTTTTTAATTTGTTAATTTTTTTAGAAAATGTTTATAATATTATTTTTGTATGTGTATGTCTGTATTTATAATTTATAAAATATTTTAAACAATTTCTAAGTTATTAAAATAATTATTTATGAATACTATTAAGTAAGTATATATATTATATTTTATATGTATATGTTTAATTTATTTTAACATTATATGTATCAGTTTTTATTTTTAAATAGTTTTAACTATGTTTCTTTTAATTATATGTATTATTTACTTTATTTTAGATTATTTTTTTAACATTTTAAAAAAACGATATTTTTTACAACGATATTTTTGACATCGATATTTAATTTTCAATATTTTTGTACTTACCATGATGTAGATAGGATGTCGATATTCTTGACTTCGATATTTTTGTCACGATATTTTGTACCTCGATATTTTTGAGGTCGATATTTTGTCAGTGATTCGTGGAAACCTCAACTGAAACTCCGAAGAGAAACACACCTATAATTTTAAGAGAAAAGAGGTCCTTAGTACCTATAAGAACTGAAGGTGCAACTGTAGTTACCCCAGAAGAAATAGAGAGATGGGCACAGGAAATAGATAATCGTAATCCACCACCAAAGATATTAGACATCAGCAGATTGAAAGTGCAATTGGAAGAAATGATAACAGGAAGCGTGGGCATGGAAAGATTGAATGTTTATAATGATGAGGAATTATTATATTTATGTAAGAGTATAACCAGAAGAGCAAGAGTGTTTCATGAGAGATTGACTGAAGTTGCTTCAGAGATTGGAATAGACATAAGGAAATCAAAGTTATTACAGAAACCATATCGAGTAGACTTCACTGATAAGGACTTGGAGAGTGTAAATGCTTCAGGAAAGAGACTACAGATAAAGGAATTAATGGGCATTTAATGAAAATGGGGAGACATTGATAAATGGAGGATTAGATGGATAAGAAAGAAAGAGGAAGTACAAGCGAGAGAAGCAGCAGCTGCTTTCCCAGTGAGGGAAACAGACAAGGTGGAAAAATTGTGTCCCATTAGAGAGGTTCCTGGAGGTGGATATGTTCATGTGCCTTGGAGTAGACAAGACATTTTGTCATTTACAAATGACTTTCCAAAATTGAGAGAAAAACCAGTGGAATGGTATAAACAAGTAGAGAGATTTGTGAAGGTTTCAAAAGTTTTATTGAAGGATTTGGATGGTCTATTTGATATAGTGGTACCTGCTGATTTATGGACGGAATGCAAGATTACAGTTGATTGGCCTAGTGATGAGTATCCAAGAGACTCAAAGACAGGAGCACCCTCAGAGGAGGTGATGAAAAAGTATCATCAAGTGGTTACGTATTTGAAAAGGAAAATTCCTCCAAAAGAAACAGACTGGGTAAAGATAGATAGAACCACTCAAGAACCAAATGAATCTGTACATGCATATTATGAGAGGTTACTGCAGGTGTTTAAGCAGTATAGTGGATTTGAGAACATCGGTGATAAAGATATGGGACATTTTGGTATCGATTTGTTTATGGTCTGAAACCGGAGATTAGTCAAATGATACAGCAGCATATGTTGTGTTGGCAAAGCAAGACAGTGGATGAGATTTTAAAATACGCAAAGTATTGTGGTGACGACATTGAGGCTAGGCGTAGGAAGTTAAAAGAGAAAATGATGTGGGCACAAGTTAAATTAGCAGAACAGCAAGAAGAGAAAACAAATGATAAAAATAATAATCAAGTAAAAGAACAGAGTCAGAATAGTCAAGGAGGAAATGGCATTAAATATAGGGGACGAATGGACAGAGAAGAAGCAAAAAGAAGTTTCCTTGTCATGTGTGCGGAAAGCTTGGACGTTGGAAGAACGAGTGTAAGAGTACTCAGAGTAATAAGAATAATATTGGGCCAAATCAAAATTTAATCCCACAGATGCAGAATGAAGTACTTTTGAATCAGCAGCAGCAGGTAGTTACTCCTCAATATCAGGTGCCACCAGCTCCTATGCCAAATTTTGTGAATCATCAGAGTTTCAGTGCGAACGCCGGATTTCAAGGAGAGAGTGGTAAGAATAACAGAACAATTTCCCAATATTATTTGCAGAATGGTGAAGAAAATTCAGATGGTGTGCAATGACGGTGCCTGAGGGGGGAGGAAGAGGAGTGCGTGCTTGGCGCATCCTTGCCGGTAGATCAGTCAGGTCCATTTGTTGATGGGAAAGTAGAAGGTAAAGACATTACTTTCCTATTGGATACTGGTGCTACCAGGTCTACTGTGAGAACAGCAGACATCCCAAACCTACCCCTCTCGGGAGAGAGAGAATGAAAATTCTTTATTTGTTTTTTTACAGCCGTAAAGCATAGTACTAAAAACATATATATATTTTTTTTAATAAAATGCAAATTAAAATGACATATCAGAAAAAGTGCATCATTATGTCTCTGTTATGCAGACTTTTCCAACTCATTTGCCACCTTATTTACAGGTTCTATGTCCGCCTTTCTTAAAAGTGAGTCAATCAGAGTTAAGAGCTTCGCCCCTCGGCAAATTAAGATATTTAATGTTCCCCCCGTCCAGCGGGTTATAGTCTGCCTGCAAGTACGAATGTTAAGTTCTTTTAAAATTGGTTTTAAAAGTGTCCCTCTAGCTTCTTTGACTGTAGGACAGACACACATCACGTGGCATAAAGATTCGTTATAATATCCACATAGACGACAGTTTGCGTTTTGGTGTTTCCCTTTCCATGTCGATCGCAAGTCCTTGGTTTCATAGTTTCCAAACCGATACAGCATATACCTCTTTTTTAGTGTCAATCTGAAGTGTGCTGCTAGGTAAGCTTGCGGTTTAAAATTTACATAAGAATTTATCACTGTCCAAGAGTGTCTACGTTTTACCAATGTATTTTTATCTTCAAAAAACGATTGTTTTTTTGCGGCGCCGTTACACACTCTGTTGAACGCCACACTCTCCATTTTACTGTCCCTTTCCTCTTGGATGTCTAATTCCATCAGAGCTGATCTTAAGTGTTCGCCCCATAAATACGTTTTTTTTCCTTCTAACTGGGCCTTTATTTCTGTCCAGCATAGATGATTCATGGAGCCAGGTTCCGAGGCGCAGAGTTTCCAGCATAGTTTCACGAAAACTGATTGTCTCTGGAATTTTTGATTTTGGAGCCCAAATTCCAGGCGAACCTGTGCTGGACACGGCTTTGGGAAGGTTAAAAACAGCTTTATACACCTTTGTCTGTAACTCGTTTAAAATTTCAAATTCCCGGCCATGCCATATTTCTAAACTGTATGCCAGCGTTGGAAGTAATTGTGCTGCCATAACTTTTAAGAGATGGCTATATGAGGGGCAACTCAATTTCGATTGCAGCTGTTTGTATGCAAAGGTTAGTGTTTGGGCCTTGGCTCTTATTGCTCTTTTTTGATCAGTAAAGGACATGCATCGCCCTAAGTTGATACCCAAATACTTCTATGTGCCATCTTCCTCAATTTGTTCACCCTTGGCGAACCACCTGAATTTGTTTGGCCTTGGGCCCGCTAAACGCACCACCTTTGTTTTTTTCTTGTTAATCTCCAGCCCTTGTTGGTCAAAATAATTTGTCAGATGGTCAATGACTCTCTGTAAACCAATTGGGGTTTGGCTCAAGACCACTATATCGTCTGTGTATTGCAGATACTGTATGTGGTCTTCTGCCAATTTCGGTGGATGGCTGTTTATTTTTAACAAATGGATGTGCAGGTCAGCAAGGTACAAGTTGAAAAGGCTTGGGGCCAAAACACACCCCAGTTTCAGACCTATGTTTATGTCAATCTTTGATGATACTATACTGCCATCTCCCAGCTTCACCCTGGCCCAGGTTTTGCTGTGGAGGGCTACTATGGTGTTAATTAGTTGAAGTGGTACTCCCCATCCTTTCATTTTTTCCCAAAGTTGATCTCGTGGGACTCTGTCAAAGGCAGATTTTAAATCAATGTAACATGCATAAAGGCCTACTCTCTTGAGTATTGCTTTTTCCGTGAGGATTGCCAATGCTGCCAAGTTCGTACTTGTGCCCATTCCTCGCCTGAAACTGGTTTGATATTTGGGAATTATGCCTTTCACCTCCATCCATGCGTAAAGTTTTGCTTCAATGTCCATCAGGGCTATTAGCCTGTAGTTACTAGGCTCGTTACGACTACCGTTCTTGTATATGGGGTGAAATAGGCTCCCTCTCCAAGAATCAAGAATCTTATTTTGGGAGTATAAGTGATTGAAGAGCGGCGTAAGATAGTTTGCCCAAAAGTCCTGTTCATGTTTAAAAAGTGCATTCGGAAGGCCGTTTGGCCCTGCTGCTCCCTCCGTCTTCAGTTTTTTTATTACTCCTTTTAGTTGTGTATTGTTGGTTAAAGTATTTGAGCCATTATAGCATGGTTCCAGTGAGTTATCTTCAGATTGTACTTTATCTTGATTGAGTGGGATTTCCTCTGGTTGTACTCTTTCCTGAAAAAGCATTTCCTCCTGCGGAGCTTCCAGCCCGGTTTCCGAACTCATTGTCTTTTCGTTATTTGTATTATTATATACGTTTTGAATGTGTTGTACCCAGATTTTTTCACTTATTCCTGCTTTTTGGAGCATTCTTGTTCCCTTTGTTAACTTGTTTATTATGCCCCAAAATTCACAACTGTTTGGCAATTTGCTGGCCCAAAGTAATTTCTCCCAGAGGTTTTCCATGTATTCCTTTTTTGCTACCCTACACCTCTCCTTGAATTTCTTCCTCATATCTGTAATTTTATTGTTCTTTTCAGTTTTTCCCGCTCTTGCAGCAATGGCTGTTATTCTAGCTTCCCTTGTGATTTCCCTTTTCAGGTTGCGCAGCTGTATGTTGTACCATGGGTCATTAGTTCTTCTTAGCGTACCTTGACGTCCCGGGAGTACCGGAAATTTATTTAATAAAATCCTTCCTAGTTTCTCCCAAACGTCTTCTAACGATTGGGTACACTGCGACCCACTATCATTAATGTATTTGTGCACTGCGTCCATTATTTGTGTGATATTTGTTCCGCGCCATTTTAGTTTCCTCAGGTTATATGTTACGGGCATTTCTGTTAAGGCAGTTGTTTTCTTTTTCTGAAACAGCTTTGCATTGGGAGACAAAACTTGCAGCAGGTGGTCACTTTCCGGGCGGGGTTGTATTCGAAACGAATCAACTGTGTGATGTAATTCTTTACTGACCATGGTGTAGTCGATGATTGATTGTTTTTTCCCGCTCAAAAATGTGATGCCGGCTGGTTGGTCTCCCTTTGTTTTCCCATTTAGAATGTGTAAACCCAAGGTTTCCAAATCGCATTTTAGATTGCTAACCTCCAAATCATTTTGGCTCGGTCTCTTGTTTACCTTGCTCCCTATTATATTCAAGTTGAAATCGCCTGTAATTATCATCTCACAACTTTGATGGCTAATTTGCAGAACCTTTATCAAGTTTATCAGGCTTACCAATTTATCCTTTTTCCGGCTTTTTGTTGGGGTGGATGTATATATTTAAAATCAATAGCTGCCAGAGTTTTGTGTTTACAAGATTGTTACTCTCCAGTTTGATGATTTGAAGCCAGTTTTCTCCCGTGTCAAGTTCCTCCGATTGCCAAACTAATTTTTCTGTAACATAAGTTGACAGCCCACCCCTTGGGTGCCCATAGTTGTAAATTTTTTCCGCCATGACATGACATTCTACATATCCCGTAATTGGTTTTGGTGTCAGGTTCCACGTTTCTTGTAATAAGACAATGTCAAAACTTTGAAGAAAGGCTAGGGTCTCTGGATCTTGGCCCATTTCGCTGAACCCATGAATGTTCCATGAGCAGGTTCTGATTTTGTCTTCTTTGGGCGTACCTAAGCCTAACTCTGTGGGCTGTTTCTTTTGTGGACCTTTAAATACATCAGGGTGGTTGTTGGCTCAGAAATTGGGGAACCCATGACCAATCTTGCACTTCTTCTAACTGTTGTTTTAAATGTGTTGGGCTCTGGTTTGATGTTTCCGGCTTCTTGCTTGGTGACTCTGTGTTTTTAGGAGTGGTGCTTCTAGCCCCCCTTAGGCAGGATGTTGGACGTGACTCATTTCCTAATGTATACGGGGTCACTATGTCAGTTAAAAGGGGGTATGGATATTTTGGGCTTGTTGGGTATTATATTGATATACCCCATGCTTCAAAGTTTGCTCTTGCTGAGAATATCAAAGCTGTTATTTCATTTGAGGACCAGGTTGTATGGGTCGCCTCTATTTCAGATCTTTTTTCCATTTGCAGGAATTCTACAGTCAGGAGATCTGCTGATGTGATATTACGCAGCTTTGGTATCTCTTTAAACAATCTCATTAGGTTTCCCCTGTTTAAGGAGTCCTTTTCTACCCTTTGTTAGGTATTCTGGCTCGAAGATCAATTTGTTAGATGACTCTGCAGGCTCACTTTGGCGAATTCCAATTTGATGTATCTTGTCTTGTTCCGTTTGGGGTTCGTAAATCTTGTTACCGTTTTGCGCTATGTTATCAAAACGGGCCCTTTCTTGTTTTGATAAATTCACTTTTCCATCACTAGGTGTTGCACTTAATGGATTTACTGCTTTTTGGCTTATTTCTGTCCTTTCGGGTTCTTGTAAGATGGATGTTACTGTTGGTAATTTACAGACCCGTCCCTGTTTGTCGCAGAAAATTTTTAATTGGTTCCCATTTTTCTTTTCCATATTTTCACTTGGATTACCTGGCGATTTTTCTGATTTAATTGATAGCCTGGAATCCTGTATTGTTTTTTTCTGGTCTTCTTGAATTTTTGTTCGGGAACTTACCACTCTGTATTCTTTGGAATTTCCTTCTCTGTTTGGGAATGTAATTTGTAGATTTGGTGAATTACTTTTTCGACCTCTTGTCTTTTGGTTGCATTATTTTGATCAATCCTTGATTTCGTGGTTATAATATGCTCCTTTATTTGTTTGTATCCTGTACTTGGAAGATCTTGGTTTTTTCGTGTTTACGTTCCGATGGATTGTCTTGAAGAGATTTATTGGAACTAATAATTGGGTCATGCGTTTTTGCGATTGTTATGCACTCTTTGTCATATTTTATTTGTTTGGAACCTTCGCTTTGTGGTACTTTGTTATTTTCTTGTGAGCATGAGGATGAATCGCTTTTAAAAGATTTGTTAAAACTAACGATTGGATCTTGCGGATGTAACCTGAAACTGCATGGGTCCACGGTAGGGATTTTGTTGCTTTGATCATTGGATTTATGGCTGTTAAAAATAACGATTGGATCTTGCTGATGTAACCTAAAACTGCATGGGTCCACGGTAGTGATTTTGTTGCTTTGATCATTGGATTTATGGCTGGGCAGTTGAGAAAATATTGGATACATTTGTTTCTTTTCTTGGCCAGTTTGCTTGTTCACGTTATGCCTGGCCTTACGGGCTCTTTTTCGTTGTCTTTTTGTTAATACGCCGTTTGATTGACTAAGTGTGGATGTTGATTGCTGAGCGGTTTGCGTTTCCACTATTCCATTTAAATCCTTAAGTTCCTTGTTTTTAATGCTGCCATCACGTTGGAAATTGCATATATTCACTTCAGCACCTGCTCTATTGTTTATCCCGTCTTTTGGTTCTCTCGTTACTGAACGTTCCTTATGTTCCTTGATTTCCGTTGGTTTAACGACGTGCAGGATTTCTGTTAATATTTCTGGTAAGGACGCCAATTTATCTATTATATGGCCACATCCGCAATTTAGGTTTGGTGGACATCCGCTGCCTGGAACCTTACTTTTGTTTTCCTCGGTGATCAATACTGTTATTGTATCCAATTTTGTGTTAATACCTGCGATGTGTGCCACGATCAAATTCATTAGATCTATCTGGACCTCTAGTTTATCTGATTGAAAATTTAATACGTCTATAGCTCGCTGTAAAGATCTTAGTAGAGATTCACTCCATGTTGCTGGGTTGGTCGATTGCGTCAGAATCCCTGAGATTAGTTTGATTCCACTAACTGATGAAATTGTGATTGGGGGTGACCGGGACGTCTGTCTTCCCAGGAGACTATTATATTGAGTGATGTTTTTCCCCTCCTGCAGCTCCAGGCTAGCTTGATTTTTTATTGGGGTGGAAGCCATCCCCCCTTCCTCCCTGGCTTGCCGATCGAGAGGGAGGCCAAGGGCTAGACTTTTTCCTTGATCTTGTGTATAGACATCCTCTTTGGTTTGTGTGTTTATTTCCAATGCTTGAATGAGGTCTGCGTCATTTGATATGGAGAAAGAGCTGATCCATTCATCGGTTTGTACTTTGTCTTTGTCTTGGGCTCTTATTTCACCTGGAGCTCCTTTTTTGTTTTGATTTTTTCCACATTTCCCTTCTTTGTTTTGGTCTAGTAAAGCCTTGGGCAAATGCACCTGCGCTGTTGTTGTTATCAAACCTCCTTTTGTGAGAACCACTTCTCTGTCCGCCTCACTTTTGTTTGCTTCTTGGCTTGCCTTCCTTATGTGAGGGGGACTTTCATTTAGAAAACTTGGTTGTAATGTTGTTACCTTAGAATTTGAGCACCCCAGTGACTGGAGACTTCTTTCTCCAAATTTGTTTGGGGTGATTGGATTTGGCAAACCTTGAGCCCCATCTATAGTATAGATTGCAGCCATTGGATCCTTTAAAAAGTGAAATCTCTGCTTGTCGTTATTATCTCCAAATCTAAAGAATGCAGGTTTCGGTGTCGGTGTCTGTACCGAAACCAACCTCGCCTTTTGTAGTGTTGAATTCTCTTTCCTTCTCTTTTTGTTTAAGGTGGTATTTGAATCTGTTGTTAGCACTCTCTTTTTGGATTTTCTCAGCGGTGTCTGTCGGATTTTTCCTGATCTCATAATCCTTTGTAGTTGGACTCAACCCGCTGATGAACCACTCACTTTTAATGCAAGGCAATCAAGCGCGATTCTACTGGTCCGACTGCGGTCTGGCAGTGGGGCGGACGCGGTTGCTGATTTCAAACTACACCAACCGCGGTCTCGTCTATTGTGGTGCGGTGCGGGCCACAGCTGCCCCCTGCGGTCCAGCAATCGCTCCCTTTCACTGTAACAGTAACGGAATCGGTATCGGTAACAGTATCTGTAACTATAACTGTAATTGTAACAGTATCTGTAATTGTAACTGTAACTGTAACCTGTGTCAGTAACTCTTTGCAGTTTCTCTGTGCTCTTTGCTCTGTAACTGTAACCTGTGTCTGTAGCTCTTTGATCTCTCTCCGTGCTCTTCGCTCTGGCACTCTCCGTGCTCCACTTCAGGCCACCAGGACTCCCGACAAAAATCCCCCTAAGGAGATCAACACGGTGCCCCCAGAGAGCACCCACCGGCCCACCGGTCCCAAAGCACCGACAATGAGGCCCTTCTGATGTCAAACTTGGCAAACGAGGGGAAAACAAGACACCTCAAACACTCACTGGGGCTCTGGCGGGGCTCAGATGGGCTCAGTCGGTCTTTGGCGGTCTTTTGGCGGTCACAGACACTGGGGGGAGCACTGGGGGGAGCAGGTTGCTGCACCGACATGCCGCGAACGGAAGATCGCGGCAGTCCACTGCAATCCACTGCAGTCCACCACTAAAACCTGCACGCGGTCTGCGGTATGCACTCCAGCAGCCTCACTAACCACAGCCACTCGTCTTTCCTCTTTCCTCTTTTCCTTGTCGTGCCATGACCGCGGCCCGTTTCACTCGATTTCTCGATCGATTTCACTCTCCCCCCTGATGCGGGTGGCCGACGGGTCGACGGGCGGCTGGAGCGGGGAACTGGGGCCGGGGAGGCAAAGGGAAGCAAGGGGCGGACGGCAACCAGCTTTCAAATTCGGCCGTACCGCTCTGCGCCCAGCACCCAGCGCGTCCTCCTCCTCCTGCGGTCGAAACGAAAATGCGGCAACTGGAGTTCACATGACTCGAATGCGTTTGTTATGTCTACGGAGAGTCCATCCAAGTCGTTGGTGTGTCGAACCAGCAAATGAGAACCCCAATCACCAAACCAATGGAAGTACACATTGGGAACTTTAAAGAAATGCATCGGTTTGTAGTTTGCGATTCTAGTCCCGTAAATCTGTTGGGAAGAGATCTCTTGTGCAAGATTAATTGCACGATCTATTGTACACCGGATGGTGTCGCTTTCCAAACCCCCTGATGAAGACGTCGTTTACAAAATGATGTTAGCCAAACAAGGAACAGAAGTAGATGAAATGTTCTCACTAGTAACTGAAAATGAATTACCTGAAGAATTGAGAGCCACAGTTAATCCAGACGTGTGGGATTTTACAGGAAAAGACATTGGGCTAATGGCTAATATAGACCCAGTAAAAGTGACAGTGAAAGAAGGTGCAGTGTATCCAAATACCCGACAGTACAAAATGAGTCCAGAAGTAAAAGCAGGAATTATTCCAAAAATTGAACGAATGGTGAAACAAGGTATTTTGAAAGAAGTGATGGGTAGTCCTTGTAATTCACCAATAATAGGACTAAAGAAGCCCAGCGGAAAGTATAGAATAGTGCAAGATTTACGAAAAATAAATAAAATTGTGGTTCCCTGTTGTCCAATAGTGCCAAATCCAGCCGTGATTCTTTATCAGATACCATGGAATGCAGGATGGTTCACAGTAATTGATTTATGCCAAGCGTTCTTTTCTATTCCTTTACACCCAGACAGCCAGTATCTTTTTACGTTTAAGTTTGAGGATCGTATTTATGCATGGTGTCGTGTTCCTCAAGGGTATACAGAGAGTCCTTCAATTTTTAATCAGATTTTGAAAAAGTGGCTAGAGTCATTGATTATGCCTGGAAAATCTGTTCTGGTTCAGTATATTGATGACCTATTGGTGGCATCAAAAACACGAGAAGATTGTGTCACAGATACAATTGCATTACTGAACCATTTGGCTGAAGGAGGACACAAAGTGGCTCCAGAAAAATTACAATTCTGTCAACAAGAAGTTAAATATTTAGGGCATAAAATAGAAACAGGAGTTAGAAAAGTGACACCGGAAAGAATAAAAATAATCAAAGAAATGCAATTGCCGCAGACTCAGAGAGAAATGAGAATGTTTCTAGGAGTGGTTGGATACTGTAGGCAATGAATTAATGGTTTTTCAATGCTAGCAAAACCATTGATACAAATGATTCGAAAAAGAGCAAAGGATCCGCTTGAATGGAATGATGAATGCCTAGAAGCATTTGTGAGACTAAGAAATTGTTTGTGTGAGGCTCCTGCTTTGGGCATGCCTGATTATTCAAAAGATTTTGCCTTGTTTTGTTGTGAGAGAGAAAATTGTGCACTTTCAGTCTTAACACAGAGACATGGATAAAGTCGACGTCCAGTGGCATATTTTTCAGCCACATTGGACCCAGTGGCTTCAGCATTGCCTGGCTGCTTAAAAGCAGTAGCTGCTACTTGTATGAGTCTGGAGCAAAGTGAGTCGATAGTGATGGGACATCCGGTAAAGGTGTTTGTTCCACACTCGGTTGAGATTCTTTTGACAAGAAAAGGAAAACAGTATCTCACTCCCAGTCGATTGACTAAGTATGAAAGAGTAATTTTGGGAGCTGAAAATGTGTCTGTGATAAGGTGTACGATTATGAATCCCGCTACTCTATTGCCAGACCCTTGCGATGAAGAAGTGAGAGATGAGAGTGATCATGATTGCTTGGACGTGACTGAGTTATGCACGAAGCCCCGGCCGGATATAAGAGAGACACCTTTGAAAGAGGCTGACCATGAGTTATTTGTAGATGGTTCCTGCCTCAGGACACAAGAAGGAGGACTAAGTGCCGCATATGCTGTTTGTAAAATATCTGGGGTAATCGAGGCATCCTGTTTACCTGAGGTCAAGTCTGCACAAGTAGCTGAATTAGTAGCCTTAACAATGGCATGTAAAAAGGGGAAAAATTCGAGAGTAACCATATTTACGGACAGCCAATATGGGTTCGGGGTTGTGCACGACTTCGGCCAGCTCTGGATGCAGAGGGGATTTCTGACTTCTTCAGGATCTCCTATCAGAAACAGCAAAAATGTGAAAGATTTGTTGGAAGCATTACAATTGCCAAAAGAGATAGCAGTTGTAAAATGTGCTGCACATCAGTCAGGAAATGACTATGTGACTGCTGGCAATAATTATGCTGACCAAGTGGCCAAATACTGTGCTAAAAATACAGTGGCATAAACCGAAAAATTTAAACGGGTGAAACCAGATGCCAACTTATGTTTTTCTCAGTACCAGAAACATGGGATGAGATTAGACAATTGCAGGAAGAAGCTGAGGAAAGGGAAAAAGAAGTTTGGATAAAGGCAGCTTGTACAAAAAGACCAGAAGATGAGGTTTGGGTGTATATAGATGGAAGACCAGTCATGCCAGATTGTCTGCTTTCAAAAATGGCAAGAGTATATCATGGAGCAACACACATAGGGAGAGACTCAATGATCAGATTATTCAGACAGAGTTGGTACAATCCGAAGTTCAGGGTAATCACAGAAAGCCTTTGCCAAAGATGCTTAACCTGTCAGCAGCAAAATCCAGGTAGGAAGACAGTGGTTAGCTGGGGAAAGATTGGAAAGGCAGAAGGACCCTTCACCAGATAACAATTGGATTTTATCGAATTGCCCCCATGTAATGGACTGAAATATATACTTGTCATAGTATGCCTTTTCTCAAGATGGGTGGAAGCCTATCCCACTCGAAGAAATGACAGTCTCACAGTTGCAAAATTGTTGTTGAGGGAGCTAGTTCCACGATTTGGTTTTCCAGTTACTTTGGAATCGGATAGAGGTCCTCATTTTAATAATGAAATAATTCGATTGATCTGTGCTTCATTTAACATTGACCAAAATTGCACTGTGCTTACCGTCCAGAGGCTTCTGGAATTGTTGAGCAATTGAATGGCACAATCAAGTCAAGATTGGGAAAGGTGTGTGCATCCACAAAGCTGAAATGGCCAGATGCATTACCTCTTGTACTGATGGGTCTCGGAAGTATTCCAGACAGAAAAACAGGAATGAGCCCTCATGAGGTTCTCATGGGAAGAGCCATGAGACAGGCATTTATTCCTGGAAATAAACTAATGAGTATAACTGATGATCTGGGATTGGACTATTGCAAAGGCTTGGCTGAAATGGTGCGTTCTGTCTCCCACCAGGTTAGAGAAGACGCAGTTGAAAGACAGCCAGAACAAGCGCATTATTTGAATCCTGGAGACTGGGTGTTAGTGAAGAAACACGCAAGAAAGTCGTGCCTAGCACCGAGGTGGGACAAAACAAGGCAAGTCATACTAGTCACTACCACAGCAGTGAAGTGTGCAGGTTTGCCCAATTGGATTCATGCCAGCCATACCAGAAGAGTTCCGAGTCCATCAGAACAACAAGAGCCACCACTGACTGAACAGGCTGAAGCATCAGGAGTTGTCAACTGTGAAATTGAAGAATCTAGAATGATAGATTCTGAAAGACAACCATACGATGAACAGCCAAGTATAGATCAGGAAGAGTGGATACCTGTGATTGAAATAATTGATGATACCATTGAAACAAGAAGAAGAACAGAACTGAAAAGACAGGAAAGTAGTCAGGAAGAGACAGGGGAAGAAGAGCACACTCAGGTGGACAATAGAAAAGACATTCACGAACCTGAGGAGGGAAAACTAGAAGAACAGGTTCAGGCAGAAGAAGAAAAGTATGAAGTAAGACCTGAACAGGGTCAGATAGAATTAGAAGAACAAGCTCAGGAAGAAGAAGAACAAAATATGGTAGAACCTGAGCAGGAGGAAGCAAAAGCAGGTACAAGCGCAGAATATAAAGAAACAGAACAGATTGTGCAAAAATAAATGAAATAAAAAGAACTTTACAAGGAGATAAAGAAGGTGAAAACGCTGTACAAATCAAAAGAATCAGAAAGGGGGATAATTGGCCAACTGGAGTAAAGAAATTAAACTATCACTTGAGAAAATCTGAAAAGAGACCTGATCAAGTAAATGAAGTCACAAGTCAGACACAATCTAAACAAACCTTGGCAAAAATAACTCGAAGAAGTCCAAGATTGAGAAATTTAAACAGGAGATACAAGGCTCCTGAATGGACTTATGTAATACTCGAGGAATTTGAATCTCTAGATCTGACTGATGAAACAGAAGAAGTTCATATTGTTCAGATTGATGAAAACAAATTGAGGCCTCCTTAAAACAAAAAGGAAAAATTAAACTGGCAAAGAAAAGAGAAAGAGAAAAGGAATTTTCTCAAGACTAAAATGGCTGAAACTGAAGTTACCGAGAGACCAAACCGTGGATTAAAAAGAAAATGTTTTAGATTTTGTTTTTGCAGTATTTTATTAGGAGTGTTGGTGTGGTTATTCCTAACAGTAGGAGTACCTTTGCTAACGAAAACTAATGACAAGAATAACCCAAATACTAATGATAGGGTAGAGAAAATAAAAGACACTAAGATAGAAATAGGGGTAGAAGATGAAGTAAATTATCACAATGAATCAGATTTTAATACATCTTCAAATGTGTTTATTAGATTATTATTTCAGTATGTGAATACTATGGAGATTAGTAACTGTTATGTGTGTATGAAGTTGCCCTCATCAGTATCAGAAGGGGTGACGTATCACCATATACCTTTGACGTATGGTGTGTCATGAAGTATTTTATCAAGTTTATTTTATTCTACAGGGAGACTTCAATATTTTTATTCAGATATAGATGTAGTATTTTCTGAGTTACCTATTAGAAAGAATATGAATCCAGTAGCCAGTAGTAAAAATGCACAATTTATGGGTGAATTTTTCTTAACAATGAGTTCAATAGATATAGTTCAGGCACATAAAGATAATCTAACATGTACATTAAGAAAAGAAGAAAAATAATTTTTGGATTTAGTAGAAGAAAGGAGACAGGATTTAATAAAGAAAGCGAACAAACAGAAAACCCATGTACCTCCATGGGCTGAGAAAGAGGGAATCTATGCAAATGGCAAGGCTCATGCTGCGATGTCCCTGGATTTCATGAAAAGGGGAAAATTCTGCCTCCATAGATTAAAGACAGATTATAACAATAATTACATTGGTTCCAGTGAATGTGAACACAATTTCCTAATTTTAGGAGGGTGGGGACTAAAAGGGGTAACTGATCCTGTATTTCCAGGAGTGTATTATGTTTGTGGGAACAACGCCTATTATAGGTTACCTGCAAGATGGTACGGCAGCTGCTACTTTGGAATAGTTTTTCCAAAAATATATCATGTAGACAAAATCAGTGGAACCAATGGAAATTCTAATGGACTAACACGTAGAAGAAGAGCAAGTTTTTCTGAAATTGTAGGAGACATTTTTAGTGCATTGATACCCTCAGTTGGAGTCATTCTAAATTCACAGAAAATTTGTAAGCTATCAACCATAGTTGATCGTCTTTCTACAGATACTGCAGGAGGATTTTTGATGATTAACACAGAAATGGTTGCAATTAGATCTATGGTTTTACAAAACCGTCTTGCTCTTGATATATTATTAGCAAAAGAAGGTGGAGTCTGTGGTATGTTGAAAATTCAACATTGCTGCACTTACATTCCGGACAAGAGCCGAGAAATTAAAGGGTATATTGAAAACATTACAAGAATGCATAAAGATTTGACCCAACTGGAGGTTGACGGTGTATGGGGAAGACTAACAAAGAGTATAACATCAATAGGGAAATGGTTTGTTAGTTTTGGGAAAAGTTTTCTAGGTCAAATAATAATACCTTTAGTCATGATAATAACTGTAGTGATGATAATGATGATTACCTATAAGTGTTGTAGAAAAGGAAGGAAGGAAAAGATACACTTTGAAAGAAAAGGAAAGGGACAGAAACGGAAAAGAAAATATGAGGAAATACAGCTGGAAGAAATGAAAGGTAGTTTATATAAAAAGATGAAGGATTTAGAAGAGAACGAGTGGATTGATGAAAATTTGAGAGGAGAAATAGGGAAAACTGAGAAGTGCTAAAGTTGGTATCTGGAAAGGGATGGGAATTTTTGTGATGGCTTAAGATGCCATCAGAGAGGGGATTGATGGAGCAAGGACTCGCAAATGAGACTTGCTCGGAAGCAATCCTCTCGGTTAACTCACTAACGAATTACTAACAACGTGTTTTTTGATTAATAATACGCATTTCCTTTACACGCGGAAGAAAACGAAGCTTGCCTATGTGGTTACTAACCTCAATAACATGAACGAAGGACTAAGATGCATTCTAACATGGAAATCTTTACTGCGCATGCGTCTACTGCATTTACGTAGTATGACGTATTAATGCTTGGAGGGAAATTCATGCGCCTGCGCAAAAGTACTAAAAATGGCCGCTTGAAATTCACATGCATGGCACCTGCTTGGCCGAAATAGAAAATACGTTTTATACTAACGCAAATGCAGATAGAATAATAACAAATGGAGTGGGTTAGAGTAGAGGTTGGTGGTATACAGTGAAATCATTTTATTTTGAGAAATAACATTTCTTCTTTTGACTTTATTATTAGTGCGCATTTGGGCCTCAAAGCTTGTCTGAAATTGAGCTGACTGACGTAGCCTCACTCATGCGCACTCGGAGAGAGTGTGAACAGATGAGTAAGGACTTGTCACGCGTCCAAGGTCAGCGAAGATGTGCCCTGGGAACATGAGGGTGAAGAGTTCATAGGAAGAAGCTTTATTCATTAAGTTGTAACATTTTGTATTAATAAAGTTTGGAGATGTATGGGAACGGAAGGGATTTAATAAAGTTTGTGGGGAGGGACTTGAAAACAATGGTTTAATGAAATAAGTGAAATGTCAGTATGGTGTGACGATCATCCCCCTCTCGCCTGTCCAATCAGAATTAGTATTTTACGAAATTGAAACATTAATGGGTGGTACATGGTAATAGAAAGGTATTAATTTAGGTAGTTTTAGTTAGTTAGTTTAGCTTGTTGGGAGCGGAAGCAGCAGAGGTGATACAGAGCTCGGGATGCTGTCGGTGCTGGGGGTGGTGCTGATGCTGTGAGACGCTGAAGAAGAATTCGAATGCAGAACCATCTATTTAATTTAATTGGGTTAGAAAGAAGATCGCGGAAGAACCACGAGGAGGAAGAGAGTGTCAGAGAGGGGTGCGACGCAGTCGTCTGTATTTAGAGAGGTGAAGTATCCTGTCCTAATTCCTATCCTGAAGTCTTTGTCTCCTGAATCTATCCTGGGGACCCTTACCAGCCCTTTGGCCAGAGGGTTTGGTCTTCACACCATTCTGGGTAAATATGAATTCATCGCATTGATAAATGCTCTTCTCTCTCTGTCCTCTTCTTTCTGAGCATAGTTATTGTATGGATCTGAATTACTATTGATTTAAATGCGATTTGATTGAATTGACACTCTTGCGAATGAGGGTGTTTGTACTGAAACTTTGAGCTGGTTCACACTCAATTAATTTAGATAAAGATGTTAAAACTTCCAGAGTCTGTGATTATTTCATTTAAATAGAGAATGTTTAATAAGTTATGTTACATATCGCCATCAACTAATTCATCTAATGGTCCATTGACCAGAGGAAAGAACTTTTTGATCAGTAAAAGGTTTAGTTTAATGAGAAATAACTAATCCTGATAGATGAAATTTATAAAAACTAAAAGCTCCAGCGGTTTACTAGGTGTTTTTGGTGAAAGTGAGTTATATGGGCCCAGGTGAGTATATGGTAGTGGAGTACCTGCTGTTAGTACGCCGCTGGATCAGTGGTGTTAAGCAAAAATTGCAAATGCCACGCTCCGCCATTCTGAAAATGCAGGGATGCACCGTATTTACAACGATATGACGCATCCCTGTGTTTTCCCTAGCGCTAAACTCAGCTGCCAAGGGCCAATGCAGGCACCCTCGCACTGTAGTGCAAGGGTGCTTGCTTTGAGGGAATGATTGTTTATGTCCCTTCCTGCACATAAACAATCACTAATGGTGATTTGTAACTGCTATGTGTTGTGCATTGTGTGGCACACTTAGAAGTTGCGAATTGTCATTTTTTAATTGATTGTTTATGTGCAGGAAGGGAAGCCTAGTTAAGACAAGGTTTTCCCAGGTCCTAATTTTAGCGCTGCTTCCTATTTATGCCACCCTTGTAAATAAGGGGGCATCATCAAAATCAATGGGTGTTGCGGCGGAACGCCAACCGCAACACCCATTGCCCAACCCTTTCACGCTAAGTGTTGCTGGAAAGGGGGCCTAATTTACAAGGCGGCATTAAGCCATGTTAAGTGGCTTCACGCCACCTTGTAAATAAGGTGAAGGACTTACCGCCACAGGAACGTTAAGCACTTGTAAATATGCCCCCAGATACGTTATTGGTCAGATTAATTCATAGTGCTGTGTTTGCACAGCATCCGAAATACAATTGACCAAATCTGTGTGCTGTGCAAGACGTAGCAATCCTGCACAAAGAGGCAATTAGAAGCAGTCTCAGTAATATTATTAATATTCATGAGGAATGATGCATTCTGTGAATCCTGTGACTGCCTGTAATTGCCGAAATGAAAGTCTGCAAGGGAGAAAAGAACTCCTGCTCTGCTCTCGCACATTGCCAGTAATGTGCATCCCTGTCCCTGGAAATGAAGGTGACTGTAATTCCAAAAACAAGTGCACCATTGCATAAGGGCCATTAAAGAGAGCATGAGGCAGTCCGTACCACTGTCTAGTCCCTCCCAATGCAGCTTCACTTTTCACATTTACAACCTGCTAAATATTTAATGCTTTACGACTGCAGTAACAGTCGCAAACCATTGATACATTTCATGTGAGTCACGAGGACAGGAGGAGCACCATTTTGCTTCACACTTAACATTGCTATTTACAAATCATATTGTAAACTCTTGCTACATGCAATGCCACTTTGGTACAAATACTGAATATAAAGCCAAGGGTCCTACTCATTTATATGACCTCCCAATTTCAGGATCTCCTTTAGAGGGGAATCCTTTGTTTTCCCCTTATACAGACACAGGAGACAAAAGAAGAGAGAGGGTAAGACTTTGGGCTAAGGGCCGCCCTTTTTGATTGTTGTGAGAAGCAGCCATCCTCCATCTTTGAATTGCTGCTCATACTAACAAGATGTTTGCAATCATCTGAGTGTCAGGATCAGTCTTGTGTCTTCATTCAGTCCATTGTTTAAAGTCAATACTCAAGGGGCAATCTAGATAATATAAAAACACAAAGGGTTCACATTTACCGCAGGCATGTGTACTTAATATAGATGGAGAGTCCCATTGGAATGACCTCTGGTGCAGCTACTGCACAATTAAACTACATATGTGTTGTTATCAGCCAGGACCTGGGCAAATATGCTGAGTGAGGCTAACTCCTTGAGACAACAGGTTGGGGAGATTAATGTAGGGCCCTGACTATATTAGGCTACACCAAAGATGCCCCCAAAGACAAGTGAACTTGTAGTTTAGGGAGGCCATTAGGATTAAGGGCCCCCGAAATTGAGGCAAAATAGGTCAAATAGACAAAGAGAAAATGGCAGGGATGGAAAAGCTGCAGACGTCATGCAAGACTTTTGTCCTTATAGTTCATCTATCCTATATTATGCCTTACTGGATGACCTTTTTTGACTTAGAGGGTCCCTTTCATCCAATCAGTTGAATTCCCTGAAAAATAAATTGCCACCAGCTCTGCTCACTGTTCATCATCAGCCAGCTAATAAGAGCCACTGAGTGTTCTAGATCAAGGGTGTAACTATAGACCACTACACACTGTATGTAGCCAGCAGTAATTTTAAGTAATTGAATGATACTGTATCAAAGACCCAATTCAGCCGCAGTAAGTTATACCTGTTGCTCTGAAGGGCAACTCAAAGCAATTCAGGGCAACAGAAGAACTGATGCCATCCACTCAATCCCCTTATCTGAGCAGCTTGACCGTTCTCAAAAATTCCCATCTGACCCAACCTGCCCATCCTATAAACCCAAACTACTCAACCCATCAGCCCGCACTACGTTCCTGGAGATACCCACCCTTAGGACATAACAGCCTTCTTGTTAGGTTGTAGCCTGTCCCTCTGTTTTAGTTCTTGCTCCACAAAGTCCTGTCTATACACTTCCTGGAACAGAAAATAGTAAGTAGGGAGGTGATAGATCTGTTTTAACTATCACAGAGATGTAGCAACACCACAAAAGTCCACTTAGCATACCTGGCCAGAACTTCTCAAATCTACCCAGTGCTGATGCATAATTAATAAAAAGTGCACACTCTGATTCTCAATCTTTCTGATGTGTTTGCATGATGAACGTCTGACTGAAGTGCATCTCCTCTAAGTCTAATACCTCACAAAGAGTCTTTTCTTTAGCTAATTAAAGGCCTGCTGACAATGCTCAGTTCAACTAACCTTGGCGGATTGCTTTCAGAATTTCAGCACATTAAGCAGAGGCACAATAGAACTGTAGAGTTAAACAAAGTTTTTGTATCACCCAGTGAGACCAAGAATGCCTACCAATGGTTTTGGTGACTTAAGCCCCCAAATCCCTGAAGGCTTGGATTTTAATCTTGAGTGTCTTTCTTCCACCAACTACTTGATGTCTTCGGCAGACCACTGAAATCTGCCCAATCTGGCACTTGGTTGCCTTGGTAGTGAGCATTGCTCTTTCCAATGCCGGTGCCACATCTTTACATGTAAACCAGGTTATCCACTCAAGTGCCAATGAATACCACTTTGTCGTCTAGATAAGATATGGACCATTAAAAGTACCCAAGCCTCTCAGAATGTGGTTCACCTACCTCTGGATTGTGGCACATGTATTGTTTAATCCAAAACCCACAAAACAAAACTGAAACAGGGCTTCTGAGGTGAAGAACACATTTTTTCCTTGGCACTAGGAATTTATTCATTGTGCCTGTACCCACTAGTCAAATCACAGCTGCTCAGAAAGTGATGAACTTCTAATTTTTCAATGAACTTGTCAGTTTAGGGGATGAGATGCACATCAGTTTTAGTGACTACATTAAACATTTCATCCACATAAAAGAAGAGTTGCATTCACCCCTGCTTAAACACAGGCGCTGTGGGAGCCAAACCCCACTAATTTCTTGAGCCCCAATATCGTATAATCCTAATATTTAGCTTAGACAGTTAAGCTCTGCAACTCTCCTCATTGATCTAGCGGTAAGAGACCACCCTCCCGTCAGTTGAAGAAATGTAGCATAGTAAAACATTTTTAGAAACTGGAACCAGTTAAGAACTGAGTTCTAGATCAAAATTATTTTTAAAAGGTTTAATAGAGATTTGCCAATTAAATATTACAGAGGAATGCAAATTTCATTCACGAAGACTCAGAAATACGGATTCATAAATCATAACAGAACTCAAGTCAATTGAAAAGGCCCTCTAGATTCTAAGTCCCAAATTCATAATGTGTACTATCAGCATTCTATTGAGGGATACGATCTCAAATTAATAGGGCCAAGTCACAGGAGGAAATGGAGGTCGCCCCCGATCTCTCAAAAACAGGGGATTTTATACACATTCTATGCATATTAATCATTACAACTGCAAATTCAGCATGGTACGATCATGGTTAGGTTGCATTGGCAAATCACAAACAATTAGCAATATTCTTAACACTAACCCATTTCTTAAGGTAAGAGAAACTTTCAGCTTGCTTCCTCAGGGACTGCACTTCGGAGATGTACAAGCCAATATGAAACATTTATTAATAATAGCCCAAAGAAGCATGTTCTTTTGGTCGCCCTCACTGGAACTTCCAGAGGAAATCCTTCAAAATGATATTTTAGGTACATGATGGAAAGGTTAAGTCACAATCTTTGCTTCCTAACACTACACTCTACTTGCGTGATTGCGCTCTGTGCTCAGCATAAACAATGAGGAGAGAACATTTGCAGCGGGTAGTTTATTTTGAGGGGGAAATGAGTAGGAGCAAGATAAGCAAAACATCAGAATCTGCATCCTTTTTAAGTAAATGGTGTGTTGCATGAAAATGTGGCATAACATCATTTATAACTACTTCATTTGTAACACTTCTAAATAAGATAATCAATTTGTTCCAAATACAACATCAATAGTTCACCAGTTATATTCATAGGCTTCATTAAATTTACTAATTTGCACAAATAATTTGTCACCCAAAATTGCACATTGGAAAAATCTTTAACAGCACCACCGGACTACCTAACAGGATTTGTCAGGAACTAATTTTCCCAAAGTCCACCATTTTAATGAAATTCACTGCAAAGTACCCGGCCCCACAAATATAGACCTTCAATTTCTATAAGTCTTTTGACAGTTTCTGGATTGTTTGTCATTTATCGTTAGTCTTATGCATGCGTTGGGACATAATTTTGAAAAGGCCTAGCTCAGAGTCATTCAAACACACAGTTCCTTAATGCCTTAAAATTGTAGATTTAGTTGTCCTCTGTCCCCCCTGCAGTTTGCTCGTGCTAAGGAGCCACTGGTGGTGTGGGTGAGGATGGACGTCCAGGTATGCAGCTTTGAATGGAGGGAGGGACTCTCTAACAGAATGGCTTCATATGCTGACAATGTTCTTTGCTTCCTGACTGTCCCTGGGACCTTTGGGCCCTGCATCCTGTGCGCCATGTATATTTTTGGTGAAACTTTGGGCTGTGCATCAATATATTGAAGTCTATGGTGTTCCCGATAGGTAGTGGTCCACAGGACCTCAGTTGGGCAGCGGATTGAGAATTGCCTCAGGGGGGGTTTCAAATATCTGGGTGTCTTTGTGTCCCCAGATGTGGCACTGGCATGGTCACGCAACGTGAAGCCTGTCCTGACTAGCTTGAGGGAGAATGTTACGGTCTGTTCGGTTTTGCCTTTGTTTCACTGGTAGGTTGGAAATTTTCATAACGGTATTGTTTCCCCAGTTTCTGTACCAGCTCAAAATGTTCCCTATGCCATTCCATTTTGAGACACTGGTTCCGGAAAATGAATTCCATTTTAACTGGTTTCCTCTGGAAGGGAGGGACCCCTCGTATCCTCCTAAGCAAGTGCTTTCAATCAATCTTTTGTGGGGGTATTGCTGCAGCAGATGTTGAGTCATATTACAGTGCGTCCCATTTGCTGATCATTAATCACTGGTGATATGACCTCCAGGGTGTCCCCGCCTTTACGTCCGAAAAGTGGGCAATGGAAGGGTATCTCTCTTATTTTCTATTTGTATGGCAGGGGCGTGTTGTATGGCAGGGGCGTGTTGGTGGTCTCCCCTCGGCGACTAGGGTGGTCTGACCCAATGGAGGCAATCTCTTCATCAGATGGGTTGGTGGGGGAGACTAACCGGGTGGATACCGATTTGGCAGGGTCTCTTTCTGCCACAGTTGACTGCGCTAGAGTGCTTTTGGAAGTGGGATCTTATTGGGATCTCTACCCTCGGGGATGCCATGAGTGGAATGGTTCTTTAGTCCTTTCAGACCTTACTTGCGGAATACCAGCTCCATCACAGCCTATTTCATTGCTACCTTCAGCTTCGCCATGCGCTGACCCCATACATGGCGGCCCTGCCTGAGCTCCCTGAATTTGACCCGTTGGAGGGTAAGCTCATAATGGGTGATCTGGATGACCACAAGATTGCTAAGATATAGAAAACCCTTATTTCCAACCGCCCAGATACCTTTCTTGCTCTTGAGGGGGCATGGGAGGCCAATGTGGGGGTCCTGGAGAAAAGAAATTCTACTGAGGCTTTGGGGACACCACTTGAGGCAGCCATTGCAGCCAGACTTCGGCTGATCCAGCTTAAATGCTGCCAAAGGTGGTATTACCCACACCATCGTTTATGGTGAATGGGGGTGATTCCCTTCCCGACCTGCCTCCGCTGCAAATCAGTGAATGGAAAGTTTCTTTATACTGTGTGGTAGGGTTGCCCAGTACTGGATCGGTTCTGGCTCAGGGTGGCGTCCTGTTTGGGTGGGGTCTTGTCCTGGTTAATTCCACTGAACCCAAAACGTGTTCGTCTTAATGTCACTGACAACCTGGATGACAATAGATACAAGCTGTCCCACCTGTTTCTGGGGCTGACTTTGGCAAAGCGTGATATAGCCAAGGCATTGAAGACTGAGACGCCCCCTACCCTTGTGGTATGGACGAAGGGGATGGAACATTGTGTGGGCCTGGAGGTGGCAGTTCATACGGCACAAGGTTGTCCACAGAAGCACCACAAGATTTGGCAGGCATGGGCGGATTATAGAGACATTGTGCTGGAACCTGTCTGATTTCTGGAGCAACTGGTGTCTGATGAAATTCGACTGTCCATGGGACGTTAGCGGGATGGGGGAGTTTAGGGCAAGTGCTTGGATTAGTTCATCTTCTATGTATCTTATTCTCGTGATGTGGAAGGGGGTGGTATGGGGTTCAATGATAAGGTATCTATTTTTGTTTATGCATATTATGCTATACAAAAATAAATTCTGTTTTAAAATCAGTTCAATTTTAGTTTTTCTAAATTGCAGATTTCCTGCAAGGGCTAAACTCTCTGGGCTTGTGACCTAAATAATGTCTGTCTGTCTCTAATATGGGTGGAAGAAACTGCCAAGTTACCCCAACTAAAATTTAGTAGGGGATGGAGAAATTATTTATTCTAATTTTATTCATAACTCCCCTTAACATAATTAAAAAACACCAAAGGTGCTATGCTATTAACCCATCCTCCAATGTCTACCGCTTTTCACGTCTTCATGTTTCTGCAATTTTTAATGACCCGTTGTGTCACAGGTGTTCATCAGGAAAGGTCTGCATTTGTCCTTTTCTAAACCAATACTCCAGATAACCTATTTTTGGAATGTGAGGAACTTGAGTATGTGGTGTGTGGAAAATATTTTTGGGCAAGGTACTCTTATGTGGTCGAATTTACCCCTTGAAGGGTTCCACACTCTTCTGCTGACCTGGAAAATAAAAAATAAAGAGAGACACATGAGCAAGAGGCCAATCCTTGGATCGGAGACTGGGGCACTTATACATTGATTCAAGATGCCCTTCTCAGTGTCTATTAAACGGAACATTGAGATCTGTGCCAATTCAGTCATTAAAAGGGATCTCAATATGCCAGTGAGGTTTCCCTCTGCTCTCACTTTCATCGTGGAAACAAGTGCGGAAGACCAAACATACCCAGTGTCTCTGTGTCACTGCTCACCATGTTCCTTTGCTGCAAGTGTGAACTTTATGGAGCATTCACACCAGTTTTCCTATGGTTTGTTTGCCAGATAGAAGTTACAAGAGGTCCTAATATGTGGCCCTATTGAGGCACATAGTTGCCTGCATCCTGAGTTATGCCCTTCAATACCCGTCACTTATTAAGGAAAGTGGTGAGGTATACACCTCCTTTTTAGTTTTGAGCACTTTTTTAGTTGCCTCCTTGACTCATCTATCACCGTATTCCTCCTTGCTATACTAGAACAGAGTCAACCAAATTGCCTATGATGGGCTTGGTTTGCCTTCCGACACCTCCTTGGCATGTGCCAAAGGACAAGGTGAGTGGAGAGCAACTCAAACCATCTTTCTTCTGTGGCGCTTTCCTGCAGGCAAAAAGCTGACATAGTAGGAGGATGTTCAGCTTCCTCTTCAATGGGCTGCTTCTAGAGTGAACATCGTGCATTTGAGTATTTTTAAACCACTCGACCTGACTGTAGGTCCAGGGGTGGTGTGAGGTAGAAAACGTACTGCCTACGCCACCTTTGTCCTACTCTGCCTTTATATATGTGGACATGACATTAGATCGCCTGTCAGAGATTACCTCATTAGGGAAACTGGCAGGGTGAGAAAGAAGGGAAAAACATGATGACACGTGGACCCCTGGACGAGGCAGACTGGACGGATGCCCGGTTAGCCCCTGCACCATAGTCATCACTGCCTTCCTTAAGATGATCCAACTTAACTATTTACACACCACCTACGTCACACCCATGAAGCTTTGGAAGGTTGGTCAACGCACATTGGCTGACTGCTCCAGTGCCTCTCTCCTGAAAAAGACTTTTTCCATATGATGTGGTCCTGCCCCTTAATAGCAACATATTAAAATACCACAGTGGGAACATTGTCTGAGGTGCTGGAGAAATCTACTGAACTCACACCAAGGGTAGCCTTGTTGGGCATTTTGGAGGATCTGGGTCTCTCTAGGAATGAACAGATATTAGTAGATATTGCCACAGTACTGGCAAAAAGAGACACTGCTCAATGTTGCACAGGCACTGCGGCCCCAAGCATTGCAGAAGGAAGCTCAGCCATGGGCTGGTGCACCAAAATCGCAAGATTCTGTATACAGAGCAGGAGGATGTCAGAAGAAACACCATAAGATCTGGGGTCAATGGTGGAACTATTCTTGTATATTAAAGGACCACTGAATGGGAGAGGGAGTAGGGGGAAATGTCATGGGGGTAGATACAGGGGAGGGTGGAAGCGAGCTACTGAGGTCACTTATAATACAGTTGCTAGAGTATGGTGCATTTCAAAGCTCAATAAACGTGGTTATAAAAAAAAACATGATTATACTTACTGGATCCCTAAAAACACCAGTCACATAATTAGGGAAAAAATGTCACCTAGCAAGGCATGCAATATTATTTGCCGCCCTGTAGTAAATCTGAATAGAGGGTATTACATATGGTAATGTTTGTCCATCAGGCGGCTGGTATAATAGTAGCCCTGTCAGCCTGACTTTCTGACTGCAATGCATTATTTTTGTCTGACACAGTTGAGCTGTTGGCAGAAATCGGTCTGCCCCAGGCGTGAGGTCTAAAGGTTGTTCTCACCCCTTAGATTATTCACTGGGCCTATATAGGGCCAATCCAGTACTCTAACCAGGGCTGTCTTAACAGCATTATAGGCCCCTGGGCAAAGCAGTGCACTGGGCCCTGCCTACACAACCACTCACAGGAATAAAAATGTTTAGGGGAAAATTTGTGTTAAATTCTGGTCTGCATGGGGCCCCTATGCTCGTGGCGCACCCGGGCAACTGCCCAGCGTGCCCATGCGTTAAGACGGCACTGGCTCTAGCAAGTTCTGGGAGACTCATCTGTGCTCCTAATTAAACTGCCCTGACCTAGGCCAGCAAAGACAGGTATAATAGTGATCTGTTTCTCTGCTTCCTCAATTGGCACTGCAAAGCCAAAATGATACATACGGTCAGTGGTTGAGTAGGGGAAGCCACATTTGGAAGGATCTCACACATATGGAACCACAGTCCCACCATCCTAGATGAGCTGATCAGTATGCCGATGTAGAACACCAATGAGTAATTGTGTAATTGATGGTAACTGCTGCGAGATGGCAACTGTGTTTGCCACGTGGTGCCGCATGCCTGTTAATGCAAAATAGGCTTACTATCTTATTCAAAGAAAAAATTAAGTTAATAAGCCAATGAGTGTTTGCCAGGTTGTAGGCATAACTTATTAGACGAAGGGTGGTTTTAACACTCTTGAAGGAACATGGAAGTAGGCATAGAAAGTGGGGAATTGTGCTTGACATCTCTATACACACACATTGACATAGCAATAAACAGGAATTATTGATGGAATTCACTTGGAGCAAAAAGCAGTGATCCACAAAGCTTTCTCCTTAGTACATTCTTCACACCTTGAAAAAAGAAACAATGGGCAAGCACGACCTTGTGTAGGAGAAAGGTTTTAGAGTAACATGATCAACATGGTTCCTTTGGTAAAGGTTTTAAATCAAATAATCTTTAAATTGAAATGTAAGATATTGCATATAGTAGGATATTGTAATTTAACAGACACATTGCAGGTGAAACAGTTCAAATGGAAATAGTTTAAATAACTGTATTTGTAAACTTCCAGTATTAAGAAAGCAAAATGGGCCATATATTTGAATTTCCGGATATGCATTTAGACGTGAAACATGGAAAGATCTGTAGTTTGAAAAGCATAGCGAGTGAACATGTGAGCACTTACTACACTATTAAATACTCTAAGAAGCAAGAAAGTCTCAATGTACAGGGGAAGCCACTGGAGGGTTGGGACAGGCAGTTAATAAAGATTACTTTTAATTCTTTATCCTAAATCATAGTTTAGAAACTTCATCCACTTCACTTGTTTCATCTTGAACACAAAAAAGATTTCTGTTGGAAAATTTGCTCACAAACTTCTGTTTGCAAGAGATATCAGGAATTTAAACAGTATTTTTACTCCTGCAGGTTTGCTTACAGCAGATATTTTCTTCAGCTCTTTGGGTCTGATTCACTAAGGCAACTTGCACTTTTGAATGATTTACACTTTTGAGTAAGTTTACTACTTTTTGCTTAGTTACAAAATTTCAGTGTAAGTTAACACAAAGAAAAACAGCAGTAACATGGCTGACAACAGGTACTGCAACACACTCCTTAGAAAATAATGGAGATAGGGAATTAAAATAAAACCCCATAGGAAAGAATGTTAAATTAAATGATTTAAAATAGTTAGAATATAAAAAATATAATATATTAATAAGAGAAGCGATCCCAGATTACTCTTATTTAGGTGAGGTCAGACTAATTTGCACATAATTGGTCATAGCAATGGTATACATGGAATGCTGCATTTCCATACTTCCCATAAATATTTTGTCCCAGTACAAGTGCCATGAGAGCTACTAATACTAACGTGATAAGCGCATACATTTGTAACTTCATGGCTATTCATAAACAGTTGGATGCCACAATATTGACTATTAAAGTATCACAGTGCAAAAATATTTAGTCCCCAATATTGACTATTACTTTATCGTCAAGGTAGATGTACACAGGGAAGTACCGATTTACTATTCTTAACTCCACATCTACTTATTTATTTATTTATTTTGAAAGTTTTATATAGTGCGAACATGACCACCGAGGGTATCAGAGCGCTTTACAGATTATGCATCACTAAGGGTATAAGCAAACAAAACAGAATAAACAAAGTGACAAGGTCAACGTCTAAGATTGACCAATATTCTCGTGAGGGAAAAGCAAACACAACAGAATCAACACAGCGACAAAATCACATTCTAGAATTGTCCAACAAACTCGAGAGCCAGGTGGCTGGGTCAAAGTCAAGGCTATGGACCCAGAATCAGATGAAGGGGCCAGGCTAAGGCAGAAATGTCTTCATCAAGAGCCCTTTGACTTCTTTTTTTAAGAAGACGGTGGAAGGGTTCACCCTGACTTCAGGGGGAAGGGCGTTCCAGATCCTTGGAGCCATACCAGAGAAGGCTCGGTTATATGTCTTTTTTTTCTTGAATTTTTGTGGTTTTAGCAAAAGGGTACTGGCGCTTCTGGAGGCTCTAGAACCACAGGAGAGCTCCAGTTTCTGCGCGAGGTACAGCGGGGTCTTGAAGTGAATGGCTTTGTGAGCCATGCATGCAATTTTTAACTGTATCCGAGCTTCATATGGAAGCCAATTCAGGTCCTGCAAGTCCGGAGAGATGTGGTGGTATTTTTTTGTGCCAGTTAAGAGCCTAGCAGCGGAATTGGGGGTAGCCCTGAGAGGAGCCGTCCTCACTCTAGGCAGGCCGCAAAGTGTTGCGCAACCATAGTCCAGCTTTGAGATCACTAATGCTTATACTGCCACCTGTAGGTCTTACCTTGACAATATTGTGGTTGTCTATGTTGTGGACTCAATGTTGTTGCAGGTTGATATTTGAACCAAAATGTGGCTTTCCACTTCATACACATTGGCAAAAACATTCAAAACACCAATTTCTCTTTCAATCGTATGCCTACTTCAGGAAGCCATACGTGGTGCAAAGAGTGAACAATTTTTTTTAATTACCCTCTCCTTTCTTTTCGGATGGTTATGTACAGGGATTTCTTCATGTGGAATCATGTTTCCATGTTTCCATGAAAATGTGTAAAGTTCGACATCAATATTAACAGTACACCTGTGAATTTTTGACTCTGTTACAAACAGTGGCGGCTGGTGATCTTTGAAACTCGTGGGCTGTAATACCAGCCAGGACACCCCATTTTTTCAAACTGTGCCTCCTCATATTCACTCCCTCTCACATTTACTCTCTTTACCCTCACTCACTCCAACTCGCATTCTCGCACTTACTCATTCTCATTCCCACTCACTCCCACTCACTGTTACTCACACACAAAGGTATTCCTATTCACTGGTTCTCAGTCTTACTTACTAACACACTTACACACACTCACTGACTGGGTCCTGATGCAACCTCACCTGCTGCACCATTGATAGCTACACCCCTGACTCACTTCCACTCCCTTTCACAACCTCCAATCAATTACTCATTCTAACACATTCACACTTCTTCACTCATTCCCTCATACTCACTTTCTTTTATTCATACACACTCTCAATCTCAGATTCTCACTCACTTTCACGCTCATTGACACTTTCAGACACACTCACACACACACTTTCACTCAATCCCATTCACTCTCAATCACTCACAAACACACTCACAAACACATACACATGTGCATAGAGAAATTAAATTTGTTTTACTTACCTTAATCACTTAGCTGGCAACTCACAGGCTCCATGTCAGCATCAGAGAAGGAATCTGCTGCCGGGCCCTGGAACCAGCAATCCATGATTCCCAAAGAGGAGCTAGACAGAGCAGCAAGAGCAGGTTTGAAAAAAGTAGAACCACCCTCAATCCCTCTCCCGGTTTCTTGATAGGACTGGAGGCACAGCCCTAGAAGAAGCTGGATAGTTTTGGGGATCCTGCCCCTTGTGCTGTGTGTGGCTTTTCATTGGCTTCAGAGATGCACTGATGTTCACCCTTACAGACACATTTTAGCAGACATACTGTGCTGCCTGAGGCATGTGCAGTATGTCTGCTAAATAAAATGGATTGTGCCTGTGTGAGGGGATCATAGTTGAACTACGACTCTCATACATAAACAATCCAGACATCCAGCTACAGAGTGTTGTGTTTGAACAGCGTCCTGTAGCTGGCACAGGCCTCAGCCCTCTCCTCCTGTCATCTGGAGCCTGGCCACTGGGACCAGAGGGCTAGTCTGCTTACTGACAGTATTCATGAAAACATGAAATGCATGTTTTCATGAACGCTGCAAAATTGAAAAATGCACAGAGGCTTCACAGGAGGCAAGGGGCAGTGCCCTGAAGCCCCTGATGAGGAGCCGTTGTTGGTTACAACCACAGATAGACTTTTTAAGCTGATCAGTTAGCATGAAACCATGAAAATCAAGGTTTCTTCTGGCATATTTCTGTCACTTTTCAGAACACAAAATTAGTACAACGATGTACGTCTATGCATAGACCTAAGCAGGTATAGTTTTTTGTGAACCATCACAACACCTAATTGAGATAGAAGGACGTGCAAGATGGGGCTGGTTCCTGCAGTTTCTATTTTGACTCCAACCTTATCATAGACATGATGTATACCTATGAAAGCCAATCTGTGCCCTTTAATATTGTTTATTTGTCTTTGTAAGAGATTTTACAAAGATCAATGTTACCCTTTGAGAGGAGATCAGACATTTGATCCTGCAAATAAAATGATGACTCCCAACATACTGTTTGTGATCGTAAAACTATTATCTTACGGTAGGGGATCAGACTACCTGGACTCCCCGCTAAAATCCTATGCCCATTACTATGTCGATCACAAGCTGATCTCTATCACTTCTATAAATTACAAGAGACACACAATTCAGTTATTGCAACTTGTTGCAAACTCCAACAGGGCATTAGCACATAATATCAAGTATCTTAGTGATCTCAAGTGATAATCAGAGCAGGATTCTTGGCACCCTAGGTCAGTGTTTCTGGACTGCCTGGGCCAGCCAGCCAGGTGCCCTCAAACACATACCGGTGGCAGCAGCATCCCTGACTGACCAACAAACCCTGACCTGCACGATCAGCACATTTATAGTTGAGGCGAGAGTCTTCAATAAGCTACAGGGCAACTCAGGCTTTCATGTTCAGTTTGTTACAACTAGGCAGCAGCCCCTTGCCAATAATAGGCAGGATGCATTTATAGCTCAAAACTAGGACAAATTGGAGTGGATTATGCTTTTGATCTTCCTGCCAGGGGCAGACTTGCCCTCGTCCGAGTATACAAAGCAGTGTCGGTGGATACCAGTCACTTCACAAACAAGCATTTGCAATGCAATAGGTCTCGCATTTGCGAGCGTTTGAGCTATTGGCATTGTAAATACCAATGCTTTTTATTTATGCATTTTAAAAACCTGCACTTTGTACTTACAGTCGTTGCTTACGAGAAGCAAGGCTGGCAGTGGCTACGCCTCTTTTACTGCCAGCCTTGCTTTTCGTAAGCAAGGACTGTAAGTACAAAGTGCGTGTTTATGCACCGCTTGCAGCTTTTCAAAGCACATAAATAAAAGACATTGTCATTTACAATGCCATTAGCTCAAACTATGCGAGACCCTTTTGCATTGCAAATGCTTGTTATAACTGCTCCAGAGCTCAGAAACTGCCCCTAAGTGGTGCCAATGAGGACAGCTTTTCTCAAACAGCTGGCATCATTTATTCAATAAAAGTTCCTTTTGCATTTGAAGACAGGTGACTTACAGCGGTATCTAATTATAATAATAACAATAATAATAATAATAATAATAATAATAATAATAAATAAATCAATATCTAATTGGGCCGGTGCGCTCCTCGGTGATTATGGACTGCTTTAATGGTGATCCCTTCCAGGGGCCTTGTGCTGGATGCAAGCGTCAACATGCACTTGTGCGAAGGGTGTGCCACCGTGCAAGGGAATAGTGTGGAAAACTCACCAGAGGTACTCTGCAGTTTCAGCTCATAGTAAATATGCTTTTCATGGACAGATTGTAAAATAATGCCTTAAAGAAGAGTGATATTTTATATTTTGTGATTAATAAAAGTTTCATTATTACGAGTTTTATGCCGGGTATTTCCAATGACCACTAATTCCTTCATTAAATGCAGAAAGAGGAAGACAGAGAGTGCAAATTGAGAGAATGAGATAGAGAAAAATGAGCGGTACCTAGACAGTGAAACAAAGAGAGCGAGACAGACAAAGAGGAAAACAGTAATATACTGACACAGAGCACAAGAGAAAAAAAGAGACACACACAGCAAGACAATAACAAGAAGAGGTGCCATTGTCCTGAGCTGCTTTGAAAGTGAAAGCGCGCATGGTGCACTGAACATAAAAAAAAAGAACCGTCTGACATCGTGAAAGCAGCGTCCCATGAGTGGTGCAAGCAAAGTGGGTGCCGTTGCAGGAAAGCATGTTGTGCCTACAGTAGGAGATACTCATTAAAGAAAATCGTGCTCACAGGCTGTAATAACACACATACCATGTAACAACAGAAGTAAAAGGGCCAGTCCTCATGGGAGGTTACAAACGAAGACGAGGCAGCACTAAAGAGGGACTAACAAGCCTATTAACGAATCAGAAGCCAGCATTTACCAAGGACAATGACGCAAGCCAATTAAAAATATTGGCGGAGAGTGGGCGGAGCTTCAACTCCATACATGAATACAGCATGCCTCGCAGAGCAGCAGTGGCGTCACATAGGCCCCTGAAGCTCCGCCGGTACGGTGGGCACTAAGCTCCAGGGGGCACCCTCAGCACAATACACTGGCCTGAGAGCTCCTAATTGAATCTGGAGGGGGCCCCACCATGTACCTTGCAGGGGCCCCCTTCAAGTTTCATTACACCACTGCAGAGCAGCGCACACACTGCCCAGGCTAGACCTAAAGAGCTAATGCAGACAGACTGTTCTAGTGGGAAACTTGTGTATTTACTCCAGAAAGCTGTTGGGAAAGAAGAAATAGAGACTGGTGGTTTTTGGCATTTTTGTGGGCAGGATCCATCCTCTCTGTTGCGCTCACCATTTATGCAAAAAGATGTTTATAATCAGCTCCTGGTAATCCTAAAAACATATGTAACGGAAATGACTGGTATAATGTTTTCACACACAAACATGCTTATGTTCATGATCATTAGACACGATTTAAATCCATACAGTAATTGCTGATGTATAACTTTCACTAATAAAAACAGTAAAAACAAATGGGGATCCTGTTATTAGAAGTCACTGAACTTTATTTACATGGCGGGTCAGCAAGCATCACTCGTAATGGCTTGAGGGGTAACCCTCTTTACAATATAGGGCGATCAATTTGAATAAAAATTGCAGGGGAACTACTTGTTACAAAAATGGTGAGATTGGGCAACTAGTATATCTAGTGCGAACTGTCCTCACAGGAGTATGGTGCTTATTTTATACTGGTGGTTGCAGTTGGTTGACATGGTACTCATTTTTGGGGACAAGGACTTATTTTCATGATCGGACTTTATTTCAGAGCAAGTGAGAATGGTGGAAAGGGAGAAGGCATGAAATAGAGAAATTCAGGAAAGCAATGACGAATGAGAAAGCACGTGCAGGACAGTGATAGGAAGTGCTTTGAAGTGGAAGAAGGAGGCATGTGGTGAAATTAAAACGAGGCAGCCCTGACATTCAGCAACCCAGGCATCCGGCAGAGCCGGCAGAGGGCTCCTAAGAAAAATTTTGAGCTCTGTACTTTCTCTATTTTTACAAACTAAGCAGTGCAGCAGTGAAAAACAAGTCTAATATTAAATTTGAAGGGCCTAATTACGACTTTGGCAGTGCTGCGCCAGCTCTCAGCAGACACAGCACTGCCAAAGCCGTGCAAGGACCGCCTACCTGATTACGTGTTTTGCTGTTCCCACGGCGGTGCCCTGAAAAAGGGCACAGAAATGGGAAGGGCAAAAATGTCCCAGCACCGCATGGACGGTGACGTTCATGACATGCTGGAAATGGGGGGAATACAGAGAGAGAGGCACATGTTGTGCCCCCTTGAATGTATCTCCATGATGGGGGAGGCATGGGGTCCCTGAAGGGCCCCCTTTGGTGCTCTACCGCCAGCTTTTTCATGGCAGAGCTCCCGCCATTAAATGGCTGGCAGTGGCGGAACTTGTAATATGCTGAGCCCGACCAGTACCCGCTCAGCATATTGCATTGAGCCTCTGCTGCGCCACCGCCAGACACCGGCGGTTCCCTGGCGCAGCCGGTGGTCCTCCGCCGCTCCGACTACATGTAGTCATAATACGGCGAACGAACCACCGCTGCCGCGAGTGCGGCAGTCTTACAACCGCCCGCACTCGTAATCAGGCCTTAAGTTCCCTCTAAGGAATTACATGTTTTTATTATCACGATCAGAATGAAAACAAGAACTATGAATGCTTGACTTTCATATTTTAAACTGCAAACATTGATCCAATGGGCGTCCCCTTTTTTGTTTTTACATTACTGTCCACAGAAATGCGAGTTCAGAGCACAGAATTCAGAGTTTTGAGCTTTGCGCCTTGACTTAACCTTGGATTGAACTGTGACTAAAGCAATAATTCAAGGCAGACGCCTGATCCGTGTGTCTTGGTCTGTGTTCCTTTGGCAGAGCTCAGCTCTAATCCTAGCATGCAACAGTGGTACTGAGCTAACCCTGTTTGTTCTTATTACTCCAGCCAAAGAATGCATCATGACAGATTGTCCTTGATATGAGAGGCTGAACAGTTTGTATGTCTTTCAGTGTGTTTTATTTTAATTTCGGCCTAGTGCTTATTCTTACTTTGATTGAAAGCAATATAACCTTGAAAATCACTTTGTTTTACTCTGTAGTTCAGCCTTTCATGCAGATGCTGTATTGGTTTTCTACATTGCCTGGACTACATTCAGCATTGTCTTGTGGAAGGAAGTTAATGTGCTGTGAAGGACAAGTTATTCAAGTGTGGGTGGTTTTGCACGGATAGTTCATTGCGTGTCTGCAGAAGGGAAATTAAGATAGCATGCCTGTGCTCTCTGTTCCTTTGTACCAATTTAGTTAATCATATTGGAGCATCATTTGTATTATGTTTGATAGCCAGTTTCCACCAACTCCAGTTGTAGAAATTAAAAACCTGTGTCCTCTTCCACACAGCTCTGACTGCTCAGAAAAGGGTAAAATTTACATTTTGGCCAGAGGGTTTTGCAACAATTAGAAACTTTTTATGTCACGAAGGTAGCAAAATGTTCAATACTTCACGGTGAAAAAATCTTGTAGAAACGTTTTGAAGTATAGTGTTCATGGCAACTTTTTTTGAAAAGTATTTCTACCACTGAGAGCGTTTTTTGTTTTTGCTGAAAATGTCTAGAACACAAACTTTTGCAAAATGTTTTTCTCCCAATTATTGTTCAATTCACTAAGGGGCCCATTACGATGTCGGGCAGAAGGCCATCAGACAGCTCGTCGGTGGCGTTCTCCCCCGACATCTGAGGCATCGGTCCAACCGATGCCTGCGGGGGCAATCCGCTCCACCCAGTGCTTAATTTGTGCCGGTGGTTTCCAGTGCTCAGGACCGGCACTTATTTCAGAGGGCCAGGATTATAAATCTCTTCTCCCAAGGTCAGAATTCCTAATACCTTTTCAAAATAAATATGCCTGCCTGATATGTCTTCACAGCCTGGCCCTCTCTTTCTTTATGTTTAAAAAGCTTTATTTGAAAAATAATAAGAAATACAAAAGACTAGCAAAACAGATTAAACATATTAAAATAGAGACATAACGGAAGAATTGGCTAGTGCACTGATAAAAATGAAAGCTGTTTACATTTTATAAGGAGTAAGGAAGGAAGGTGGGGAGGGGGGCGAGAAGGGGGAGGTGAGAAAGGGAAAAAATTCTTATATATTGGTATAATGAGATAATGCATATTTACAAAGGAATATGAATAAAATCTTAATTAATTAATAAGTACAATAAGCCAACAAGGGTAAAAAAGCGAAGAACAGAGAAGGTAAACATTCAAGGAGGTTTAAAATTTTCAGAATTTAAACGAGACTTATCTGCTAAAACTAGTTTGTCTAAATAAGTAGTAAGAGGTAACCAAAAAGATCTCTATTAACCATTGGCTTACAGGAGGAGGCGAAAGCAACATCAAGTCGATGAAAGTGGCAAAGACTATTCCACCAGTGTTGAACAGAGAGTTTTGTAAGTGTTTTCCAGTTGAGAGAAATGTGTTGGAAAGCTAGAGCAAGCATAAGGTCGAAGAGACCATGTTTATGGAAGAATAGATCCAAGGAATCGGATAGACTTCCAGAAAAAGAAGAGGAATGGAATAAGAAATGGAGATATTAAACAGGCGAGAGATATAGGACCAAACTTTCCCCCAAAGGTAGAAACCGAAGGGCAAAGGAAGAGAAGATGTATAAGATCAGCATTAGAAGAACCACAGGTCCAACAATTGGAATCAGTGGAGTGGGAAAATTTAGCTATAGAGGCAGGGGTGAGATAGAGTTTATGGTAAAGGAAAAACATAGATTGGGTAAAAGAAGCAGAACGAGAAATTTTGAGAGAACGAGACCAGAGTTTGTCCCAGAAGATGATGGTCCATTCACATCCCAGGTCAGATTCCCAAGAAAGTTCCAATTTGGTTTTTGCACGTTCTGGATTAGGAGCTGAGAAGTATTTATAGATGAGAGAAGCTTTGGGTAAGGAAAGAAGTATCTTAAGAAGAGAATTTTGAGCAACAGGAAGAGGTGAAGAGGGAAGAGAGTAATAGGTATCAAGAATGACTGCCATAAGAGTCGTGAATTTCTGTAAGAAGGACCGGGGACAGTGGAATAAAGCTTGAAATTGGGGAAAGGAGCATGGAGCTAATCCATCAAAAAGGTGTTTGACCCAGATTATACATTTTAATCTCCAAGCTTTCCAAAAAATGGTTCTATTATGAATGAGAATAAGGGAATTATGCCATATTGGAAATTCTAAAAAGGAGTCTCTAGAGATGGGATTAGGTTGCATCAAAGGCCTCAAAAGGGAACAAGTGTGCTTAAACAAGAAAAGAGAGGTATAAGGGGTTTTGGCAGAAAAAACTATAGCTTCCCTTAAAGAGAAGGGTAATAATAAGGCTTGTTCAATGTATAACCAAAGGGGAGTGAAGGGGGAAGGATCGGAAAGGAGCCATTTGGAGGCCTGACGAAGGGAAAATGACTTAGACGAATGATATAGACGAAAGTAAGGAAAATTCACACCTCCATTAGACTTTGCCTTGCGAAGAGAAGATAAGGAAACCCTAGCTTTCTTGTTCTTCCAAAGAAACTTAGAGAGACAAGAGTCAATACGTTTAAAATAATAGGTAGGAATATGAACGGGGAGCATGGAGAGTGTATAAATCAAAATGGGGGTAATCATCATTTTGATTGAGTCTAGCCGGCCCCACCAAGAGAGAAAAAGGGGGTTACAAGAGGAAAGTAGTTTGTCAATTCGAGAAAGGACTGCAGACATATTTAATTTAATAGAGGAGGTGATGGAGTTGGAGAACCATATACCTAAGTATTTGATTTTTGAACTGTTCCATGCAAAACCAGTGGAGGAAAAAGAATGAGGAAGACAAAATTTAGTGAGGGGGAGAATTTCTGTTTTATCTGAATTTATTTTATAACCGGAAACAAGGGAGAAGGAAGCAAATTCATGTAATAAAGGGGGAATAGAAGTTTCGGGCGCAGAGATAAAAAGTAGAATATCATCCGCATAAGCGGAAAGTTTTAAATGATGGTCACCATAAGAAAACCCAGAGATGGAATCATTATTTCGAATTGAGGATAAGAAGGGTTCAAGAGCTAAAATAAAGAGGCGAGGGGAAAGAGGGCAGCCTTGGCGAACTCCGCGCTGAAGAGGAAAATAAGATGAGACACAACCATTAACTAATACCGAGGCTCTGGGAGCAGAGTACAATAAAGAGATAAGTGAAATCAATTTGGGACCAAAACCGTGCCACTTCAAAGATGCAAATAAAAAGGACCAATCAACTCTGTCAAAAGCTTTTTCAGCATCGACAGAAATGGCCGCTAAAGATGTGGAAAGGGAGGGGATTTTGTTTAAAACGTTAAGAAAGAGACGAGAATTATCTGAAGTAAGCCTACCCTTGACAAAACCACATTGCTCCTTACCAACCAAATGGGGCATAAGGGGATCTAGACGCAAAGCAAGAGTTTTGGCAAATAGTTTATAATCGACATTGACCAGGGAGATCGGGCGATAATTTTTACAAAACATGGGGTCACGACCTTCTTTATGTGTGAGGCAAATTGTGGCTTCCTGAAAAGTACCTTCTGTCTTACCGGCTAGAAAAAATGAATGGAAAAGATTTAAAAGTTTAGGGAGTAGTAAATTAGAAAAATGCAAATAAAATTCTACAGAAAAACCATCCGGGCCGGGAGTCTTCCCTTTCTTTAAAGTATTTAAGGCAGTAGATAATTCATTAAGGGAAAGATCCGTTTCAAGGTCAGAGAGGTTAAGGTGAGAATTGGATGGGATTGGGAGTTTATTAAGGTATGTTTGGATAAGAGAGGAGGAAGGAGGAGATTCTGGGGTATAAAGGTCCTTGTAAAAAAGCTTAAATTCATTGAGGATGTCCTGATCTTTGTGCATGAGAGAGCCATCTGAAGAGTAAATAGAATCAATTAAAGTACGTTCTTTACGTGTTTTGAGGTAATTCGCTAAAAGCTTACCTGTTTTATTACGACTACCGTAGTAGCGAGCACTACTACGAAGAAGTATTGAGGATGCATTATCGGTCGTAGTTTTATTGAATGCTAGTTTGGCACGTATCAAAGCTGGTGAGACCGAATCCATCGAAGAAGTATAGAATTTATGTTCTAAAGTTTTAATATGTGCCAAAGTGGTTTTTTGTTGCAGAAGGGAACGTTTCTTTTTTTTTGAGACTTTGGGCCTGATTCTGATGCGGGTTGGAAAGCTTCCCGACCGAATCGGTTTGGAAATGGTTTCCGACCCACTCGGATCGGGAGAGTCCGACCGACGGAGTACGATGCATCCGGATGCTTCCAGATACGATTTGGTTGGACTCCCATTGACTTCAATGGGAGCATATGTTCCTAACCGCATCATAATTGGGCCCTGGGTCGGGAAGACACGTTCCCAATCCGATTTGGAAGGAGCAAATGCCATTAGGAGGCCTTCCTAACCGCATCAGAATCAGGCCCTAGGTGGGAATGCTTTCCTAACCGCATCAGAATCAGGCCCTTTGTCTATAATAAAACCTCTCGCGGTAGCTTTAAATGAATCCCATACTATATGGGGGGAGAGGTTAGGGTCACTGTTAAGGTCAAAAAATTCATTAGCAAAAGTAGTGAAAGAAGGGTCCAGAAGAAGAGTATTATTAAAACGCCAGCGGGAGGACCTGGGATGTGGAGGGAGCAAATCAAGATCTGTCACAATTGGGGCATGGTCAGAGATGACGATAGGTTCAATAGAGGAGGATATCAGATTTTGGGATAAAGACTGAGAAAGAAAAATATAGTCTAAACGAGAGAGGAAGTTGTGAGGAGGAGAAAAGAAGGAAAAGTCAAGAGTATCGGGATGGGAAAGTCTCCAGGAGTCCACGAGGTGTGTTTGAGAGATAGTATTGAGAAAATGTTTATGAGTTTTGTGAGGAGTGAAGCGAACCTGAGATTGACGGTCAAGAAATGGGTCGACAACTTGATTGCAATCACCACCTAATATAAAGAGATCATCCCTAAACTGAATACATTTCTGTGTAATCAGAGGCCAAAAGGAACAGTCAGGATGTGTAGGGCCATAAATATTAAAAAGAGTTAAAGAAACATTATTAATTAACAACTTAGCTAACAGCCATCTACCTTCTGTATCAATTTCTTGTGATATAACTTTACAGTTCAATTTCTTATGGCATAAAATTATAACACCATTTTTCTTATTGGAAGAAGGGGAAAATAAAACAGAACCCACCCAGCTTCTTTTTAATTTTAAGGCCTCAATTTCTGTAAGGTGGGTCTCTTGTAAAAGAACCAAATCAGGGTTATAAGAGGCGAGATGGGAAAGAATTCTCTGTCTTTTAATTGGATTAACAAAACCTTTCACATTCCAGGATATAACTCTGAATGTAAAACCAAGAAAAATACATAAAGAACCAAATATGCGATAGTAAAAAAGAGAAACAAGAAACAGGTAGAAATAAGGGGAAGAAGACAAAGGAAACAGCGGGAGATCAAGAGAGGAGAGAATGCATACAATAGGGAAGAGAAGAGCACAAGTGAAGAAAGAAGCATATAAGAACAGGGAAGTAATATCTCCAGAGGGAAAAGGAATGCAATAAGGAGGAAGAAAAAGGAGGAAGGAGAAAGTACAGATGAGAAAAGACAGTTCATGTCCACAAAGACGACTGTACTACGTACCTTACGGGGAGCAAAGGGTAAGGGTGAGAGGCGGCACGGACAACAAAAAATAGCACACCCAACAAAGGGCAACACATCACATCCGGACATCAACTAGACATGAACAGGAACGGAAACAATATTGGAAGCAGAGCACAATTAGGTGAACCTGTAAAAGAAAAAAATAAATTATGCAAGTAAGAACAAGTAGAGCAATGGGAATCATGAATATAAAAAGTATAACACTAGAATGTTATTTAGTGAGTAACACCACAGAGGGAACAGTAAAGTCAAGGTATCGGTGGAGGTGCAGCAATCTCCATGGAAGATGTGGAGTGTGACTGGATCAATCTTCGAAGGTCGGCCGGGTCATCAAAAGTAGAAGTTTTGTTAAGAAAGGTAACTTTAAAAAGGCATGGGTGAAATAAACCGTAGCGTGCACCAAGGGATCGAAGAGCCGGATGAAGGTCCAGGAATTCTTTACGTCGTTTGGCAGTGCTTGAAGAGACGTCTTGTGAAATGAATACCTTAGTGCCAAGCCATGACAACTGTTTCTGGGTTTTAGCTGCATTTAAGACTTGTAGAAGATCCGTGAATTGTAAGAACAAGGTGATCACTCCTCGGGGTCTAGAGGGAGCAGAAGAAGAAGATAAATGAGGACCCAGTCTATGAGCACGTTGTATATTCAGTTTGGTCGAAGAGGGGAGACCCAGGAACCGTGGTAAAAAAGAAGTAAAATACGCCACAAGGTCATCTCCTTCAAGGCCTTCAGGAAGCCCATAGATACGGAGATTGTTGCAACGATTCCTATTTTCCAGGTCCTCAGCCACTGTTTTTAGTTGAAGCACCTCCTTCTCAAGAGAGGAAATTCTGGAAGAAGAGTCTTGTACCCCATCCAGCTGTTGTTCCACCGCCGTGAGACGAGAATCCATCGAGGACCATTTGCTATCCATGGTTTGACGGCGGGAATTTGTTTCCTCGATGAAAGGTCTCAGGGCGCGAATTTCCTCCAGAACTGTATCCAGAGAGACTGGAGAGACTGCTTTAGGAGGAGTAGGAGGGTCTTGTTTCAATCTCTTAGCAGTGACTGAGGGAGATTGAGATTTAGTTGCCATGGTCGATATAACTGTGGAGGAGGAGCGAGCTCCGTCTGAAATCGTGGAAATTGAGGAAGGAGAAGTGGGAGCAGAAGAGGTATCACAATTGGTAGCACAATTGGTTGTCGTGACGTTGGACGCCTGCTTCTTAGTGGAGTGAAGAAAATATTTGCTTCTACCCATCAAGCAGAGCGCGAAAAAACCAAGGAAAGGAAGGAAGCTTCGTAGAAGTGACAAAGTTACCTCAGAAACACATCAAACCCAGTAAAAGACAAAATATCCATTGCTGATAGAAGATCCAGTGGAGAAGATGGTGACAAAAATGAAAGAAATGTCAAAAAAGAAAGGATACTTCAGCGCGCCATGCAGAGTCAAATGAGGAGAAATACTGAAGAGAAAAAACAAAATGGCGGCCAGAAAACGGTTAAAAAGTCACCTGTAACATTTCTGTGCGAAATCCACATGGGAATGCATGGAAAAGGAAGATTCCTGTAGCGTATGCGTTCCGATTTTGAAATATGATCACATGGTGGTTGTAGGAGCGCTGGAACTGCAAAAAATTGGTCGCGAAGTCCGACGCGACGCGGAGCTCCGGTATCAGGCGGCCATTTTGGGTCGTGGTGCGCGCGACCAGAAGCAGCCTGGCCTTCTCTGATTCAAGCTTGATGCATGTGCATTGTGCAGGCATGATGCATGTGTTACTTTTCGGGACTGTGAGTCTTTCTTGATTCACAGACCCTTCAAGTGTCTGCCTGTACTGAGCACACGTATGTGTGCGAGTTCTGTTTTACATAGTCTTAAAGAACGCTGAAGGGAATTGGTCTGTGTGATGCTGAAGAGGTTGTACTGTAGAAAATGTTAAGTTCGACATTTTGAGTTTACCAATCAGGATTAAAGCATCCGACGAACTCCAGCCTTCCCAGGCCACTTAATGAAGGGAGGGTCAGCTAAAGGACGGCAGCCTCCCTCCTTTTCGCCTTGTCCAAGATGGGTTTGTGCGCTGCCTCAGACAGAGTTCTGTTTGTGTCTGTCTTCTGCCCTCATCTCGTGAATACGTTTAGAGCTCCAGTTTGGGGTTGTCAGGTTTGTTTTATACAGTGCTTCCTTTTGGTCATTAACGGGTTTCTAAGCACTCCTTTAGCACTTAAGAGGCAAACTGATGCCGGGACTGGGAGATGAAGGAAAATGGTTATGATCACACAATAAAGGCAAGCTAGGAAGCTGGGATTAGTACTCAGCTGAAAACTTCACATGCTTTGCTTCTTCTCCCGGCCTGTGCCCAGAGGCATTAAAGTCTGTGGCGGGCGCTGGGCACACTCACTTCCCTGGCACAGTGCACTCGTAGTGACCACACACTGATCACTGCACCACTATACTAAGAATGCCTACAGCTGCATCACACCAGCACCAGCTGCTTGCTGTGGGCATTGCGCAGCCCCAGTAGTTATTATAACTAGTTTGGGGCTAGTAGGCAAGCACAATTCTCCAAAGCTGCTTCATGTTCCTAGTCCAGAGCGCTGAAAGTGCTGCTAGGCACAGTGGACTACCCTTACAAACTAATACATCTTAAGAATTTAAATCTCATGCACCAAAAGGCGTATGCCTACCAGGTGGTATTGCACCATGCCCACCTTGTGTATGTGGTGTACTGGCTGTAACTTGTGCCAGGGCACTTCAGTGCTCAGAAGCAGCCTCGCTGGCAAGTGGCACTTTACCAAACACACGAACTTTTAAGGACATTTTCTAAATTTGTCAGCAACACTGCAATGTGTGTAAATGTAGTGCTTCTATTGAGTGCACAACTAAAAAAGACAGCAGACAAAATGTATGCTGTAGAAGCAAAATAATAGTGCCCATGCGCTACACAAACGCTCATAAATTCACCACACAAATGCCCAAATTCACTACAAAATAAACAAAAAAGTCTTTAGTGTGGACTGTTTAATACCCACTGAACATTCGAGCTCCTGGATACCTTGTATGTTTGAATGGCTAGACTTGCATACAAAAACGTTATAAAGTAAACTGCTTCTTTGTACTGAACTGAATGGTCTGCTTTTGTTACATACACCGCTTAACAGTCTACCCAGCTTTGTTTCTAAACACTCTACATTGCAGCAGATCATGAAGCGCGACACATGAAAGCAATTTGCTCAGGTACACACATTTTTGTAAACAGGGAAAGCCTGGATTGGAAGTCGGGTTTGCTTGATTTCTACTCCCAAGTTTTACTGCTTTACAATTATTGTCAGCATAACATAAACCATATTTTGTTAATAACAACATAAGTCAAATAGACAAATTAATTTGTGTGTGCTCACGAGTGAGAGATCAGAGCATTATTCTCGCGATAGAAAGAGGCTGTACACATAGTTTTAGGGCGCACTTCTTCTTCACTTTTAGTGAAGTGTGGGTGTTCTTCGCTCTCCCCATCCTGCCAGCACCTCTATAAAACATTGCACACTTTCACACTCAGTCGATTCTATCCAGAAAACGTTGTTTGAACTCAGAGGTGACGTTTCATCTTCATCCTCGTACCACCCTCTAACGCAATGTTTATATATGAATGGATACCTCTCTCCATAACGCTCAGTGCAGAACTGTAGTGCATGTACGCGCTTCACAGAGATTACCATATGGATGCGATGCATAGTGAAGTCGATAAAACAGAAGACTTAAATTCATAGTACAGGCACTGGGTTTCTGCTCAGGCATTGTAATTTTTGGGTGATATGATAATTTCCCTCATTCAAATACATTTTGTTTTGATGAATGCGGTTGTCGTGAAATAAGTGGCCTGTTATAATCCATGTCATGATTCTCAAGAAGTAGTTTATTTTTGATTTTGGCAGCTTTCACGTTGTCCATGTAGGTGGTGGGCATGAAAATGGTACAATTGGGTGGCACCAGGAATGTAGCTGGGTGAATAACTGGAAGAAGTCGCGGCTGACTCCTAAGAAACATTTTGAGCCCCAGGACTTATTTTTCTTACAAATTAAGCACTGGCTCAACCTCCGACAGGTTCAAGGAGCCCATCGGGGAGGAGGGAGGATCATAATCCCCAAAATGGAGGCGGTGCCTGCTCAGGCACCGCCGTGGGGATTACGATCCATGCTTCCAACAGCCTTTCTATGGCGGTCCGACCGCTATAGAAATGCTGTTGGAAATGGACTATGGGGGCCCCTAGGAATGCCCCTGACCCCTGCCGCCTCCGCTATGAGGCCTGGGGGACACCTGTGGCACCGCATGGTGCCTGCCACACAGTTCTTGGACGTTTAAAAAGTGTATATTTCCTTTTGTGGCTTGTGCTGCAGCCCGCAGCACAAGTCGCAATAGAAAAGATACACTTTCCAACGGCCATGAAGGCAGTCACATCCTAATACTGGAAACGGGACCGCCGACTCTTTCTCAGGCGGTCCCGTTTCGGACATGATGCCGGTCGGACCCTCGTCCAACCAGCATTGTAATGAGCCCCTAAGTTTGCAAAGTATTAAAAAACTTTGCAGAGGAAAAACTTAGCAAATTTTAGCTCTGCATTGAAATAGTCTGTATAATGAGGAGAATGTTCCTCGCTTCCCTACCTCAACAGTCGTCTGCTAGCATTCAATTCACTAACTTTATTGTGAAAGTGAGAAAGCTTATTGTAGGTATTTGGACCTACAATTTAAGTAGAATCATGATTTTTATTTTTTTAATGAATGAAGTTCCAGATTTCCATGATTACATTTCCTGTTCTACACTTACACCCGATTGTCAGACAATTCGCAGAAATAAGTCTGGCTCAAATTTCCATTAGTACAGCAAACTACTTCTCTTTCTTATGTGGAAAATGTGTGTTTGGGTGATAATATGCACTTGTACCAGCCTTTTATCCCTAAGTGTAGATGCACCAATTATTTGTGAACAGGCATTAGTGCATTTTCGAATACCCACAAAGTTCTAACCATATGGGTTTTCAATATTTTCACAGTGTCCTCCCAGCTGACCCTTCTCTAGTGACACCCATGTTTCCAACCATGTCCATGAATTCAGGGGCATAACACAGGCCCCGCAGCCCCTGCAGGGGGCCCCCTCAGCACAGTACTCAGGCCTGAGAGCTCCGGATTAAATCTGGAGCGGGGGACCCTCTGTGTACCTTGCAGGGGGCCCCCTCAACTTTTGTTATGCCACTGCATGAATTTAGCCTCGCAGAAAATTCAATACACTGGTACCATGTTCGACTTGGTGGCACACATGTACACAAGCCCTGGTTCTTCAATAACTTGAATAACTAATGTTGTGAATGAGGCTTTTAGTCAGTAATTGTGCTATTGTGCTATGCAAACCTTTGTGGAAAAACATTCTTCTTAGGCTCTTGGAGCTCTTACTCAGAAGAACCATCACTTTGCGAAGGAGCAAAAGTAACAGGTACATTTTATATTACAATGGACATCCATGGTATTCATTATTTTTTGTACATATAACCTTTTACATAGTGTAGGTGTGTACAGTGGAGTAATGTGTTCAGAGCACTCTTTGGACATTTGATGTTTTCTAACTCTCAAGTAGATCTCACTATAATGTTTGTGATGAGCTTGTTATGCCTAAATATAGGAAAATGAATCCCTATGTACTTTACAGACGCTTTCATTTTAAATATAACATAATACAGTTAAGCACTACTTTCCATAAATATCTATTTTATATCTTCATTCTAAATTGCCATACAAAGTTCATCAAGTTATCAATCAATCAATCATGTCACTTATAAAGCGCACTACATACCCGCGAGGGTCTCAAGGCGCTGGGGGAAGAGGGGGGTGGTGCTGCTACTGATCGAAGAGCCAGGTCTTGAGGAGTCTTCTGAAGGCCAGTAGGTCTTGGGTCTGTCGGAGGTTGGTGGGAGGGTGTTCCAGGTCTTGGCGGCGAGGTGGGAGAAGGATCTGCCGCCGGCGGTCGTTTTCCGGATGCGGGGGACTGTGGCGAGGGCGAGGCTGGTCGAGCGGAGCTGGCGGGTGGGGGTGTAGAAGCTGAGTCGTCTGTTGAGGTAGGCTGGTCCGGAGTTGTGGAGTGCTTTGTGTGCGTGGGTGAGGAGCTTGAAGGTTATCCTCTTGTTGACAGGGAGCCAGTGCAGGTCTCTCAGGTGGGGTGTGATGTGGCTGCGTCGGGGGATGTCGAGGATAAGACGTGCAGAGGCGTTCTGGATGCGTTGCAGCCGTCTCAGGAGCTTAGCCGTCGTTCCTGCATAGAGGGCGTTTCCGTAGTCCAGCCTGCTGGTGACGAGGGCCTGGGTGACTGTTTTTCTTGTTTCGGTGGGGATCCACTTGAAGATCCTGCGGAGCATTCGGAGGATGTTGAAGCAGGATGAGGAAACGGCGTTGACCTGCTTAGTCATGGAGAGGGTGGGGTCGAGGATGACCCCTAGGTTGCGTACGTGGTCGGTGGGTGGCGGGGCTGTTCCCAGTGATGTTGGCCACCAGGAGTCGTCCCAGGCTGAAGGGTTGGAACCAAGGATGAGGACCTCCGTCTTGTCCGAGTTCAGCTTCAGGCGGCTGGTCCTCATCCATTCGGCGACGGCCTTCATTCCTTCGTGGAGGTGGGCTTTGGCGGTGTGAGGGTCTTTGGTGAGGGAGAGGATCAGCTGGGTGTCGTCGGCGTAGGAGATGATGTTGAGGTTGTGCTGTCGGGCGACGTGGGCGAGGGGTGCCATGTAGATGTTGAACAGCGTTGGGCTGAGGGAGGAGCCTTGGGGTACGCCGCAGATGATCTTGGTGGCCTTGGATCGGAAGGGGCGAGGCGGACGCTTTGTGTTCTGCCGGAAAGGAAGGATGTGGTCCAGTCCAGGGCCTTCTCTTGGATCCCGGCGTCGTGAAGGCGTGTTCGTAGTGTGTGGTGGCAGACCGTGTCGAAGGCGGCTGATAGGTCCAGGAGGATGAGGGCTGCTGTTTCTCCGTTGTCTAGCAGGGTCCTGATGTCATCGGTGGCGGCGATGAGGGCGGTTTCGGTGCTGTGGTTGCTGCGGAAGCCGGACTGGGAAGGGTCCAGGATGTTGTTCTCCACGAGGTTATGGGTTTAATGATTATTAGAACATTTGAATGTTGAGCGCTTCATTAAAGACAGTGGATGGCTCCAAGCTTCTATTGCCTGGTAGAAGCCTGGAGCATCAACATTCCAATGTTTGTTCACAGCTGATGTGAACAAAGGCCTCAAGGAGCCCGAGGGGATTTCTACCCCCTCGGGCTTCTAAAGGCCTTTGTTTTACAAATTAGAACATTCTGTCTGCTAGGGGCGGAATATCCTAATAGCCTTAGAGCATTCCGTAGCGGGCTCTACCAGCCATTGAAGGTCTGCTCCATTGTTAAAGTCCCTTGCCTTCGGCTCGGGCCTTTAAAGCTGGAGCGGTCCTTTACTAGCCATTAGAGCCTGCTATGGTGGGCTCTAAGGCTATATTATTCATGCTCAATAAAACATCATACAGTTCTTTAATAGTTATTAACAGAAAAGCCATTGCTCCTTCTAACATTCTGTAGAATAAAAAAGAATGTGATGTAATTTTAACTAACCTACTAATGATTGACAGGACTACAGTGTGCACAAAGAAAATGCTCACAGAGCTGTTCAAAGGTTGCATAAAACCTCTACACACTTCTACATCTGAAGGGAACTGTTGACCCACTGCATGCATCATAATTCTATCATTTTATTGAGGGGTGTTCCATCAGTATTCAAATTGTAGGTGAGTCCTATTCTTTCAAAAAAGTCTTCTTATGATCTTGCCACTTTAAACAAATTTTCCCTTCCTTGAGTGTCCATAATTCTGGTAAAGGTGATGGTTTGCTAGCTGCAGTCCTTCAAAGTATGGAGTTCTCAGCAGCTACCAGTTGGGTAACCATCCAACGCCACACCAGTGGTGGTCTATTATGAAGTACTGTCCTTGGCTGTTGAACGCTCACTTTCTCTCCACATCTTGTAAAGCATGTTGTCTGCCTTCAACATCATATTATACTCGGGCAGTCTGAGAGTGTTCACGAAGATTTTCAGTGTCGATGAAGGCAACCCTATCTAACAGATAGCAAGGAGGATGTCAAGGTAACTAATTTCCAGTTGCATGCAGGGTCATTGACTGTGATGTGGTGCAGTGTTATCCCACAGGACATACCATTTGCATGAAGCTACTCATGGAAATGCTGAGTCAACTTGTTTTTTTACTCCATTCAAATGGGAAAGGCACGCAGATGTTTCTACTTGTGTCTCACCCGCAGGAAAAATGTAAAAGGCTGCATGTCATTGAGAAGTGGATTAAAGACATAGGCCTGAAGGAGAATGAGGTCAGACTGAAGTTCTGCCGCTGCTATTATCTAAAGACCTCCTAGAATGAGTGCTACATAGGCCTATTCCACATAGTTTTATCTCATCAGGAAGCTGTTTTAAAACTCTTCCGTGCTTTGCATTTGTTTGGGATGGAGTTTAGGAATTTGCTCTCATATATGAGATGTGCTGCGACAAGGCTGTTTACAGATCAGACAGCTTAGGGGAGTGCTGCACTTTATTCTTCAGGAGCAGCAACTTAAATAGCTTCAAATAATGTAAAGTATGGTATTCAGAGTAAACAGATAACCTGATTGTTCCTCTTCTCAATACTGAGTTAGTTTTACATTTTAAACTGTATCTTACTTTCCAGTACCTCCATCTGTTGGATCCTGCCTCTTTAAATAATAATTCCTCCTATATAGTTTTAATGATTTTTCTGCTCTACTTAGAAGGTCGATTGTTTCTGTAATTGTGGCAGTGTGTAGAGGCAAATGGGCTTGTAGTCTGTGCTCTATAAATTACAAAAGAAGACAAAGGGCAAGAAAATAAAATTATTTATGGTGTATTTTATATTGGTTATTAGATTCAATTGAATTAATTTTATAGTTTTATGTTAATTACACAGATATTAACACTTTTCATATACACTTTATTTAAATCATGAAAGTAAATAATATAAAATAAATCTACAGGATGAACATAGTTCAAACCCTCTTCTACTTGTTCAATATAAAACAATTAAACAAGTTTTATTTACTCAAATAGCATCACACTCTGAATCAATTAAAGTCCCAAATACAATCTCGACGTGGACCTCAGTGCTCATTCCATGTCAAAATTATATTTGGCTCATTACCTTTGGTAACCAATTTGATTAAGCTAGAGCATTTGGATTAAAGTAGATTCTTCAGCCTAACACTGTTGCTCTTCTAACCACATGTGTCAAATTTCTGATTCCAAAGAGTACCCCAGCCCAGTAGGAAGACAATGGGTACACTCTTGCGTTCAGAAGGATGCTACTTACCCATCCACCATGTGCGCTGGCTCATTTTCGATCTTGTCCTCACACTCTCTTACATTTGTTTTACTTTTTACTTATTTCATGTTCATTCAGATTATCTCTCTTGCGATTCCTCTGCTTATTTGTAAAGCACATTCTACATCATCTTAGGGTTAGTTGTCCAATAGAAAATTGTAAATAAAATAAATACAACTTGGAATGCTTTGACTCTCACTACGGGTCCTCATCTAGCTTACGCGCTGCCAATCTCAAACTTGAGGATCACTTCTTGTCAATTCCCAAATTTCCTTTTATACCATTGTTTATCATGTTGCATTAATGTTGTGCTGCATGTATTAATTATCTACTCATAGCTTTGGGGAAATCACTAAAATAAAATACAGTTAACTGAAATGGTGAATGGCCATTTTACAGTGGCAGAGTTTACAGGAGAATCACAATGAATTTTGTCCATCCTGGCTGGGATCCGGAATTTATCTGCATAGAAAATGAAAGGAAGAGTCCATGGCCGCAAAGTAAATGTTGGAGACAATGTGCGAGAACACCGTAGAAGAGATGTGGGTTTAAACTAGAATGGGAGACGAGCTGCAACTTGATGAAAAAGGATGTTGTTATGCTTGGTGTCAAGCTGCCCTCGACTCAAAAGGACAAGACCCCCATATGGTTGTTATTGAAGGCCATTCGTAAGTCAGTCGTGGCAGACTCAATGACTGATTCTGTGATCAGTAGGCGGTATAATCAGCATTACAAGACACATGGCTGATAGCAGCAAACTGATCTGGGACACAATGACAACGTTTGGCATTATCCTAGAATGCCAGGAACAGATATATTCTCAGATAGGATTGGAGACTAGCAGAAAAAACCATATAACTCTCCACACCCCTACACAATAGTCCTGATAGGGTACACCAAGAGTGGGATGACTGAGCAGAGGCCTCTTATCCAAATGGATGCCACATGACCATGGATTCCATTGACTGGCTTGTTGTGGTTAGGGAGGGTCAGGATAAAGGGGATCATTTTGATGGATCTGCCAGGTTTCAAGAGGCAGTAGGAAAATGAAACTTCTTTTGAAAAGTAAGTTTTGATTATGTAGGGGATAGAAACATTTGGATCTTTTAGGGTTAAGCTTGGGTAACTGATGGCAAAAGAGACTGAATATAGTTATGAGAGATATGTTGAGGTTTGTAGAATTGGGCTTACTTTTAAGGTAATGTTGAGTGTAGGGAAATGGTGATGCGCATGATATTTAAATTTGCTTGACATAATACAACCTGCTTGTCATATAGTAGCTTGTAGCGTTGAGAAATGACTGCAGACGAAGACAAGCAATTCATGCCAAGATGTTAATAGCAAAGGGTTGGTCAGAAATCAGACAGTACTTTTTTGTTACGGGAGGGGGGTTGAGTTATTGCTTTTTTTATCGGAGGCAAGACGAAGTTAAAATGCATTGGGCATAGCGCATAAAGCTAGAAAACAACTGAGGAGGAAACTTACTTCCTCATGTAGTTACTTTTGTTAAATAGTAGGACCTGCAATTATAGCAAAAAATTGTAGATTTCTATGACGTATAATGCAGTCTTTAGGTAATTCATTAATGACTGCGATTTTCAGGGCCGTAGACTTCGCCATTTGCTGTAGGTCAGAAAAATGATCCTTTGAATCATTCAACTTGCTGCTTTGTGTTGCAACAATGCACATGACATATGATCCTGCTCACTCACACTTACTTGTATATTGTAGACTTCTTACAATTATATGCAAGCAATGGAGTATGATTTGAGGAGACAAAATGCTCTTTCTATTGTTTCCCTGGTTTAGAAATATGCCGCATTGTATCAGTTTTCCTTTTGTGCTGAAGGCTGCCAAAGTTCTATCAATGACCAGGTCCTTGATGGATTGATTGAGTAACTTTTTATTCATTCTGAGTGCTGTCAGATGTTTGCGGAAAGTGAGGTTATCTGAAGGGCTGTACATCAGATGCCAGACCAATTTAAAGAAGGGAAGGTGTGGCCTGAATTGGAGAATCTCTAGGTTAAACCATTTGGCTAGGTTTGGTGGATTATTTAATTTTCTTCAAAGAAGCAATATTGTTCATGGCCCGGGTCATGAAGGAATAAATATCTGGCCAAATTGTGTTACAACAAGGGTCTGTCAAGGAAATAAGGCCACTGTAAATTTAGAATGTGTCCCGTTGTTTGTGGAGTCCATATATCAAGGGTCTTTGGTGATGTAGGTACCAGATGTAGGGGTGAGATAAGTTGGAGTAGGGAGAATGAAGAATTGAATACTAAATGGGGGGGCAAACAGGCTGTGAGCAGCAGATGATGCTATATCTGGTGGTCAGCAACAGATCCATATGCGAACCTTCCTATGGGTAAGGCCAACACCTGTAGGTTTAAGATTTTTATCGCATTCGGCACTACATGTCTTTGAGAGAAAATGGCAAGGTATAACAGTAGAACAATCATTCGATTAGAAAAGACATTGGAACATTGAAAGTATAGAGAATAAAGAGAAGAGTGCAAGTGAAAAATGGATTTGGGACAGAGTTAAAGGATTTTAGGAGGAGAGCCAAGTGAATTGAAGGGAGGGAGCATAAAATTAGGCACAGTATGTTTGTTACAGATGTAGACTCAGAGTAACATATTTACAAGCCCCTATCACCACCAGAACGTCACTTTTTTTGATGTTGTGGTGGCAAAACGGGCTTTGCCTTGTTTACAATGCAGCGTTCGGCCACTTAACGTGGCTGAACGCTGCCTTGTAAATAAGGCACCCTTTCACGCTATACTTTGCATGAAAGGGGTGGGCAATGGGTGTTGCGGTGGGCGCTCCGCCACAACACCCATTGATTTTGACGCTGCGCCATATGTACAAGAGTGGCGTAAATATGGAGCAGCGCCAAAATTAAGACCAGGGAAAACCTGGTCCTAACAGGGTGCAACGAGGAGAAATGCTTTATTTCTCCTCGTTTTTGCTGTTTTTATGTGTGCTGCATTGTGCTACACCCATAAAACAGCAAAACGCCATGCATGATTGTTTATGTACAGGAAGGTGTTCCTTCCTGCACATAAACAATCATTTTTAAAATGACGAGTTGCAACTTCTATATGTGCTGCACAAAGCAGCACACCTAGAAGGTATAAATCACCATTTAAGATTGTTTATGTGCAGAAAGGGACACCTTCCTGCACATAAACAATCATTCCCCAGAATGCAGGACCCGTTGCACTATGGTGCAAGGGTGCCTGCATTGGCGCTAGGCAGTTGGAATTAGCACCAGCGCAGGGAGAAAGGCAGGGCTGCACTGTATTGTTATAATTATGGTGCAGCCCTGTGTTTCAGAAGCGGTGGAGCACGGCGTTAAGCCAAGAAGGCTAAAGCCGCAGTGCGGCACTTCCTTGTAAATATGCCACATCGTGTTTTGTTGCATTTAGCATTATTTTCCTACCACAAAATCAATCCTCTGGCCCATTTTGGAAGTGAGGCTGCATTTTGCACTAAGAAAATAGCACCAAATTCTGGGGTGTGCTACTTGCGTTATTGTGCATAATCATGCGTAATTTTGATGGAATTTTGCATGATTACACTCCCGCAAATTATGCAAATTGCACCCACCCCTACTATAAAACAGAATGGCCCCACCATCTTCCACCTGAAGGAGCTGGTCTTTGCCCTCGCCACTCCCTCAGGGGTATGAGGTATCCTCCCCTCGATCAGGGTCAAAGCTGACTTTCCCTCCTGTTGGAGTTGGAGCTAGCAAAGCATGTATACGGGGCCTCTGGAGTAGGGCTGAGTGGTAAATGTGTTCTAAACTGATTTTCTCTCAGACGGCACAAAGAACTATTTCTTAAATTTACTTTCCACTCAAAGTATCAAAAATCTATTTTCACAATTGAAGTAGATTTTTTAAACTAATAAAATAATGTGTAACATGATATATAATATTAATTTCATTTATAGCGTGTCCTGGTCCTGGAAAATGAAGCCTCAGCTATACATTGAAAACAGAGTTTGGACAGTTGTTCTTTCAAGCTGTGGGCATTCTATTCCCAATGTGTGGTATGCACAATTTATTTACTGAACACTCTTCCTTGTGGGGTTAAAAGACACAGGAGTTACTTATCTAACATATAAAGATAAGTTGTCCTACGTGGCGAGAGACATGTTCCTTGCCATGTGTCTATTCAGTGCTTTTAAACTGCAGCCTATCCAGAGCATAATGGTGCCCCAGAAGCCATAGATTTTTATCATGTATGTGGAGGGGAGCTGTAAATACGTGCTTCAGTCCACATACGGCATTTTGCTTCCAAGCTATTGATACACTTCTTGGGCCAAATTACAATGTCCTCAATGGAAAGTTAAAATAAAAGAATTAGGTGAAAATGTTACAGTGCAGTTTTAGGGACAGAGCAGACGCAATACCAGGAGAAATAGGGTCCAGAAAAAGTAAAACAAATCTGGGGTGGCCATACAGAAAAGCTGACTTTGCTACAGTACCTTTATGTCCCCAAGGCACTTTGGGGTTGCTGACAATTGAAAAGGTGGAACACTAAGGGTTAGGATAATAACATAGCAAAACTGGTGGCATTGGGTTCAATTGATAGCACCTGGGTGCACATTTGGATAAGTCAGCTTGCCAGGATATGCAGACAGAAAACAAATAAGATAAACAGAAAATTCAGTAATGGGCACTGTTCATCTCATTGGCTTCATGTGCAGTGGGGAGGGCACCAATGACCAGAGTGATCAGGTACCTCAACCCATTCTGGAATGAGGCTCTCGCTTCAAGCTGCACTATCATAATGCAGAGATACTCCTTGTTTCTAGCACTGGCTCGCAGACCTTCAACCAACCATGGTCATCCTTGCCGAAAGCAGGCTTCTTCCAGCTGCACCATGGTTCTCCAGGGGCTTTGTGGGTGTAGTGTGGAATGGTAACCTGAGAGAGGACCACATGCTCTGAGGTCAGTCTAACTTTCCATACACCACAAATTTGTATTTTGTGTCCTCCAAAAAGTCCTGTGGATTTCACTCCTTAGGGCATATATGTTTTTTCAGGCAAACCTAGATACTGGTTACTTTTGGACTGGTTTAGTTAACTTGGAATTCTTGATCTCGTCTGTAACCTTTCTCAAATTCAGAGGAGACATGATCGCCCAGAAGGCAGTTCAGGCTATCGATAGCAGAATAGCAGATCAGTGGTTGCATACTCCTGGCTACCAGTCCAGGATGTTACCTGTCAGGAATCTGGACCAAATGCTTGAAAGCAGAGATTCAGGCTAGAGGTTGGCACAAACTCCCCGTGTACTTCTAACAACAAAGCGAGATTTCTTCTTCAGGCGCAACTAAAAAGAGGTTATCATCTCATTTTCCAGTCTTGTTTTGAAGAGTAGGTAATTAATCGGATGAGGCTAGTCTGATATTGGTAAGAATCCTTAAACCATCCATACATTTCCAAGGGTTTAAACATCCACTTTTCCAAGGGTGTAATGTACCTCCTTTTCTGGAAGAGAAGATGCATGACAAAGAAAGTCTCCAAGTACCATTGTCAGTCAAATCGAAAATAGCGAACAGCTCCCTTGACAGTTCCAAATATTAGGCCCAGCTTTGAGTAAACCAGCCAGCTACATTCCACAGCAAAGGTGTTCCAGCACCTTCTGACACTACTAGACTAAAGGTTCTCCTCTGGAAGGAGAGCCTGGGGGTCTGATAGGAAGCCAAAGCTGAATGGAGTGAGGTAATAAAAACAACTCACATCTTGCTGCAACTTTGAGTGTATCCCCGTAAACTCCTTCTCCTAATTTTCATGGTTGTGTAGCACACCTTTACAGATAGATATGATCAAGATGGCGATTGTAGCATAATTTATGTTAAGCAAAGAAATTCAGCCCATAATTTATAATTCTCTTGAAGTCACCTGGGTTGGTAAAAAGTACAAAAATATTGTATTTCTCATTTTCCAAAATCATTTAATTGTCAGATTTGAGACCAAATTAGATATATATTTCAAAGATAAATGTTCCCATTTTTAGGTTTTGCCTACAGAGCGCATGCGGTGACAGCGAAAGCTAATATTCTTTTAAAAGAAATGCTTAAAAGCTACCAGGATGCTTGTGTCTGGTCCAGGGAGGACCTGGCCTGGCAGTTCGGGCTGGACTGTTCCCATGGGGAGCAGGGTCAAGACTGATTTGCATATAACTGGGTCTAAAATGTAATGTTGTGGTGTGCAAAAAACAATGGATTTAACCCAGATCTGTGACTGGGGGGAATGTTTGATTGATTCAGCATTCCATCCATCATCTGTTATTTTTTGCATTTAAAAGGGGCTTAGAGCCCATCCATTACTTACTGTTACTTACCATTGCTTGGGTCCCACGTCACTCTTGCTTTTTGGCTTCCTATTGGCCGGCACCTCCTCCTCGCCTCCGGCTTCAGTCTTCGTCCCTTCATGGAGCATGGACCAAGTACTGCTTCCTGTGGCCAGTATCCTTCCACTGGCCATAGGCACCTTAAGGTACTGTTTTTATTTACTTTTCATCACCCCGTCATTCTTTTTAACCCACTCACCCCACTGCCATTATTTCCCACCCTCTTGATGCTTTTTTATTTTAGGAAGGTTTATATAACGCAAACTCAACCCGAAGGTATTGGAGTGCTTTACATGAGCACCATTTATTTACTTTACACAAGGACACATTAAGTTTTGTTTTTTAGGCGGGCGTGGCCAGCCGCGAACGATGGCGGACGCCTGAGAGGAGAGCTCCCGGGCCGGGACCGCAAAAACCCGTGAAATCCTACATCATTCTGGAGCTCCCATGCTGCAGATGCAGCGGAAGACTTGCGGAGGCTCCTGGGCGCTGCACGGGGTTGTGAGTGACTGGAGCCGATCACTGCCGGAGTTGTGAAGCATGCAGCAGCGAGACGTTCACCTGTCTGCCGGCGCGAGACCGTGTCTTGCGGCCTAGTCACTTTGGAGGAGCTCAGCCACTCTCACCGTTGGTGCGCCCGGAGGGGTGGAGGGGTGCTGTGTCTCCCTGTGGTGACTCTCCCTCCGACTGCGGGGTTGAGCGCTGGCCCTGGCGGTGCGGACCCCCCCGCTGCTGGGTCTACGCACGTCGGCTAAGTGCGTCACGAGAGCCCTGTCGGCCTGTTGGAGCACCGGAGGACCGACGCGGCTCCCTGAGACAAGCGAGAGTAACCGAGGTGACTTGCGGCGGCAACGAGACCAAGGGCCTCCCCCTACGTGGTGTCGATGGGTGACTGCGTGAGGCTGGGAGAGCCTTTCTGTTGACGGTGCCCTGGTTGGTGAGCGGCGGCGAAGAGAGGGCGCGGCCCCTCCGGCCCTTAGCTACGTGAGACCTACTTGACTATGGCGGCCTGCCGCTGACCGCAGGCTTGCGTGAATTGTGTGCAGCGAGTGCTCCGGCTGCCGGCTTAGACACCGGAGTGGCGGCGCAGCTGGCTGGGACCCGCGACAGGGCTGGAGGTGATCCATAGTGGCTCCAAAAAACTGAAGACGCCCCATTCGCTGCAGAGGTGGGTGCTGGTGCTGCTTTTGAGAGGGCTCCTGTGTTCCCTGTGAAATGCCTTGTGAGCGGCCTGAGTAGGGGGGGTGTAATCCTGCTAATTTGAAGGACACCCGATCGTGGAGTGCTGAGGTGGTGAGTTCTCCCCCCCTGGACAGAATGCAGTAAGGGCTGCAGGCTAGACTATCTTGGTTTTACTTGCGGTGGTGCCTGGGACAGATTTGACTTGACACCACTCCCTCCTCAGGCCCAGATAACCACAGGGTGTGAATACCAGCGGGAGTGAGGCCCATTTACTATGTTTGGACATATGTTGGAGCAACAGTAACCCTGGCACTGGAGTGGCAGTCCCACGAATCAGTTTGGCGTTTTGTGTAAGGCATATCAGCACGCTCTACAAGTACAGACGCACTGCTCTCCGGCCTAGAGCTCCAGGGACCAGGGGAAACACTACAATAACGGTGTTGGGCTTTGGCGTAGGGACGGAGCGCTTCTCAACATGGGGCAGACAAAAGGCAAACCCGTGGACAGGCCAGGCCAGACTTCTGAAACGGGGCCTCCCTCACAGCGTGACTCTCCATACACGCAAGACGAGATCCCAGATACTATAATGCAAGAAGAGCAACCCCAAGACAAACTGGATATCATTCTAAAGGAAATCCGCAAATCTAGGGCTGTGATGGAGCAACAGCTGGGTAGTTTGACGACGGACGTGAGTCTGCTTCGTGCGGACCATAAGAAGCTGGCAGAACGGGTGCAGACACATGCAACTACCCTCTCAGACATAATGCCTTGGCGCAAGGCGCAGACGGAGACGGTCCCCCAGCTCCAGCGTCAAGTGAAGGAACTTCAGGATAAAGTGGATGATGCTGAAGGACGGGCCCGGAGGAGTAACCTCCGCATTGTTGGTATGCCTGAAAAAAGTGAAGGACGGGACCCCATGCAATTTATCGAAAATTGGCTGCGCACGGAGATCGCACCAGAAGGACTTACCACAATGTTCAGTGTGGCGAGAGCTCACAGGGTGCCAACGGGACCAAGGGCCCCCGGTCTACCACCTCGGCCTATAGTGGCGAAGATTCTGAATTATAGAGACAGGGATACATTGCTCCGCAAGGCGAGGGAGAAAGCGCCACTTCTATACGAAAACTCGAAAGTCTCACTGTTTCCTGACTATACGATACAAGTGCAAAGGGAGGCTTTTTATGGAGTCAAGCAGCACCTGCAACAGCTAAATCTACGATATGCTTTAATATTCCCAGCCATATTGAAAGTTCTACACGATAACACCAGTCACTTCTTTGAGGATGCTGAGACGGCATGGCTCTGGATTGAGACGAACTTCCCAAACTTGGCGATACTAGATGAGCATCGGCAACCGCGAAAACCGAGTCAGCGCCGCAGGCGCACAGGGTTGCGCAGCATGTCTAAACAGAAGGCACGAGACGAGAAGGAACCCACCCTTGAACAACAACTGGAGAGCAAAAGAGCGGCACTGAAGGCGGCAGCAGCATGGAGAGCGCCGGAGCAGTCAGCGGGCAGGATTCGTTGTTGGATGGAGCGCCGGCAGCGGATTCAGAGGCCAGCCAACCATTGTTCCCATCCTTGACACCGCAAACGGCCAGGGAACTGATGGACTAATCAGGTTGTCGAGGTGTAACTTATGCAGACATGCAAGATACTGGGGTTGGTAGTGGAGGACTCATCCACTTACTGCCTGGTGATGCCATATGACGAGCAGGGATGGAGCTGTGATTCGTGTGCTGGGGACAGCTGGTAACTGTATTATTCTGGATGCTCCATTATGTATGACATACATTGTTGGGGGGTGTGTCCCAGGCCCGGGAAGCAATCTCATTTCTCCCCCTTACTATTGTTCCTTTTTCTAAATTGTTGGTAGTATTTCCTTTTTCTTTCCTTCTACGGCTTGTTTTGTTGCTTTTCTCTTCGTTAACAACAAAGGGAAGAGCAGGACAGAGTTTAAGTTTGCTAATACTGCAGTGTAACTCCTACGTAGTGCACAATCGAAGTGGCGCACGGATGATTATACAGGGCAATATGGTACGCGGCTGGCGTATCATCTCCCCCCATGGCAAAAGCAGCATACAAGTTTTAGCTGTTATGGTTTGTAGCAGCTGTTTGGTCGAGCACAGTTTTGGGGTTGGACCTTCGAATTGGGGTAGTTTGGGAGTTCAATGCAGCAGTTACAAGGGAACACACATGTATGCACGACAGACTGTACTGGAGGCCGGGCACTGGACATGGGACAGGACACTGCATAACACACATCAGTTCAATGGCAGTAAGGGCAAAGTATAAGTTCCTAACTTGGAACGTGCGAGGTATGGGCTCTCTACATAAGCGATATCGCATCCATGCTCAGCTCTGTAGGCGGAAAGCCCAAATCGTTCTCCTACAGGAGACGCATTTAACTGACAGTGAAGTGAATAAATTGCGGAAAAAGTGGAGAGGTCAACTTTATAATACGACTTACTTGGCTTTCGCGCGTGGCGCGGCCATATGGATAAGGGCAGGGGTTCCATATAAATTACTAGAACAGAGAGTGGATGTTGAGGGTAGATACGTACTGCTGAGGGGTGAACTGGATGGACAGGTGCTTGTGATGGGGAGTACCTATGCACCGAATTCGGAGCAGGAGGGGTTCCTCCAACGACTGAATAATGCATTGGTTGACTGGATACACTACCCTTGGATACTAGGGGGGGACTATAAAGCAGTGCTGGACGTGTGGCTGGACCGCTCGCACCCGCCTCTCCATGGTGCATTGGCAACTCGGCAGGCCCGAACCTTAGAGGTATGGACGGATGGGTGGGGTATAAAGGATGTGTGGCGAGTTAAGCATGCAATGATACGGGAATACTTCTTTTACTCCCATGTACACGCAGTACACACTCGAATAGACCATGTCCTCTGTTCCCCCTCCCTTCTCCCAAAAGTGGTGCAAATATCATAGTTGGGTAAAACGCTCTCAGACAACTGTCCGCTGGAGATGGTTCTTGAGTGGGGTTATGTGCCAACACCGGTGACGACGTGGAGATTCAATCCCTAAATGCTCGTGGACGGGGTTTATAGGGCGTATATGGCAGCTACAGTTGCAGACTACTTCGCTCAGAATGTGGGCTCTGCCTCCTCGCCATTAATAGAATGGGAGGCGTTCAAGGTGGTGGTAAGGGGCGCCTCTATTGGAGCAGTGGTGGGAGCGAGACAGGAAATAGCGCGCAAATTGACAGAAGTCGAGGGACAGCTGGGCCCCCTGGAAAAAACAACCACGGAATTCCCAGAAAGGGCGGGTGAATTACAAGAGAGACGGATAGAACATGCTGACTTGATGGAGAGATTAAGAGTGATTGACTATAGAGCTTATGTCCAGAGAACACATGAGGAGGCTGATAAAGCGGGTACCTTATTAGCACGCATTATTAGGGACCAACCCCAAGGGACCCCGATAACACAAATTCGCTCCCCATCGGGAGCTATGGCTGTTACCCAAGTCACGATCAATGAGGCATTCCAACAATACTATACCTGATTGTAAGGTGTCCCCAGGCACTCCTGTATGCCGGAAATTAGGGAGTTTCTCCGGGATGTGCGGCTGCCGAAGCTTGCTACCATTGACCAGGAGGACCTGAAGTCACTTATTACTACGGAGGAAATTCTGGCTGCGATCCGGGCCCTGCCGCGAAATAAGACCCCAGGGCTAGATGGCCTACCCGCAGAATTTTACTCCACCTATGCCAAGGAGCTGGTACCGCACTTGTGCGCATTGTAAAAGGCCTCTGCCGAGAGATGGGTTCTTCCCCAGATGACCAAGCAGGCGCTGGTAGTGTCACTGCCCAAACCCGGACGCGACCCAACTGATATTGCGGCATACCGCCCATTGTCGCTCCTAAATACGGAGTATAAAATCTTAAGTAAGATCTTAGCGACTCGTTTACTGCCCTACCTCACCAAGTTGGTACATATGGACCAATGCGGGTTTGTGCCATGCAGGAGCACTGCTCAGAATGTGAGGCGACTATATCAAATTATGTGGGCCCCCCTGGAACGTTTCCCAGGAGCGGGCTGCCTATCCCTAGACATGCGGCAGGCGTTCGACACACTCTGAGCTGGGAATACATGCTTGAAGTGCTGGCCTTATATGGGATACCCGTGGAATACATTAACTGGGTTAGGTTATTGTACGCCGCCCCAACGGCACGCGTTAGGACGGGAGGCCATATTTCCGTGGAATACGGGATTCACAGGGGCACGAGACAGGGCTGCTCCCTGTCCCCCATGCTCTTTATACTAGCAGTTGAACTGCTTGCATACAGATTGCGCATGTCGGCCCACAATTGGGGTATACCAATAGGTCCAAAGATGCATGCTGCATCGCTGTATGCTGACGACATAATTTTTTATACCCGGGATTTATACAGTGGTGTTCCAGTAGCGGCAGCGCTTTTTGAAAACTTTAGTCAGGTGTCTGGTCTCCATATAAATTTTGACAAGTCTGTAGCCTTCTTTTTTAATCACCAAGAGGCCCCAAATGTGGTTGGGTTTGGCGACAATGAGGTACGAGTGACCCCAGTCATGTTTAAGTACTTGGGTGTACATATATATAGAACGCAACAAGATACGCTGGACGGCAACGTGCAGAGAGCAATAACCGCGCTGCGCTCCCAAATAGCTTTTTGGACTACTCTGCCACTGTCGGTAATGGGGCATCTGGCCATCGCGAAGATGGTAATGTTGCCTAGAGTGCTGTACTATTTCACAACAATCCCGATGTTTCTCCCGGCACCCATATTCCGGGTCCTAGACACCCTATTGATAGACTTAGTGTGGGGCACGGGTAGAAGGAGAGTGGCACTTAGGAAATTGCAACTACCGACTACTTCTCGGGGGGTGGGAGCCCCCGATTTTATTGCCTACTGTATGGCGAGCCAGTTACAATGGCTTTCATACTGGCTTGCGGGTTTGAACCTGCAGGAAATCGGGTATACGCCCAGGATGTTGGCACAGGGTAAATTACATGCGAAATTATACGACACACGCCCAATTGTCGCTATGGATTCCCCACTTTTGCAAATAGCATTAAAATACTGGACCTCTGCCAAAAAATACACACGTCTATATATACCCTATGCACCGAATATCGCTTTTGTAGGATTGCCCATCCCGTCGGGAGTGGTCACGCGGGGACAGATAACAGAATGAGAGGAGGGAGGGATAGCTACGGTTGGGACTCTGTTTCATGAGGGCACATTGTTGTCGCACACTGACTTCACAAACACCAATGACTTATCGGATACTTTATTCCTTCTACACCCGGGACTATCTTATTGTGTGAAACGGCTATGGGCCCCAACTGGACAAGAGCCGCCCACGAACGAATTGGTACATATGCTTCATTAGGTTGGGAAATGGCAGGCATTTAACGAAATGGCTTTATGTGGGCATACGAGGGACAGTAAGATCCCCGCTAGAGGCGCTGCGGACTCAATGGGAGCTAGATGTGACAGAGGGTCTGACGGACAAAGAATGGGCCAAAATATTGGAGTACCCAAAGGTAGTGTCCCGAAATGCGCATTTCAAATTTATTCAATACCTGATCATACAGAGAGCATACCTCACTGCGCACAGACTCCACAAAATGTTTCCTGCTACCCCCTCCAAATGCCCGAGGTGCATTGAGGAGGATGCCGGGTTTATGCATATGCTGTGGACATGTCCAGCACTGACGTACTATTGGACACAGATTGCACGCGTGCTTACTGACACTGTAGGGGAAAACACTTGGCACACAGCAAAGAGCAGCCTACTGGGATTAAACCATCAACCGAAGGGATATAAAGTACAAGCGCGCTTTGCTAATCTAGCATTAATACTAGCAAAGAGGCATATTACTAGTCGGTGGAAGGCCATTAGACCCACCAGCCTAGAGACTTGGAGAGATTAGGTGATAAAGTGGAGTCTTGCTGAAAGTGCTGCAATACGTAGGGAAGAGCAGAGGGGACTGAGAAAAATACCAATAGCAATGGCGTGGGATGTGATATGTGAGGCGTTTAAAGGGTGGGAGGACCCTACACCGGCAGTGATGGGTTGATGGCATTTGCGGCTGAAACATGGTACGCAGGAGGCGGGTGGCCTCTACCAGATGTATCTGAACTTGTTGCATTGCAAGGTATGGTGTCGCGTGTCCCGGTTAGGTGCCGGTCTCTTTGTGTAATGTTATAGACGTATTCTGTCTGTACTTTAGCTTAGTAAGGTGTTCCCAGCTGGATGACTGCGGGTGGGAGGTGGGGGAAGGTGGCCTGGGGTAGTTGTTATAGATTTATTTAGAAATGCAAAATCTGGTCCAAAAATTCACGATGGAAGATTTAATGTCAAAGAAAAAGAAATGTACACACTGGAACATGTTGATGTCACGTATTATGCCCAGGAAGGTATTGTACTACCTATGCGCGCAGATGTGTACTAGCAGGATATATGCCGATGTACCGTATTGAGACGACTTGGTCCTAAGATGGACGTGTAAACTTGTATGTATATCTGAATAAACTTAATAAAATTTGTGTTAAAAAAAAAAGTTTTGTTTTTTAGGCATGGGGAGTTTAAATAATTTGCCCAGAAACTCAGGATGTTGTGCTGATGCCGAGACTCGAACCTGGTTCCCCAGGTCCACAGGCAGCAGTTCTCGCTGTAACACAACTTCCCCTTTGACTCGTTCCATGCCATGGGCGTAATGGTTACGTCCATGGCTGCAGCGCTGGTGTGCCATGGACGCAACTGTTACTCCAATGCAGAATCCCTCTGCTGTTTTCAGCAGAGGGATTTCCTTTTTTTGTTTTTTGGCCTCGGGAGGTGGGGAAGAGCTTCCCCAACCTCCTAAGGCATTTTTTTTTCATATGTAATGTTGATTACGTGCATGGCGTGCTGACGTCACTACATATGAAACTGAAACTGAAATGAGCTGATTGGCTCGTTTCAGTTTCTGTGCTTCGGTGCTTGTGGGGTTATCTCAGACACGGAGCACCGAATCACACAGGAGATAATCTCCCCTTTCCAATGGTACCACTCCCTAATGGATCCCTGCTTGGGGATCACCCCAGGAGGGCGATCCCCAAGCAGGGATCAACCCACTAGGCACCAGGGAGGGGGAGCAGCCCCTTGGGCAAGGGCTTTTTCTCCCCCCATAGTAAATTGGGCAAAGTCAGTCTTTCTACCCCCCTGGGAGGCAGTTGGGGGAGGAGACCCCAATATGCCCCCCGAGGGGGCAGAAAGCACACTAGACACCAGGGATTCATTTTTTTTCTTTAATGCTTAGGGGGCTGCCATAAATGGGCACAATATTGCCCCCACCCCTCCCAAAAACTAGCAACCATCTTTCTGTCCCCCCTGGGGTGAAGATGGGGAAATAGCCCCTGAACTGCCCCCCAGGGGGCAGAAAGCCCACTAGGCACTTTGTTTTTACATAAAAAAGGGGTGGGGGCTGCCCACAATGGGCACACCAATGCCCCCACCTCCAACACAAAAAGGACAGTCTTTCTTCCCCCGGGAGGTAGATGTGGGTTATTACCCCCGATCCACCCCCAGGGGCGCAGAAAGTCCATTAGACACCAGGGATTATTTATTTTTTATACTTAGGGGTGGGGGCTTCCCTAAATGTGCACAATAATGTCCCCACCCCTCCCAAAAATTTGCCACAGGCTTTATGCCCCCCCCAGCCATGCAGATGGGGGCTATAGCCCCCGATCTGCCCTCCCAGGTGGGGCAGAAAGTCCACTAGGCACCAGGGATTTTTTTTGTTCTTTTGTATGAAAGTGGGGTGGATGCTGCCCACAATGGACATACCAATGCCGCCACCCAACACAAAAGGAACAGTCTTTCTGCCCCCGGGAGGCAGGTGGGAGTTATTAACCCCCAGGGGAGCAGAAACCCCGCTAGACACTGGGATTATTTATTTTTGGGATACTTAGGGGAGGGGGCTGCCCTAAGTGGGAAATATAATGCCCCCACCCCTCCTACAAATTTGACACAGTCTTTCTGCCCGCCAGGGGTGCAGATGGGGGCAATAACCCCCGATGGGGGGCAGAAAGCCCACTAGTCTCCATGGATGTTCGTTTTTTACTGCTAATGGTCACCAATGCCTATGTGCTCTGGGGTGACCATCGCCCCTCAATTGCTATACACATGGTCTTGTGTTGTCTCACATCCTTATTCATTCACTTACTTTGCTCCCAGCCAGCTTCACATTTTATAAAAACCTACACAGGCATACACCACACAAGGAATCCCATTTTACACAGAGCACATGTGGCAGAGGCTTGTTCCACAGACCACAGGCACGTCAGAGGTAAAAGATTTTGAGGTCCGAAAAGCAAAAAAATTGATGAACACCCTAGACATATATAATTTCTCACAATGACAGAGAACCAGCTGCAAGAGCAGGACATCAATATTCATAACAATATATTTTTTTTTAACAAGAGTGCATAAATCTGTAAAGCAAGCCCTTTAGTTTTCAGAATTGAATATTATGGTTGGGCACACATTGGTTTATGAATACTGCATACACTCAACAGACATTTTGATAATTATAGTAGAATGGTTACTCTTAACTCGTATTATAAGTAAGAAAATACCAAGTCTCTTTGCAAAATACTTCATTTTAGCTTTAGTTTCCACCAACGGACAGTTAGTTTCATTCTTATGTTGCTAGGCAAATTAAGCACTGATCATCTGCAACAAAAAGTCTACAACTAGAGCAAATAAATAAGTAAAATATCAAATTCAATTACACGCAGAAGAAATATTGCTGCTTTTTTCTAACAATATAGTTACTTAAAAGACTAAAGAAATAATTTACTATGATCACGCTTATGTACATATTTAATAGGTGATATATAAACAGCCCAAGATAATTTATATTTGATTTGAGAACTGCTTCATAATACTTACGACCAGATCACATGCTGGGCAGTGCTAACATTTTTTAGGAGGTCTAAATAGTATGTGGTGCGGTTTGTCCCATTTTTATTCCATATTTGGAATGAGCTATAATTTCATAGTGCAGTGGTTTTTAGTGTGTGGTCCATTGACAGCTGGCACGGATCAGGCGTGGTGTGGCAGTGGGCAGTAGGGTGGGGGCGGAGGGGGTAAAAAACAAAAAAATAAACTTACCTCCTCGCCGCGCCTCTCCACCGTAGTCTCTCCGCGTCTCTCCTGGCCGGAACAGGAAGCACCAAGGCTCCCTTAAGCCAATCACAATGCTGCAAAGCAGCGTTTGATTGGTCTTAGTGCTGTGGTTCAGCACTCAGGCAGGGACTAAGAGCATATGTACATTCTCCACCCAGGCTGTGATGCAGCCTGGGTGGAGAACATGCAAAGTGCGCATGACTATTTGGCCGGCCCGAGACGGCCGGACTAACATTGATGCGCACTTACAGAGTGCCTACCACTCCTCCTCCTGCTCTGAGAGCAGAGCAGCCCTGCCCCGCAAAGCTGTGGCAGCAGGAAATAATTAAATGATAATAACGATTTATTATCATTTTATTTTTCCTTTATTTAATCTGCTGAAAAGCAGTGGGGCGACGCTGCTCCGCCTTAGCGGAGGAGCCGCCACTGGTGTGGTCCAATATCCTCTGGGGGTCTGCGAGGCCTACTCAGGGAGTCTCCTACTGTTTTACAAAATTAAATACTATTAAAATTAATAAATTAAAAGTAATTAAGTATACAAATAAAGAAGCAAAATTGAAAATGTTAAGACTTTTTCTATATGTGTAAACTAAAAATGTTTGAGCATTTTTTGGTGTATGCCTCAATTGTATATTTTTGTGTATTGTGTTGAGAACCAACTCATAGAAATTGCTTAGGCTGGGGTTCCCCTGATTTTGACTTAGTGGGGGTCCACAGGTTCCGGTAATGATTCAGTGGGGGAACACGGAAGTCAAAAGGTTAGGAACCGCTGTTCTAGTGCTAGTTTGGACTAGCATATTTCTTGGGTCTTATACTTTGTGGCTGTATTTATCAAACTAAAGCTTCTTGCATTCGTAACTCAAACAAAAACTGTTGCTTCACTGTACACAATTTTAAATGTACATGCTGCTGTACTCTTTCTACAGATTAGACAATCAAAAATCATACTTTTGAAATACAACTTTCCTAGTATTTGATGTTTATTACTTGTTTATGTTTCCTTCACAGCTGCATTGCTCTAAATTACGGAATATATGTGAACTGGTTTGCTTGCCATGGAGTCTTTATATTTTCCCTTGTAGTTGATTTATGTTCCTTGAGTGTGTACATGTTTCTTTTCTTAGAGAGGTGTCTAAGATTTTTGCTTTATTTATTTGCAGACCTTTCTAAACCACATGTCCAATGTGTGATTCTGATTTGCACCTTTTTTTTCTTGTTATATAGTTAGTCATTCTGTTTTTGCCATAATCTTTAGTCTTTTGGTTGCTGTCCTGATGAAGATTTTGTTTACATCTCTGACAGCTTGGTGTGAGGTATGCACCCTGTCCAAGCAAGAACCACAATCCTAGTCAGGGTAAGTCAGATACACACCATAAATTAACCGATGCTTGCCATGTACCTAATACAAGTTGAATTTCAGCATGCACCTGTAAGAGATGTGGCTGCTATTCCCGGTCATTATTGCTTAATTAAACCTAAAACTGTTCTTGATTGCCAAATCTTGCTGTTCTCCTTTTTGCTGACCAGAACTTGCGCACAACAAGTGCAATAAGTAATTCCCAGTGTTAACCTGTGAAAGGAGTAGGCCTCACAGTAGTGAAAAACTAATTTGGGTGTTTTTCACTGCCAGGACATCCAAACTTAAAAGTACATTTCCTATCTTTTAATTACTCCGGGTTACCTAGGGCCTACCTTAGGGCTGACTTATATGAATAAAAGGGGAGTTTCAGGCTTGGCAAGGGGTTTAAATGCCAAGTCCGCATGGCAGTAAAACTGCACACACAGGTGTGCAGTGGCAGACCTGAAACATGATTAAAGTGCTACTTGTGTGGGTGGCACAATCAGTGCTGCAGGCCCACTAGTAGCATTTAATTTACAGGCCGTGGGCACATGTAGTGTACTCTACTATGGACTTATAGATAAATTAAATATGCCAATTGAGGATATGAAATGAAATAACATTGTAAAGCGCATTATGCCTACTGGCGTCACAGAGCTAACACCAGTATAGAAACCAGCTGCAGAACACCACAGCTCTACCTTCAAGGAAGAGAGAAGTACCAGGTTTTCAGTTGCTTGCGGAAAACTACATAGGAGTTCAAACTTGTAATGTGTGTAGGCAAGGTATCCCACAATTTGGCTGCTGCTACTGAAAAGGAGTGACCGCCCCACCTGGCTTTCCGGAATCTAGGAATAGTCACCTTCCTGAGAGAAGATGATCTAAGCTATCTCTCAGGGGTATATCAATGAATGGTGTGCTCAGGGGCATTGGACCTTGAAGGTGAAGAGCCTCAAGGCCCATCAGAGCGCTTTAAAAATCACATGCTTCCTAACTGGCAGCCAATGAAGGGATTGTATGACTTCCCTGACTGAAAGAGGTTTAGGTACATCCAGTACCAGGCAGGCTGCCGCATTTTGAATGACATGCAGTCTGTTAAGCAAGATTTCCTATTTAAGTATAAAGCGTTGCAATAGTCAAGGCCCAATGTAATTTACCCAATAACCACTGCCACTCTGAGTTTAGCAGGTATGAGAGGGAAAATCAATTCATGTTTTAGTGGAGAAGTACATGTATTTTAGCACTGGTTTGCAGTGATAAAGTGCTCACAGTCCTAAGGCCAACAAAAAGAATAAAGCAAAAAGGTGAGGCAAACAGGCAAAAGGTTTAGGGAAGACCACCCTCAGACTGTCAGGTCTATCAGGTGCTGTAATGGAGCTTCAGGGGGTTGTTCTCATTTTATTGTTTCAGAGTGTTTTAATGTACACAAATATTGGGTACAGCAACTCAAGTGAGACAATAGAATCAAACTTAGAGAATGTTAAGCCAAGATTAGCAGATATGGTTTATGCCACACCTATGAGATGGGTTTGGTGTAAATTAATCAAAGTTGCCTCCTTTTACCCTGCTGTTATTACTTGCTGCCTGGCTGATGAGGGGTGTTACCCCGAAACCGCTACCAGTATGCTTGTTTCCGGTCTAGGGAGAACCCGGCTTGGCAGTTCGGGCTGGACTGTTCCCATGAGGATCAGGGTCAACACTGATTTGCAGATGGACGAGTCCATACTGGGGTGGCGTAGTGAACAAAGGAACGATGGATTTAACCCACATTTTTTGACTAGGGGTGAATGTTTGACTCATTCAGCATTCCTTCCATCATTTCTTGCCGCAGCACTATTCTTTTAAATGGGGATTGGTGTTTACTTTTCTTTCTCTGACTGCAAAATGAGAGTATTTTTTTTTGAGTGAATTATGTGATAATCTTGCTGGAGTACACAGTGTGAAAGGAAAGGCTGTAGAATGGTCTTTTTTTTGCAACACACAACAAAATGTATATTAACTTTATGCATTCAGCAGGTAGGGAAACAAAAATGAAGCACATTTTTTGTGATTCTTACGTGTGCTGGAAGAAGAGATTTTAATAGGATCAAAACAAATCAAGACACTTTACTTACTGATGCACAAAAAATCATATTCATAGAAACCTGATTTCTACACATTATCATTTAGTGCTATATACGGTTATCAGTTAAACTGTGTGCCTTGGAAATGTAGTGGCCATTTCAATGGACAATGTGCTGTCTGTCAATGACAGTACACAATGCTTTAGATACAATAAAAAAATCCACCTGCCTCATGTCCATTAGAGGTAGGTGGGTCGCAAATGTTTATAGTTCTAAAAATTGGGTTCTGGTTCTGAAATGTTTGGGAAGCATTGGTCTAGACAAGAGAATGTTTTCTTCTTCGCCATGAGGCAGCTGTTTCTGTGTTTGTGTATAAACCAGTGATGTTTTTCAGTTTCTTCCAATTTTCACAATCAGCTCAGCATACATAAGTAAAACGGCTTGTTTTTCGGACTTTTGGATGGAGACATAAAAATGTGGAACACTCACAGGCTTTTTTAATACTACATGCACACTTACATGCAAGCATAAGTGGGTGTGTGTGTATACACACAAAATTTATATAACTAGAAATATACACAAACCCCTGTATGTACACATACATACAAACAAACATACAGACCCAGATACACAGCATGCATAGGCACACTTACGCACACACACACACAAAATCACGCAAATGCACAAACATGAACATCACACACTAAACAATTTTCAAGTTGCACAAACACACACACACACACATGATTTCCTGCATGCATTTATTTATTTATAAAGTTTTATATAGCGCGAACATGATCCCGAGGGATATCAGGGCGCTTTACAATTGAGGGAAAGGATGCATTTACACCCTCGCACATCCAGGTATTTTATCTTTACACATACAATAATGTATTTTAGTTCTACACTTAAACACAGACATGCACGCATATGTACACATATTCATTTGCATACACAGAATCTCAAAAGCAGAGACACCCAGAGGAGCAGTAAAAAGACACTCACAAGGCACACAAACACAAGCAGACAATCAAACAATCATTCACACTAACACAACAAAGGCATTCAGACACTCACATACACATACAAAGTTGTGCATACACCGATATAGAGATATACACACCCACCCACATACACCCAATTTCACTCACACACCTGCATGCATTCAGTCATGCAAGGCATGCAGCCTTTTAACTTTACACAAACACTAAAGCATTTTAGCTTTACACATACAACCCACAAATGCACCTGTACACACATAAACACATCATATTTGTTTATTTTTGAAGTTTTGTAAAGTTCATACAAGACCCAGGGGTATCTGAGCGCTGTACAGTATCAATTACTTATAAAGAGAAGTTAAACAAGATAATAATCAACAGAAAGCTAAAATACAAGCTATAAAATCACCAACAATGTTATGAGAGGGTAATTCCATGGCATATTCAGCAAGGAAGAAGAGAGAGTGGGATGAGTGGAGAATGATATTCATGCATCCGCAAAAACATGCACACACAAATAAATGCATATTTGTACATTTGCTAACATACAGATACACACGCACCCTGATGTACTCCACACGCAGACAAATGCCCACTCACCAACATACAAATGCAAACATAAGCCACCATGTATGAACACATGCACACCTGCTTGCCCTAAAGCATTTAAACTTTACACATTCACAAACACACACACAGACATGCATGTGCATGCATATGCACACACACATGTGCACACATGTACACACATACATACAAACTCAATAAAATAGAGACATGCAGTTGAGAAACTACATAGATACACATAAGACACAAAACCACAAGCAGACACTCAAACAAAGACCCACCCAAACACAGAGGCAAAGAAAAACAGACACCCATATAAACAAATAGTTGTAAATGCATTGACATGTAGATGCATATGAACCCTGACACACTCCACAGAGACACAAACACATGCACTCTTGCATACAAATGTGCACACACATGTGTACACCCGCACAAACTACAGAATTTTAACTTTACACAAAGACTAAATCATTTTAACTTTATACATACATGCATGTACACACATATGCACACACATGCACAGACACAACTCAGAAACAAATAGAGACACCCAGGTGAATAAATACGCAGGTGCACAAGGCAAACAAGCAAACACTGAAACACAGACCCACATGAACACACATTCAGAAACCCACACTTATACAAAGACATACACACACATAAAACATAGCATATACACGTTCTGCATGCACATACACACCATACACACCAATGCATGACTGCCTGCTCACCCTAAAGTGTTTAATTTTCCACACATGCATTGAACACTTTTAATTTTACACACACACACATGCAAATGTAAGTATTTTAGCTTTAAATACACACACCTGTGAACACATAGCATACATGAACATCCTCGCACAACACACACAAAAATAAATACAGTGAGTTAGAGACACCAGATGACGCTACACACAAACAAGCAAAAGATACACAATCATAAGCAGACACTCAAGGAAACACCCACAGAAATGTATGCACATAGTTACCCCATCACACAAACACACACACAATTGCATACACAGAGACACATGACAGATGATCTGCTGGAGTGTCTTGGATGAAGGGAGCCGATGTTCCCCCATGTGACCTAAATGGGCAGTGTTCAATGTTATGCACAAGGACAAGTACTCTCCCATTGTGTTTTTAAGTTTTACTTTGGTGTGATGTATAATAATAGTGTGGTTTAAATGGAAAGTGCTTTGGCTGTTGTAAAAGTTTAAAATAGAGCATGATCAAGCTGTGTCACAGCAAGCATAGAGTTGCATCTATGCATGGGTGTAGATGATAGGGAGATAATAGACATGGTCATGCATACTCAAACTTGCCATCTCCATAGGGGTCTGTTTCATGTGGTTTAAGCCACATTTAATACGGTGGAGAGGAAGTGTCCAGAAGGTAAGGATGCTTCACTAAAGTGAGGTGCAATCTTTCATCCTCTACAGAATAGCATAGGCTCTGGAGTCCGCACAAGATAGATAGAGGACCAACCAAGGGAAACAGGCATCAAGCAACCAACTATGCTAAATTCTTGGAGGAGTCCACCCATTGTATGATGGTATGGAATTGAATGCCATTGGAAATTGGGGAATGTGGGCCCCCAGAAGCCGGCCTCTTATGCCACATCCAGCAAATTGAGTAGCTGTAAAGGTTAAATAGATGCATTACTTTCTGCACACAGCACTGGGATACTTTCTTTGTGGTCACCTGTTATGGCACTTCCTGCGCATTGCAGAGTGGGATAAATAGAAGGTACAACATCCCATTTAATGCACTGCACTGAAGATTACCATTAAATATTAAAGGTACCAAATGTTGGCGCCCACCAGTTATTGCATGGTGGGATAGATTGAATGTGTGCCATCACTTCCAGTGCATTGTGTTGTGGGTTGGGATTAAAGGGGAAAGGGTGGCTTGGACTTCAGAGTACTCAAATGTTCATGGTTACCACTTATGTCAGTTTCTTCTCATGAAAAGGTAGGATGATTTGAAACAGGAGGACATGTTTGGACACCAATTATGTCACTTCCTTATAGGCATCGTGGATGTTAGTGCATACCAATTATGCCACTTCCTTACCATTGCATGATGTGATGGGATTATAGGAAATGAGTAGTTTGGGCTTCTAGGGACTCGAATAATGGTGGTCACTATCTATGTCACTTCCTACTCATTGATAAGAAACAGAAGGCAAGACATGTCTATCCTCATAGTGTGGACCATGTCATCAGAGAACACTGCGTGGGAGTTTTCACTAAGCTGTCTAGTTTGTTGTGTGTTACATTTTGTTGTACTTTCTGGACATTTCATGTGATGAAAACACTGTCCTCTTCTGAAATAGGCACTTTGCCATCATGTATGCCATGCCAATCCCACTCCTCGGTGGGCATTCAGAGGACTCCAAGAAACACATATCCAGAGCCCTCAAAACTACTTGTTATGCACTGTTCTTTACCCACCTTAAGTTACATCACTTGAAATACTGCTTCGTTATGTAAAGTAATGAATCATCAGTGGGTAGCAAGGGTGCATGGGGATTAAACCACAGTAAACATTGTTTAAATGTGTTTGTGTGTACACATGCAAAATAATTGAAAGGAAAATAACTGAAAGGTGAGGTACGGGTGGACAGTGGGCTTAGAGTCTCAGCAAGGAGAGCATGACTACCCCAAACTGCTACAACACAAATTAAACAAGGCCAAAACAAAACACAGGAAATGGACAGGTGGTCTTGGCAGAATCCATCATGATAATTTATGTGTCATATATATTTCAGTCTACCTCAAATTCACAAATTTGGGTCATGTACCTGTGACCACTGAGATACCCAAATGTGTACACACTGTAGCATACTATGCATGACAAGTTACACTGCTCTCATTAACAGTAAACATAAGCCACACAACACGAATCATGATACTAATGTTGTTAATTATGTGGCATAGCAATCATACAATAGAGTGTATTCTGAACACATGATGCCATTGCTGGTCAAGAAACACATAACCTGATTCTTCAAAGTGGCAAAGAAGCCAATTATTAGTACCATTGAGCAGTGGAAAGGCTTAGAGATGCAGCAAGATGGAATAAAAATGAGATATTGACATTGAGAAGCAAGAGAGAGCAGAAAAGACTGGTTTCATGGTTAAGAAAAACATATTTTCATTCTTTCTGAATATTTTAGTGTACAAAAATAGTTTGAACATACTGTATGTGGTCACCAAGCCTTTGCTTTGCACTATAACTCATACTTGACCATGCCCTTTCTGGATTACTTATCATTTTTTTTTAACAGAACACTTTGAATTTACATGAAAAGAGTTGTTTAGATTGTGTGCATGTGTGTGTGTGTGTGTAAGTTCAAGTTCATGAAAATGAAGTTTAAGTATATGAAACTTCCAAGTCATCATGAGTGCCCATATTATACTACTAATGTAGCTCAGATATTTCTGACTCAGCCAAGACTATGGCCCTCATTTATAGTCTAGAGGAGTGTGTGAACTGCTGTAAATTGGCAGTTCACCTACCTTTCCAAAGTAGTCGTTCTCCCACCCCATTCAGAGATGGGGGAACCTCCAGGCTTCTTGCGGTAGGGTCTCGGCTGGCTCTGCCATTGGAAATGTTTGACCGGATAGCCCGTCTGGGCCATCAGGTCACAGTGATGATCGCCTCACGCTAAGGTGGGAAGGGGTCAGGTCGAAGTTTGTGAACACCAAAAAACTTAAAAGCTTGTGGACATTCACAGACTTGGAAGGCAAACCACAGATTGTTCTTCCTACTCCCCACTCATTGTCTGGGGTTTACTATTGCATGATTCTAGATACTTGTCCCAGAGCATTAGATAATAGTAAGCCCATGTGCGCCTGGCAGGTATAAACGCAGCCATTTATGGTTGCAGTCACAAAATGATGGCCATAAAATGCTTTGTGAATCTGCCCCTTTCTAATTCCTGTTTGCTTTTGCTACCTGGCAGTGGTGCACCCTGTTAAAATGTTTGTTTCAAAGGCAGAGAAAGTAAAGCTTTCACCTCTAAGTTTCCGACTGGTACTCTACTAGATTTTGCTGTGCCTTTTGGTGGAGTAGATTTTTATATACATAATTTTGACTAACAATATGTTAACCCGTGTGTTAATGTGTGGCTAAAACGTATACTGAAGCTACACTTTGTATAACCGAGTATAATCATTGGTTTCCTAGCCTATTCATGTGTAAGAAAATGTAGTTTCTTAGGTAGCTAGAGGGAGAGTAGGCCTCAAATGATTTTCTGTTTTAAATGAAATTTCTTTGTTTCTCTGCTTTCACGTTTTCCTTTCATACCAGGAGAAAGATAACATATGCTAGGTAGAAGAGTAGCGCATCATATGTCTTTAGGGAATGTCTAAGTAGATAAAATTAATTGGAAGCTAGTTGTGATTGGCACCATACATGGAGAAGAAGAAGAGGCCTCATTTACCATGCCGTCCGGACTGAAGATACAACCAAGGTTGTGCAGGTCAGTGCTCCTTTGTTCGATGATGGGAAAGAGGGGAGTTTACTTGCTACAAGAAGACTCTGTAGTTTGATTGGTCCCCTGGTCTGAGAATTTAGTGGGCATGAGTTTTGGGTGAAACAAACTGTATTAATTGTGTGCTTTTAGAGTAGTAGTTAGGAGATGCTTTTTTGACTTTCCCAGATGCAGACCTCTCTTACTTGAGACTTCATAATTCTTGTTCTTGAGTTAAACTCTTGAACGCATATGCTTTCCTTGCTTTGAACCTTCATTTGGTTCAAACTCAGAATTTTACTGACTGACATCTTCTGCTTAAAGTCACTTTAGACAGGGTTAGTTTAGCATTAAGGAAGTTTCTCAATAAAACTGAAACTGTCTCAGTTTTGTATTCATGCTTGCATCTACCCAGTTATATTCTATTTGGATTGATTAAATTTGCTGAAATTGAAGATTTTGACTATAGATTAACTGATTGAATAAACTTGTAGCTTGACTAATCTGTTAATAAACCTTCATGGTTTGAAAAGATTACTCTCTGTTGTTTTCGGGGAATCAAATGGGTTTTATTGCTAGTTGAAATTGTATTGATTTGATGTTTGCCCCCTACTTACACACCTCTGCTGAATACAAATGGTCCTTTCTGCCAGGACACAATGGATAATAGGAAAGGCACCTTAGATTTGTTAAGTACAGAAAGTGTGCTCTTTCACCTTCATTGGTACTTGGCCTTGCATGTAACCAAAAGGAGTGGAGGACATCATCTGTACATCAGTCTTCTGCCCAAAATAAATCTTTGGCTCTGTGCCAAACTTGCTAAACTACCCAGATTTTTTAGATGTTTCTTTAGAAATATCACATAATCTACTCTTTTACACTTAAAGGGCCTTTCTGTTTCTTAAGCACGAACAGGAACAACTCTTGCCACCTCTACCAGACCAATTTCAGTTCCTCGCTTTTCATTTAATTTCACATAGCCCTTATCTAGAGATAGCAGCTCTCTTTAATGCCCCATTGAGAATTTCTGATTTTTCTTTTCTCCCTCAAAATGTAACTTCAGTCTTAACACAGATTATTTTTGCAATTGAAACTTTTCTTTTAATGAACTCATTTCAGACTGACACCTTTTCTTCCCTGTAATTTCCCATTTCTTTTCTCTTTTTTAAAACTGGAAGCTAATATAATAATAAATGGGTCCATTCATCTGAAACCTTCCCTGGAGTTTTTTAATCTGTTGTGGAACTAACCTATTCTTGAATCTGTAGCCCTGCCACACTAAGAAATAGGTTCCTCATGGAGTTAGAATTTAATGCCTCATCATACTCAATCAACGTATCAGTATGAATAATTGGGAATCATCTGCTTTAGTAGACTGCCATATATCAAAGGACAGAATATCAGATGTACATCTTTAGACTTTATTTTATTTCAAGTATTATATTTTCTTTCTAGAAATCCATGGTACTATATCTGTACTCTTACCCATCAATGGCAATTAAAATTTGTATATATAGGATAATGAACTAAAACTTGTGTATGCTGTACTCTTTAACCTGAGTCTGCGAATCAGGATTTTAAAAATGTTTTTGGCAAACCATAGGTTTCAATGGTTTATGAATGGTCAACCACAAATGAATTTTATTTTATTCGTGATTAAGATCTTATAGTTGACCGAAGTAAATATTTCTTGTGGTTTCATGTTACATATCAGCTGTAATTATGTTGCCTGTCACTGCATTGTGATAATTACAAAACATACCATTACATTGTCATTGAAAATGTATCATGAAATTACAAGTAAACCACTACATCAGCATTTTCAAGAAGCAGCATTTTTTCATTTAAAAGTAATCTGCTTCGAGAAATATAACAAACTATACTTTCAAAAGTGTGAAATAATGGTCATTAAGAAATCAATACAAAACAATGCTCCATTACACACATTTCACTCCCATGACATTTTTCCAAATATCATAAGCAACAAATAAAAGCACCAGTTAAGTAAATTAATTAAACAAATAATTTTAAAGAAAATCACCGATAAAATAAAGAAATTAGACTGTTTTATAGAGAAACTCAGCTTTCAACAACCAAGGAAACTCCAAGTAAATCACTAGAACAACTTGATAAAAGGAAACTTAAATCATAAACCAAAAACAGCAATAACAACATTGTTTAGCAGGGTTTATAAACAAAACTGACTTGGAGGTTGCAACTAGAGAGTTACATTTTATTATAATATTTGGATACGTGCAAAGATAAAAGACATATTGAAGAATAAATGGGGCAGTATGTAATGTGATACTGTAATAGTGGTTCCACTGGAGGTAATTGTTATGAAATTGAAGATGTAGAAGAGTACACCTCCACCCAAATAAGCTAAAATCTTATGGAATCAAGGTCTAGCTGTGGTCTGGAAAGATGTAGCAAAATGCTGGAGTAGTGGTGAGAAATCAAAGCAGGTTTACAGTGCTCCAATGTAGATTGGTGCCTGGCAGTTGGAAAATCAGTATCTGCAGTCAGAGGTTGGCCATGAAAATGTGAAAATATTTTGGGGCAATGGATCACATATTTTGGGCTGTATTAAAAGGCAAAGACACATAATCGTACATAAAATGGAGAAAGCAATATTTTCTACCTTCATCCCAAACTCACTTATTAATACGTTGTTATGGTCCACTCTTCAGTAATGAATACATCATACTTGCAATGTCATAGGGGAAATGCTGTATCCTCCCTGCAGAACTGTAAGCTCATCCACTCACTGTTATGCATTATGTTGACTGTTAGAAATGGGGGTCTATAGTTGGCTGAGGTAGGTACCTTTGACCAAGTAGGGACCCTTGCTTCTAGTCAGGGTAAGGGGGCTACACTCCTAAATAACCCCTGCTCACCCCCTTGGTACCTTAGCACGAGCAGGCAGGCTTATCTCAGAGGCAGTGTGCAAAGCATTTGTAAACACATACAGTAATACAGTGAAAACACTACAAATGGACACCACACCAGTTTAGAAAAATAAGTAATCTTTACTAGACTTAACACAAGACCAAACGATAAAAATCCACAATACTGTAATCAAAAATAAGACTTTAAAATGGTAGAAATAGCTTAGTTCAATGTAGATGGTAAATGCGACACTTTACTCTCAAAGTACCTGGGATGCGTCAAGTAATGCAAACAAAAGGGTCGCAGGGAAGTTGATGCGCTGTTCCTTACACTCAGGGGAGTGGATGCGTTGGTTCCTTACTGCAGCGCAGGGGAGGTGTTGCGTCGCTTCCTTACTGTGTGGGGAGTTGATGCGTCGTTTCTTACTGCGGCCCGGTGACGATGCGACAAGATGGCGCCTCGATGCGATGTGACGATCCGGTGCGATGCGACAAGATGGCGTCTTTGATGCAATGCGACAATGTAGATGCGATGCGTGCACGCCCGACGGCCGTGCAGCGGGAGCAATGGTTTCTTCAGCCGCGACTGGCCCTGCGATGCGCTTCTCCGGTGATGCAACGTCGACCTCTTCGGCGGCGGCACGCTTCTCCGGTGATGCGATACTCTTTGTCGGTGATGCGACGGCAAACAGCTGCGGCGACGGCATGCTATCTTCGGCGATGCGACAGCAGCAGCTGCGGCGGCGACACGCTTCTTCTCCGTTGCGTCGCGCTTCCAGCTCCCAGCGCCACACAGACACTAGAGGTACCCAGAACAACAGCAGGCACCTCTCTGCAGGTAGAATTCTCAGCAAGGAAATTCAGGGGGAGCTGGTGGTGAAGTCTTGGTGTCCCTGTGACTTCAGACAGGAGGCAAGCTCAGCTTCAAGCCCTTGGAGATCTTCCTCAAGATGATAAAGTACACAAAGTTCCTTTTTCCCTTTTCTTGGAAATGAGTAACCACTGCAGGCCAACCCCAGACAGCAACCAGCACTGGGGCAGTCTCCTCCTTCAGCTTCCTTGGTTTCTCTCCTTGCCAAAGGTCCGTCTTGATTCCCAGAAGTGATCTAAAGTTCTGGGGTCTGGGCCCCAATATTTATACCAGTAAATCCTTTGTTCTCTGAAGGCAGAGAGTGTCTGTGCCCAGCCAAAACCAGTTCTGTCCTCCCTGGTGCAGCTTCCTGGCAGGAGGTGGAGACAGCATTGTTGGAAGCACACCTGGCCCAGGTAGCTGAAAGGAAATCTCCTCCCCCTACTCTCTATTCTATGAGGGCTTAGGTCAGTGAAAGGAAGTCTCCGCCCCCTACTCTCTATTCTATGAGGGCTCAGGTTGGTGAAAGGAAATCTCCTCCCCCTTCTCTCTATTCAATGCAGGTCCTATTCAGCCCAGCCCTGACCCATCAGACTGCTGGAGCCAAGGCCCTCTCCAGCCCCCTGTCACTCACAAACCAGACATGGAATACACAAACCTAGCAGAGGCATGCTGGATGGTTAGGCAAGAAAATACCTACTTTCTAAAAGTGGTATTTTCAAACACAGAATGTAAAAATCACCCACACTAAAAGATGTATTTTAACATTCTGAGTTCAGGCATACTAAACTTTATTTTCCTATCTTGTTTCTAGGGTCAGTTAGGATTATAAGATGTTATAATCAAACTGCCCATTCTGGCCTATAGGAACAGATAGCCTTGCAATAGTGAAAACAAAATTGGCTGTAATTCACTATTAGGACATGCTACACACATCAGGGCATGTCCTACCTTTTACATACAATGCACCGTGCCCTTGGGCCTACCTTAGGGGTGACTAATATGTAGAAAAGGGAAGGTTTAGGGACTGGCAAGTGGGTGCACTTGCCAAGTCGACATGGCAGTCCCAGACTGCACACAGGCTCTGCAATGGCAGGCCTGAGCCATATTTTACAAGCTGCTTCTGTGGGTGGCACAATCAGTGCTGCAAGCCCACCAGCAGCATTTGATCTACAGGCCCTGGGCACACATGGTGCACTGTACTAGGGTCTGACAAGTAAATCAAATAAGTCAATCATGGAGTCACTAATCCATTACACAATTTACAATGGGGAGCACTTGCACTTTGGCACTGAATAGCAGTGGCAAAGTGCCCAAAGCATCTAGACCAGCAAAAACATAGTAAAAACACAGGAGGCAAGAGCAAAAAATGGAAGGGAGACCCACGCCAATGGTGCCAGGTCTAACACGTGTCCCCTCCAGCTGACATGTGGGGAGAACTACCCTACCTCTTGGGAGTTCTCTTCACTAAGGCGGAAAAATCTGGACAGACCATCAGCATTGGCGTGTTCTGTACCAGGGTGGTGTTCCACCGTGAAGTCCATCCCTTGTAGGGAAATGGACCACCTCAACAGCTTTGGGTTCTCACCCCTCATCTGCATCAACCATCTGAGGGGCCTGTGGTCTGTCTGAACCCGGAAGTGAGTCCCAAACAAGTATGGTCTCAGCTTCTTCAGTGCCCAGACCGCAGCAAATGCCTCACGCTAAATTGCACTCCACCTCTGTTCCCGTGGAAGTAACCTTCTACTAATAAAGGCTACGGGTTGGTCTAGGCCCTCCTTATTCATCTGTGAAAGAACATTCCCCACACCATGCTCTGAAGCGTCTGTCTGTACAATGAATTCTCTAGAGAAGTTGGGCGCCCGGAGCACGGGTGCTGTGCACATGGCAGTCTTTAGGGCATCAAAAGCTTTCTGACAGGTGTCAGTCCAGTTCACTTTCTTGGACTGCTTCCTGCAAGTCAGCTCAGTCAAGGGTGCAACAATGCTGCCATACCCCTTGACAAACCTCCTGTAGTACCCAGTGATTCCTAAAAAGGCTCTCACCTCTGTCTGGGTCTTGGGGGGGGTTCCCAAGCCAGGATGGTATCAATCTTGGGCTGTAGGGGTGCCACCTGGCCGCTCCCAACCTGGTGTCCCAAGTACACCACAGAACCCTGCCCGATCTGGCACTTACTCGCCTTGATCGTGAGGCCTGCCTTCCGCAGCGCCATCAACACTTCCCAGAGGTGGCGCAGATGTTCTCCCCAACTGGCGCTGAACACTGCAATGTCATACAGGTAGGCGGCACTGAAATCCTCCAGTCCAGCCAACACCTGGTTGACCAACCTCTGAAAGGTGGCATGGGCATTCTTCATCCCAAAGGGCATAACCCGGAATTGGTAGTGCCCATCCGGTGTGGAGAATGCTGACCTCTCTTTTGCCCCATCAGTCAAGGCGATCTGCCAGTACCCAGACGTTAAATCAAACGTACTGAGGTACTGGGCAGCCCCTAACCGATGAATGAGCTCATCAGCTCTGGGGATGGGGTGTGCGTCAGTCCTGGTGCCTGAATTGAGTCCTCGGTAGTCCACACAGAATCGGAGTTCAGGTGTGGCACCAGGCGCGGCAGCCTTTGGGACCAAAACCACTGGGCTGGCCCAAGGGCTGTTAGAGGACTCAATCACCCCTAACGCAAACATCTTGGAGACCTCCTCCTTGATGCAAGCTCTCACCCTGTCAGTCACTCTGTAAGTTTTGTGCTTAACAGGAGGACTGTCCCCAGTGTCCACATCATGGACACACCAATCAGTGACACTGGGAGTCAGGGAGAACAGATCAGGAAACTGTCCCAACAGTTGGCGACAGTCATCTTGCTGCTCAGGGGTCAGGGTAGAAGAGAGGTTTACACCATCCACTGACCCATCTTGCTCTGTTGCAGACAGGAGGTCAGGAAGAGGCTCAGTCTCCTCCTCCATTCCATCATCTGTCGCTAGGAGCATGCCCACTTCGGACCTCTCCAATTGGGGCTTCAGGCGGTTTACATGCAGGACCCGCAAAGGTTCCTAGGAGACCGCAAGTCCACCAAGTCCACTTATCCTGGAGCGCACAAGGCTCCACGGGGGCCATGACCCACACTTTCTGGTCAGGCTGAAACTCGAACAGAGTGGCATTCTGATCGTACCACCGTTTCACCTCCTCCTGGCTGGCTTCCAGATTTGCCTGAGCGAGTTGCCTGAAATGCCTAGTTTGGTTTCTGAAGGCCAGCATGTAGCTATATACATCCTGCGGAGGTTTACTGGGAGCCTTCTCCCAGCCTTCTTTTACCAAACTCACAGGTCCTCTTACAGGGTGACCATACAGCAGTTCAAAGGGACTGAACCCTAAGGACTTCTGTGGCACCTCTCTGTAAGCAAACAGAAGGCATGGCAAGAGGACGTCCCACTTACGCCTCATAGGTTCCTCAAGACCCATAATCATGCCTTTGAGGGTCCGGTTGAATCTCTCAACTAGCCCATTACCTTGGGGGTGGTAAGGAGTGGTGAACTTGTAGGTTACACCACACTCCTGCCACAGGGACTTCATATACTTGGATATGAAGTTGGTACCACGGTCTGACACCACCTCTCTGGGGAACCCCACACTGGAGAAAATCCCCATCAACGCACGACCCACCACGGGGGCCGTCACCGACCGGAGAGGGATGGCTTCCGGGTACCGGGTGGCATGGTCCACCAAGACCAGGATGAATCTGTTGCCCATGGCTGTCTTGGGATCCAGAGGCCCCACAATGTCAATGCCCACCCATTCAAAGGGGGTACTGACCACAAGGAAAGGCTAGAGAGGAGCCTTTTGCTTCCTCCCACTCTTACCACTTGCCTGGCAAGTCTGACAGGTCCTGCAATGAGTATCTGAACTCTTGCGCATTTGGGGCCAATAAAAGTGGGTGACAAGCCGTTCAAAGGTCTTGTCTTGCCCCAAATGTCCTGCTAAAGGCACATCATGAGCCAGACCCAGTAGGAAGGCTCTGAAGCGCTGGGGTACCACCAGCACATGGGCTGACCCAAGCTCAGCAACCTTAGGCTCACTATACAGGAGACCATTCTCCCAGTAGATCCAATGTGATCCAGACTGATCACCTGCTGCCTGGTTTGTGGCCTGTTGCCGCAAACCCACAAGAGAAGGGCACTTTTTCTGCTCCTCACAGAACTCTTCCCTGGAGGGGCCTCCTTCCTGCTGCCAATGGGTCAGCTCAGGCAGGTCCCCCAGTTCAGCTACTTGCTCCCCTGTAGGTTCCAGAGCATCCCCCTCAAGGTCTGCCTCCTCCTGGACCGTGGGAACTTCGGGGGACGGTTTCCCGCACCCCTTGCCTCTTCTCTTTAAGGTAGGCACCTCGGCCACTTTTTCAGGCTCCAGGTCCTCTTGAACACCCTTACTGGCTGCCATGGACCGGGTGGTCACACACGCCCACTCAGGCAGACCCAACATCTCCAAATGAGCTCTTCGCTCCACCTTAGCCCAAGGGGAGCTTTCTAGATCACTGCCTAACAGACGATCAACAGGCATGGCTGGCCTCACAGCTACTTGAAAGGTACCTGAGACCCCCCCCACTCAAAGGGAACCTGGGCCACCTTACAGTGGCTCTCCGAGTTGTCAGCGGCAACTACAGGGTAAAATGCATGGGGGATCACCTGCTCTTCAGACACCAGCCAACAACTGACAGCTGTCATACTGGCTCCAGTGTCTCTCAGAGCCTCCACCCTATGGCCATTGATGGTCACCCACTGCCTGTATTTCTTAGTGTTATCAGGCAGTTGGGTCCTTGGGACCATCTCACTGTCTCCTAAAGAGACCAGGGACATCTCTGCGGGACCTCACCCACCTTGGGCACCCAACTCCTCCCCCAGGGCTACACTAGCCATCTGCCGGGGCGGTGCACTCGTGAGTGCTGCATTTGCTTTCAGGGGACACTTAGGATCATAAAAGCAGTGGCCCACCAGACCACACATAAAACATTTCGGGGGTCCCTTGTGAACAGGCTTATCTGTCTGGGCCCCTGACTTCTTCTCAGGGGGAGGCTGGGAACCCTTCCCTTGGTTCCCTTGGGGATTACTTTGGGGCCCTTTCTGGAACTCCCTCTGTTTACCCTTGTCCCTCCCACTCTTCTGCTGGGGACCCTGCCCACCTTTGGCGAAGTCTCCCACATAACCCTTGTGGACCCGGGTACTAACTAACCCTGGGCAGTAAATTCCGCTCCGCTCGCGGAATTTGCTGAATTTTGGCAATTCCGCGTTCCGCGGAGAACGCGGAATTGCCGAAAATTCCGCGATCCGCGGCGTAGCAGAATTTTTTCCTTGTTCGTGCTTTAAAAATGCGTTTCTGCTCGCGTGGTAGCGACTTACCGGGATGCCTGCGTTCGCCGACGAGTTTTCCTATCCGTTCGCGTGCGCCACGAGATTTTGGTAGCCGGCCACACGATCCCGCGAGAGTGTGCGATCGCAAACAATTCATTCGGACGTGCCATCGGACACCGCAAAAGTGTGCGATCGCGAACACGTCATTTCGGACGGGCCATCGGACACCGCAAGAGTGTGCGATCGCGAACACGTCATTCGGACGCGCCATCGGATATCCGGCGGAAGTTTGGTGAATCTCGCGATGCCGAACACGCAAAATTTGCAATCTGGAGAAGAAGAATATCTGGAGCAGCATAAAACCTTCTAAAAAATGATGATTTGGATGAAAAAAACTCCTCAGATTGACATTTGGCTGTACTTTTTGGTGCAAGGAGTCCTTTTTAAAAAAAAACTTTTTGGGGGGAGAGGAAGGAAGTGCCCCAGAGTCTCCAACTTCCTGTTCCTGTCCAGCAGGCTCCTCCCAGTGCTTTGTCCATGTCCTGTTCACTTTCATTTGGATTTGGAGCTGGAAGGATCACGCTGTGTGTCTGCTGCATCATATATCATTGGATTTGAGGACTTTTGGATTTGAGGACTTTTGGATTTGAGATTTTACAAGTAAGTTGGTGTTGTTTGTTTGATTGGGGCATTGCAGTTGCTGCAACTACAATTTTGGTACTTTTCATCATTTAAAAAAAAATGTATTGTGAGTAGCCAGTAGGCCCAGAGCTAGTCATGGGTGCATGATGAAACAACTGTTCCTTTGGTGTGTGTTGAATTTATTTGAAACATCATTTAGGGCATGGATGGCATTGGACTGAGTTGCAAAATGTGTATTTTTTGGGGTATTTCAGTTTTTGGGTGTGTGTTAAATAAATGCCTATGTTGTGTGTGTGTGTGTGGTGTGGTGTGGTTGTTGTGTAACTTGCACACCTTGTTTAGCCCTGTGGATTTTCGTTTTTGCATTTTTGCATTAAAGCTGTGTTGTTTAGCATGCCTCCTTTGCCTGGCTATTATAGGCTTGTTTCAGTTCATTGTTTTCCAGGCCTCCTGCTTGTGACTGTGAGTGTCCATGTGGCTGGTGGCCATTTTGTGGTGGTAGTTATAAGTGTGCTGCTTTTGCCATATAGGCCTGCATGTGTTTCCTTTGTTCCTTTTTGGCCTAGGCTTCTTGTTGTTGTTGTGGGCCTGGCCATGTGGCTGGTGGCCATTTTGAAGCCAGGCAGTGTGCTTTTGCCATAGGCCTGCAAGTTTGTGGCCTAGTCTGCCAACAGGCCTTTCATCCAGTAGGCTCAGAGGTAGTCATGGGTGCATGAAACAACTGTTTCTGTGTGTTCTGTTGAATTTAAACATCATTTAGGGCATGGATGGCATTGAATTGAATTGTAAAATTTGTTTTTTGTGGGGTATTTCACTTTTTTGGTGTTCAAATGCCTTTGTTGTGTGTGGTGTGTTTGTTGTGTAACTTGCACACCTTGTTTAGCCCTGTGGATTTTCGTTTTTGCATTTTATTGCATTAAAGCTGTGTTGTTTAGCATGCCTCCTTTGCCTGGCTATTACAGGCCTGTTTCAGTTCATTGTTTTCCAGGCCTCCTGCTTGTTGCTTGTGACTGTGAGTGTCCATGTGGCTGGTGGCCATTTTGTGGTGGTACTTTAGTAGTGTGCTGCTTTTGCCATATATGCCTGCATGTCTTTCCTATGTTCCTCTTGGCTTACTGCTTCCATCCATCCCCTTTGCCAGCTGCAGCTCCCTGAATGATGTGATGAGCAAATAATTTAATGCCAAACAAACAGGTTCCACTTCCATTACATTTGTATTTTTGTTTTTGTTCTTCTTCTTTCCTATCCTTCCTGAGTGTACACAGTATACCATGAAAGCCCTTGTTGTCAAAGTCTCACAAATAGCTACACTGTTATGTTTTTTTTTTATAACTTAAACTGAGTTAATAAAATTTAATAATATAACACTAACAAGTGTGACCACCACACACTAAGTTATATATTATATTTGTTTGTTTGTACTAGTAGTAATTGAACCACAACAACAAATGCAACATTTCACTGATGTTCTTCTCCTGGCTTCTTTGCTTTTAGGTGCACAAAAAGACAGAGGAGGAGGTGTCATCATCACCCGTTGTACTGCCAGACAGAAGTCCTGCTGCGCACAACGTCACGTGACGTATGGCCACAGACATCTTTGCAACTTGTGCAACAGCGTCCTGCTGACATCTGAAGAAGATGGCCCCAAAGAAAGTTACCAGGTCCTCCAGTACCAAGAAAGTTGCCAGTGAGAAGAAGGAACAGAAGAAGGAAGTGGCACTTACCAAGACTGGTGTGCCGGCCACGATGTTTTTTGGGAAACAAAAAATTACGCCTGCAGCAGCGGTGTCCGGGGACCAAGCTGGGAGCAGCACCTCCGCATCAGCGGGCCCACCCCACCAACCTAGGCCCAAGCCCATGAGTGTCACAGAGGTAGGCAGTCTACTAACGAGCAGTGATGTTGAAATGTCATTATCGCAAAGTAGTACCCAATCAACGCAGGCGGAAACTCAGCAGATAAGTGGGCAACAACAGCCGCAAAAACAGCCGCAACAACAGCCCACAATAGTAGTTGTTGCTCCTGAAGTAGGGGCAGTTCAGGAAATCGAGCTTCCTGCAGACGAAGAGGAGCAAGCCACTCTTTCACAAGATCCATTGTCTTCCAGATCCCCAGCAAGGAAAAGGAGGGTTAGTCCATCAACTTTTTCTCCAAGCCCCGCTTCTGATGATCTAGATGCCACTTGGAATCCATCAGCTCAGTCTGAGAGTGATGCACGCCACAAGACAAGGCTAGTGAAAAGGTAGGTTCCAGAAAGCCTTAGAGTTATGGAGGTAGATGTAGAAGAGGGGGATGATGATGATGACAAGCCAGTCATCGTGAACATCACTCCCGTCCCAGGGGAGATGGAGACCAACATTATTACCCTATCCAAAATCGCTGCAAGGGATGTAGCACGGATACCACCAAGACAGGTAACACCACCTCCAGCTTCCATATTTGCATTTGCTAAGGCCCGGCAGGGACCTACATCAAGCTCAACCACCACCTCAGTACTAGGTAGTGGTACTGTAAGTGCACAGAGTGAAATTCCACGCCCACCCTCCAGTTCATCTGGCATTGAAAGTGGCACCTCCAGCAGCACTAGAAAGTACACCTCCCCAGTTTGGGACTTCTTTTCGGTTAGCAGTACGGAGGAGAACATTGCTATATGCTCAATTTGTCGACACGCTGTTAAGCGGGGTAAGCTTGGTACAAACTATGGTACCGGAGGCCAAACAAGTCATCTCAAAAAACACCACATCATCCAGTGGGAGGCTCACCTACTTCGCTTACAAAAAAGTAAAACTGCACCCATTGCTGTTGGTGGGGATGAAGAAGTAGAAGAAGATATGATCGCGGTGGAAGGTGAACAAGAGGGAGACATTTCTAGCCCTGTCCCCAGCAGTGTAGTGGTACCGCCCACATCCTCAGCAACATCTCAGTGGCACCATAGTAAGAAGAGATACTCAGAGTCAGACTGAGACACCAAGGCAACCGAGTACTGCAATGAAAAAAAGTGCGTTGTTGAGCCTAACTGGGTTCAAGAAAACAGCTGCACCACAAAGGAAAATAATCCAGCCTACCATTGACAGCATGCTTAGGTTGGAGGGGCAGTACTGAACGCAACCACCCAACGGCACGTTTGTACAATGCGAAGCTGGCTAAAATGTTAGCGCTGGACCTTCTCCCTTTTTCTTTTGTGGAAGGGGTGGGTTTCCTTGAATTTGTGTCAGCCATCTGCCCTAAATGGAAGGTTCCCAGCCGGTCCTATTTCGCCAGAGTTGCTGTTCCAGCACTACATCACGATGTGCTGGAATTGCTTGGACAAGCTTTGCAGCAGAGTGCTGTTCACAATATTCACCTGACAACAGACATGTGGACCAGTTGCCAAGCCACTGATTACATGTGCATCACTGCACACTGGATATATTTTGTGGGGTTTAGAGAAAAGATATCTGAAGCAGGTGCTGTTGACACTGCTGAGATTTTTAATGCTACTCGGAAACATGCAACTGTAGCCATGTTCGCCATGGAGAAATCTCATACTCCTGCAAACATTTTGGAAGAGTTTAACAGCAAGGTCTTTGAATGGCTGCGCCCAAGAGGGCTTAACATTGGTTTTGTTGCCACGGATAATGGCAGTAATGTACTTAAGTCCATGGAGGATGGTGCCTATTTCAGGGTCCCGTGTTTGGCGCACTGCATTAACATTATTGTTCAAGACTTTCTGAAAAAGAAGCCATAGTCAACAACTTACTGACCACCTGCCGAAGAATATGCACACATTTCAGCCATTCTTTTAAAGCCCGGAAGCAGCTGAGGATCATTCAACGTGAATATAGAATGCCAGTCAAAGCACTCATCCAGAAGGTGGCAACACATTGGAACTCAACATATTGCATGCTTGACCGTCTGTTTGAGCAGTACAGACCAATCAATGAATATGTCATGCAAACAGGGGATGCTACTGTGAAAGGCATGACCAATGGTGCCCAGTTAAATGCCTGACAGAGATGCTTCTTCCTTTCGAGGTCTTCACATGTGAAGTCAGCAAGGAGGACTGTACTATGGGCCAAGCTATCCCATTGTTGCACATGCTACAGCAACAGCTGAAGGAGGTGTCTGAAGCGTACATAGGTGTGGAGGAAAAAAATGAAGCATATGAGTTGGTGGAGAGCTTATCCCGTCGCTTAGCTGAAAATACAAGGGTGCAAACTAAGATTGTGTCAGAAAAACATTACATTTGTGCCACAATTCTGGATCCACGGTACAAATCGGCACTGAACAGTAAGACATTAATTCCTTTTTCAGAAGTGGACGTTGCCCGGTACAAAAGTTGGATAGCTGAGGTAGCCAGTCACTTTGAAAATGAACGGCTGGCAATTAAAGGCCTGCTACTCAAACCCACAACAAGTACTGCAGCAGGAATCCGGCGTCAAGTTCCACTTCAGAGCCTGAGGGCAGTGAGTTTGGCTCAGAGCGGTCACCAACACTATCGACAACAACAGCAAGAACCGGATCATCAGCCCCCGTAAAATCGGCACAGGATTGGTATTTACAGCAAGGGCTTGCTAGGTCCAGTGCTGATGCAAAGACAAAAGAGGCCAAACAAACTGTAGCACCCCTCAACATTGAGCAGATGGTCCAGGCCTATCTGGATGACCCAACAGAGGTCTACATTGATCAAAACCCATTGCGGTATTGGTATGGGAAAAGGAACCAATGCCCAGTGCTCAGCAGGCTGGCGATAAACTATCTGGCTTGCCCTGTTACAAGTGTCTCTTCTGAACGTGTTTTCAGTGCTGCTGGTGCCATTGTAACAGTGAAAAGGACCAGTCTCTCGCCCAAAAACGTGGAGAGGTTAACCATGATCAAAATGAATCAGCACTTTATACCACCGAATTACACAATACATGAATCAACGCAGGAAGATGAGGACAGCAACTTAGGTGACGGAAGTAGTGTGTTAGATGATGATTACCTACTTCTGGTTGAACCCCCAGTGTAGTGTAGTTCCTATTTCCCTAATAGGCTCTGCGCATTGGAATAATATACCCTATAGGTTTGGCATAGGACTGAGGTCAGTATGCCCCTATCGAGTATATTAAACTTAATTACTTTGTGCCAGCTAACTCAGAGGCCACTAGAAACTCCTTGTAAACAAGAAGGGAGTAGTTTCTGGCAACTGCATAAACATGACAACTTTGTTTCCCTTTAGAATCGGAACACTCTCAGAATCGTGGAAACAACAGATAACAGTTTCACTCAGCTAATCGTGCATGCTTAGTTTCTTCAGAGTTACACAGAAAGAATAGACGGGCATTTCAATAAAAGGATTTATTGAACAGTCTTGTTTCTAGTGTAAGAGATATGAGCTGTTACAATTGTAAGACAGTATGCAAGATATATTATGTACAGCGTAAGCAGTAGAAAGAAATAATACTGCGCTAGCATTATCTTTTAGCTATGACACATATATTCATATACATAAATAACATAAGCTAAAAATGCGAGTACTCATAAGATGCTTCTCTAACTAGTTCTACCCCAGTGTACCTAACCTAAGTGTAGTGCAAGGTAAGAAGTAGGTGATGTATTCTATAGTATGGTATGCTATAGTATGCCAAGTCTGGTATGCCAAGTCTGGTATGCCAAGAGTCCCTCTAGGTTCTAGTCAGCTCCATACCTTGAGAATGAGAGAGGTGGGAATCTCTTTCCAGGTCTCGAACTCTAACACCCCGCGAAGGGAGTCAGAACACTGGAAGCTGGATTCTCTGCGAGCAGGTATGACAGCGTCTCTTGTCAGTGCGTCAGGCCAGGACACGGGCTCCTCTAAAGTCGAGGTCTCCTCCTACTTGCTTGGGCAAGGGAAGGTATATTTATACCCGGTAGGTGCCTTGGAATGTTAGCATTGACGTAAAGTCGGGCAGAGGAAGACGTCAGGAATGAACCCTTAAGGAATAGCAGTTCATGCATAATAAATGAGTTCTTGGAGAAATCAATAATCCTGTGCTAGGGGAACTCCCAAGAGCTTAAGGGTCTGGTTTCTAAGAACTCGTTGTGACGTTGGGGTGGACGGATGTAGGTGACCATGCCTGTATTTGGATAGCATGGCTAATGCCTAAATAAGGACTGGGATCTTATGCCTATATAAGGGCAATGCGAATTGTGCCTATATAAGGACATGTATCAGGAAAACCTATATACGGACACCTAAAGCAGAATACAACACCCACTCCACTTTCGAATGAACGATAATACTAAATGCTTAATCATTAAATGCTAAACATTAAACTGAGTACCACATGTTGCTAAAAACATTTCTAAAAGCATACTAAAAGCAGTTTTAAAAAAACTGTTGCTAAACATGTAATGCAATAGGTACTGTACATTTTAAAGCATTTTTTCATTCTAAGCATATATTGGAAATAAATGCAACATGAATGATAAAACAGAAATATATACATATGACGAAATGGTTGACAAGTATTCAAAAAATCAAAGCCATTTCATATCATGGTACTAAATGAAATTGTGGTAAATAAGGTGACAATGTGTCCCTGGAAGTATTGAAAGAAGTCCGTTCTATATGAATAGTTCTACTGTAAGCAGATTGAATTGCCATGTATTTTCAAATGAAAGAAAAAAAAAATCAATTTTTAGGAAGAGTTCCAAGTTCTGTTCTGTTTTGAAAACATGGAGGCCAAATTCATTGCTTCCCCGGTACACTGTGAGCCGAATCAAAGTCAGTGTATGGGTCTGGTGTAAACATGAAATCATCTATTCCTGTAGACAAAAGATCGTCTACCGATGTCGGTGACAGTTGGAACACCTCGTTTAGAAGGTTAACTGCACAGAGATGTGTAGCCTCGCCTTCAGCATAGGATGCTGCAGCAATGTTTGCGTCCGTTGTTACCTGTGTGCCTGTTGATCCATCTCGTACCTCAGCAGCAGCAGGAAGCGTCTGTGAGATCTCAACGAATGCCATCACCAGGATTGGTAGCCTCTGGGGACAACACAGAGCATGGGCCGTTATCGGGTCCAGCAGAGTATCGATATCCGTTGGCATGACTGATGGGAGTGTTAGACAGATGTCTAGCACGCATTCTTCACCGCAAAGCAGGCAGCGTAGAACAGGTAAGATGCAATCTTGTCAGATTGGTCTAAATGACAGAAACCATGTTGTATTAAGTTCCCGTAGACGAGGTATGCCCAAAAGTTGCACTATGCGCTCACTGCACTTCCGTTCTAGGAGAGCTTTCTCCAAATTGCTGGGAGTGACGCCGGTTGATAGGCTTGCCATAGCGTAGTAGTAGGAATAAAAACAGGATTCCTGCAACGAGTGCTAGAATTAATGGCGCACCACCAAACACCGAATGTGCGAAGTTTGGAATGATTCCGAGGACTGCCTGAAAAGGTGTTAACAGTCCTGAACAGATGGTCTTAAATACATGTACAATCCCGGTCGTATCAGACATGTTTAAGATACATCCCATCATTTCTACGAAATGTATAGGGCAGTTTGTACGAATTAGAGCCTGTATCTCAGCCGAAGTCCTTGCAAATTGTAGATCATAGATTTCTTTGGCCGAGGTCAAAGGCACTGTTTGTTGTAAAAGCATGGCTTTCATTCTGCTTAAAGTATCAAAATGCATAAAAGAAACATTAAATAAAGGCCATAGAGGTGACTCCCTGACTGTGTCTATTTGGGGGAACAATACTTGCATACAACAAGTAACCCTGGAGCTAACCGTTACCAGATATGGGATTCCTGGCAACATGCCACAGCAACTCTGATCATTCAACATGAGGTAACTCCCGTTAGAAAGTTGGCCAAACGTTGGATTAATCACAGCAGCTGGTGTACCCTGCAGGTGGCAGGACAAGTTTGCCACAGAACCATTACAAGCCCCGTGTAAAGAAATGTCCTGACATATGAGAGATCCGCTCAGTGCATTTTCACAGTGTGTACCGCTTAGAAACACTTCACGATCCCCACTCCAACATCTGTATTCGTAAGGTAAATCCCAGGATGTCTTAATGTATTCTTTACCCAACCTTTCATATTTGCCTGCTTGCATTTGTTTGAGGCAATACTGAAAATGAAAAGTAGTGACAGGCAGAGTTATTTTGCCATGGATAATCCATTCTGTAGCTGGTTTTTCTGCTACCGTAAATGGTAATTTTTCCAGTTTTTCAATGCTCAGCACTGTATACTTTGCTCCCCTTTGTGCCAGTTCGACCTGTTTATCCGTGAGATTGTATTCTGAAAATAGAGACGACGTGTTGATAAAACGCCAAGGCACATAGCCTGCACGCAAGGATTGCAGCGTCCAGCCTAATAACATAATAGAACGTAACTGAGATTGGCCTTGTTGTAACATGGCTAAATCTTGTTCCAGTATGTCAATAGCAGAGGATACAATGTTGTCCAGTGAATAAATTCTGGATGACAAAGTTGTTAACCCATTGTCGACCACAGTGAGAGATTTCTCTAAGTTAATACGATCAAGCTCATGTATTCTTTGTGCGGCCTCTGCCTGTGAAACCTTCCATATTTCATTATAAGCAGCATAAATGCCGGCATATATGAAACGTTTTTGACGCGGTTTTCTTGGTCCTAGCAAGAAATCCCTAAGGTCTGCGACTTCTTTAAGTAAAGAGAAGTGTTGTTTCACATCCTCGAGTGTAGATTTCTGTAACCAGTCGAGGCACAATTTTCCTACACTATATGTTGTTGCTACCCCTGGATGTTGTCGTTGAACATAACGTGGGTCTGGCCTATGGATAGTAAAGCCCTGTATTCTATTCAGGAATCTTTCTTGACAGATGTTTGTGTCTGTGGGCCAGAGCAACCATTTTTCCCAATCAGGATCTGATCTGTTGTTTTGTAGTATTGTGTTTACTGTGACCGCTCCCTGTGTAGTGCTATTACTTGCAGGTGTTGGTACAGAAGGTGTGTTCATGTCTTTGATCTTGGCTAAACCAAGGCAAGACGTTTGTTGCACAGTGTCATTCAAAAACATTATTTGCTATGGGATGATACAGGCTCTAAACAAAGCTTCTATCCGCTGCACTTGCCAATCTTTAGAACCCCAGACAGATTTTGTGTTGATTGTGTCTTTCCAAAAGTCAAATCCTTGTCTAGACAGCTGGGTAATAAAGGCTGCAGAATAAATCTGTTTTGTATTAGTTAACATAATTTTCTGTCCTGTTTTGTTTACATTCTTATAGTAAAATGTTTCTGGATCAGATGTATTGTACCCTGAAAAATATGGAAACTTATTTGCAAACGTTTTTGAACTACCCCTTGGTGGTGTCGGACAATGTTCCCATTGGTTAAACATAAACACATTTCTAGGTGTTGCAGTTTTATGCAAGAAATGATGACCATAATGGTTGTAACAATAAAGCTGTTCGTAGTCTGATGAAACCTCTAAGTATTCATTGTTAGAGAACGCAGCAGACCTTTCTAGATCAGACATCATGTTATTAACAGTCTCAAAGTCCCAATCATCAGAATAGGTACTGGAGGTAATAAAGTCACTTAATGAAATTTTAAATACATGTGGAATCTTCAAAAGTTCCGTCGGGCCGAATATGTCGAAATTTAAAAGTAAGTTCACATTTTTACTTTCAGTGTCCATACGAATGTATCTGCCATTTATAAGCACGCTAAGAGTCATTACTAAAGCTAGCCAAAGCAGAAAGAAAAATATTCCAGAAATTATCCATAGTTCAATGCATGGTGAAACCAGATAAGTCTCTTTCAGAAAATGAAAAAAGTCTTGTACTTGTTGTTTGAAAGTTTTTAGGGCTGGCGTCGTTTCAGGCTCACTTGGATCCTCAGAAAACGTATCAAAGTTAATGAAATAGCCAGAAGCAGTTCGGTCAATTGTTGGAATTGCATCAGGATTTGTTGAAATCGCTGGAACCAGTTGATCACGTGTTACGTTGGTGTAGACAGGTGTATCTGGACGAACTGTTACTTGAGTTTCAAGAGGGATGAGTTCCATAGCATTGTTGCTTAGTCCTTCATCTCTTACTGCTGAATTCTCGATGGTTATGAGTCTTTCAGTCTGAACCTCTTGGATAGTAGCGAGAGGAGTGCGTCTGCTACTAGGTCGGAGTCCACGAGGCCTATTTAGTATTGGCCACATAGTGTGGTTTGATGAGGTCGATTGACACAAATATTTTCTCCTTTTTTCCAGCAAGGGGCGGCAGAAGTACTGTTCTTGTTCCGTGGACGGCTAGGACAGTTACTGGTTGTCTGTAAGAAGGTCCAAATTCCTTCTTGTCGGCAATCTTCTCTCTAACTAGATCCCCAACTTTTGGGATCCAGACAGGCCTTGCTGGGACTGCCGGTTTTTCCCCAGTGGTGATTGGCTTCAGGAACACGTTGCTTTGTTTCGATCTTAGTTCATTTAGATCCTGTAAAACAGCCAAACGATCTTTGATATCAAAGGGTTTATTTTCCACCACTGTGCTTTTACATTCGAGATCAGGAACCCACATTCTTGTCCCAAATAGGACCTCATATGGAGTGACCCCCCCTAGAGAACTTCTTGGCAAATTATTTAATGAGCGTTGGACCCCATAAAGATGTTTGACCCACCCATCACCCGAACCTAATACTCTAGCTGTTATAGACTGCTTTGTGTCCCGGTTTTTCCTTTCCACAACAGAATTTCCCTCAGGATAAAACGGAGAGGAGTACCGCAATGGTACACCCAAACTGGCCATGGCTTCTTTGTAAGCCCGAGAGCTAAACGCAGGGCCCTGGTCAGAATGTAGTGTGCCAATTGCGTATGTGCCGATAAAGACTCGCAAATCTTTTATAACAGTTCGAGCTTCAGCCGAACGCTGAGGCCACATCCATAGGAACCTTGACTTAGTGTTTGTGGGATTGCATTTGTCATAAAGGACGCCTGCGCGTAGAAAGTCTAATGCTGTCTAACAATGGTGTCTGTACTGGGCAGGCTACTTCGTAGTCTGGTGTCTGATGGCGTTCTGCACCACGCTGTCTATTGCAGTCTCTGCAGTCATCGATGAAGATGTGAATCTGTGTATTCATTCCAGGCCACCAGTACATCTCTTTTAATGTTAATATTGTTTTAGAGATCCCTTGATGTGACAGACCCTCCCCCAGATGTGCTTCATAAATCAAAGCTGCTCTACGTTCCATGTTTGGAATTACCCTATCCCCCACTCCAGGGATTCGAGCAAAAGGAACGTTGTTCGCATCAATTACATAAGAGTACTTGAGTGGAAATTTCTTTGGTAACGCTGCACCACTACCTTTGCTTGGAGCATTGACAGCCAACAATATCTCACTGTTTATTCTCGTTTTTGAACGAGTGATCGCAGCTACGGAAGCCGTCTGAACAGCCCCCTTTGCGGCTTTATCAGCCAATGAATTCCCTGTAACGTGAACGCCATCACGTTGATGACTCATCGTGTGTATCACGTGAGCTTTTGGTAGTTCGTTTCTCAACTGAACTACTTGTTCCCAAAGCGTTTTATGCTTTATTGTGCCACCTTTTGCATCTTCGAATCCGTTTTGAAGCCAATTCTGTATATATTCAATTATATGACTGCACACAGTAAAAGGAATCGCACACTATAAGTGTGGGGAATTCGCGATCTGTATTTTCAAGTGCCAGTTTGAATGCTTGTAGTTCAGCTCGCTGAGCAGTACAATCTCCTAGAGATTGAGTTTTAGTGACCATTGGTCTGAAGTTACCATCGCGCATGCGACCTTTAATGATTGCACACGCTGCACTGTAAGCTTGCTTACTCCCTGTAGCGGGTTGTGCTGATCCGTCAGTATAAATTATAAATTCGTACTGATCGAGAGGCAGAATTTCAGTGGGCAGAGGACATTCAAGTTCATATTGCAGGAACGCTTGTGTTTTTAAATCAGGATCAAAAACATATTCAACATCTGTTGCAGCAAGAGAATTAACCCATTGTATCCATCTAGGATGTAAAGCTTTTGCATTTGGAATGCTCGCTTTTGTGACCGCCTCTAAGGCTGGTACTGGAGTTACGACAATAATGCGTTTCCCTTGAGCTAGAGCTCTTTCTTTTGCTACAGCGGTTTGAACTGCTGTCAGTATTTTTTCTGTTGAAGTGAAGCGCATTTCTGCTTGTGTATACAAATGTGATTTGTATGCTATTGGTACTTTTTCACCCTCATTAAATGTTAAATAGGTGAATCCGCATTGACCCGAAATTATTCGGATCACTAAATTGCGTTTATTTACGCGTGTTTGTAAGTGATTTGTTGCTAACATGTTATATTGGAGTGAACGCAGGAATTCTGTGTGTTCATGTGTCCAATGTTTAGTTGAAAAATCAGGTTTGATTAATTCGTAGAGAGGTTTAACCCTTTCTGCGTAATTTAGAATGTAAGTTCTTCCAAAATTTAGGAAACCCAAGATGGATTGTAAATTTTTCAGCGTTTTTGGAGGTTGGATTTTTAGCCTTCAGAGGCGAAGCCCAATATAATGGTACTCACCCTGTTCAAGTGCTTATCTAGGTCATCGTCTGTCAGATAGAGGTCATCGACATATGACAATGCCTCATTATCATAAATTTGTAGTAACTCTGTTACCCTTGCTGAGAATAACCCCGGGCTGTTCTTAAACCCTTGTGGAAGTCTACAAAATTGACGCTGGGTCCCCATTTTTGAGAAAGCTGTTAAGTACCTGCTTTCAGGTGCTATGTTTTGACAAAAGAAACCATTTGAAATGTCCAATGTGGTTTTATATTTTTTACCCACAATGTTATTCATTAATGCTGTACTATGTGCATTTTGCACTGCAAATGTTTTGGAACAAGTGTTCAAGTGTCTGTAATCCAAAACTAGACGATATGTATCGTCTGGTTTGGATACAGGAAACAAAGGATTGTTAATTGAGGAGGTGCATGTTTCAATCACCCCTTGGTATTCAAGTTGATCTAAGATCTCCCTGACCTGTTTTTTAGCTTCTTGCTTTATTGGGTACTGCCTTTGTGCAGTAGGTTGATTTTTTAGCTGTATTTTGTGGTGAGGTGAGTCCTCATCCCATCCTACATGATTTTTGTATAATGCTGTGACCTGGGCAACTGCCCATTTCCTGGCATAAGTATATTTTAGGTGAATTGGAATATAGTTGGAGAAGGCTGGCATAATAATGTCCTCGCCATGTGGGCACTCCCTGACAAAGTTTGGTGGCCAGTCCTTTTCTGCTAGAAGTATATCATAACCCCTTGAAAGTTTCTTCCAAAAGAGTGCTTTCACTTTTCTTGGTATGTCTCCCTCCATTCGGAGTGTTATTTCATATAACTTTTGTGGAGTACTAACCCTGGTGTCTACAGTCTCTACTGTGATGTACTCATTCAAGTCCACTATCTCCAGAAGTTCCTTCAGGTTCTGGCGAGCTATTGTTACTTCTGCTGCACTGTCCAGCATTGTCTGAGCCCATTCTCCGTTCTTGAGCTGTGTTCTCAGTATCCTCGGCATGTCTGATCTTCAGACCTACTACCTTCTTTTTTGTGAATTGAGGTTTTGATTTATTTTTCTGAACGTGTTTATCGTCTTTGGATTTCACGCGTTGTTCTTTGTGATCTGACCGTCCTCTTCTTTCTGATGTCTGTGGCGATATCTGAAAGGTACGAGAGGAACGTGTATCAGTATCTTGATACCTGTCAGGTTTTCTTAAATTATCCCTATTCCTGAGGTTATACCTCCTTTCAGAGGGCTCCTTTTGAGGAGACCTACCTCGGGATTGAGAACGTGTCTCGTTTGAATTTTGTTTATTAGTTTCCCACTTCTTTTTAGAAGATGTAGGATTTTGTTTAATAGAGTCCTTCTCAGGACTTTCAGATAGTTTTGGCTTCAAAGGTTTTCCACCCAAACTATCTCTGCCTAATTCTGCATAAGATTGTTCTATTATTCTGGGTAGTTCATGTTGATGTTCTGTTACATCAAATTCCCATAAGCGTTGGCGGATCGCCACTGATGCTGCCTCCCCTTTAATATTAGATAATATTATTGTTGAGACCTGGTCGAAGTTTTTCAGTAATTTCATACCTAAATTCAGAGCAGGTTCTGCCCCGTATTCGTTTTGAATCTGTTTCAGGACATCTGGTATTACTGCAATTGACGGAACACCATGTGTTTTAGTATAGATGGCAGCAAAGACTGTGCCCTAAGTGGTGCAGTCTTCCAGTTGTGGTGTGATCCCCATTGGTAAACAGATTGTTAGTATTCTGTGTTTCTCATAAGGGCTAGTATTTGGAAATACTGCTTCTATTTGAGTAATTTTTTAAGCTATCCAGAATGGAATTTGTTCACGTTTTGTGGGCATTTTACCCATGACTGCGTGTAAAGTCTGTGGAGTAATTTTTAGTGTATTCCCCTGTTGAGGGGTTTGATTTGGAATTGTTATAGGTGGTTGGACTGTGAAAGTCCGCATGACATATTGGACTAATTGTCTATACATTTTTATTAACTCTTGTAGTTGAGTAAGTAATTCCTCGTCTGACATCTCTTCAATGTCAGGATGAGGTGTGTAGCCGGCTAGAATCTGCCATGTTGCTCCTGGTCTACCTAGTGGACCGAGCCTGGTAATGTTTTTGTGATGTTTTAGGGCGCCTTTAAACCAGAGATTATGCTCCTGGTATGTGAGTGGAATTTCAATATCCTCGAAAGGAATATATTCCTCTGGTGGTTCATCTTCTTTAAAGAAGTGATACTTTTGTTATTGGATTTGATTCTGGGAATACAATCCATGAATAGAATACCTCTGTCTGAAAGGATTTGTGTGCCTCTATCACGAAAACTGCTCTACCACCTCTTGGTGTTAGGCCGTGTTTTATAAGTTTTAGAGTGATGGCTCTCCTTAAGTTTGGAGGGATGTGTATAACACCCTCATCGGTTTCATTTAAACCTGTAAAATTAAAAGCTGTTACGACTGGGTCAGCCGCAGCTACACCGTTCTCAGTGATAGTATCCCCGGTCAGGGACATTTTTTGAAAAAATGCAGAACAAGTCTCAAGGAAACAAAGATAAGGTGCACAATATTTTGGAACACTGTATCCTTCAACGTTGAACAAACCATACAGCTAATATATAGGATTTTTGTCCTATTCAGCTTTGGCGGATACTTAACCCTACCCACTCCAGACGTCTTATGGAGTATGTGAGTAGGGGTCTCTGAGAAAAGCACGACTGAGTTACTCAGTATCTAGCGTTAAATTAGTGCCTTACCAAACGTTGGGCGCCATGTAGTGTAGTTCCTATTTCCCTAATAGGCTCTGCGCATTGGAATAATACACCCTATAGGTTTGGCATAGGACTGAGGTCAGTATGCCCCTATCGAGTATATTAAACTTAATTACTTTGTGCCAGCTAACTCAGAGGCCACTAGAAACTCCTTGTAAACAAGAAGGGAGTAGTTTCTGGCAACCGCATAAACATGACAACTTTGTTTCCCTTTAGAATCGGAACACACTCAGAATCGTGGAAACAACAGATAACTGTTTCACTCAGCTAATCGTGCATGCTTAGTTTCTTCAGAGTTACACAGAAAGAATAGATGGGCATTTCAATAAAAGGATTTATTGAACAGTCTTGTTTCTCGTGTAAGAGATATGAGCTGTTACAATCGTAAGACAGTATGCGAGATATATTATGTACAGCGTAAGCAGTAGAAAGAAATAATACTGCGCTAGCATTATCTTTTAGCTATGACACATATATTCATATACATAAATAACATAAGCTAAAAATGCGAGTACTCATAAGATGCTTCTCTAACTAGTTCTAACCCAGTGTACCTAACCTAAGTGTAGTGCAAGGTAAGAAGTAGGTGATGTATTCTATAGTATGGTATGCTATAGTATGCCAAGTCTGGTATGCCAAGTCTGGTATGTCAAGAGTCCCTCTAGGTTCTAGTCAGCTCCATACCTTGAGAATGAGAGAGGTGGGAATCTCTTTCCGGGTCTCGAACTCTAACACCCCACGAAGGGAGTCAGAACACTGGAAGCTGGATTCTCTGCGAGCAGGGATGACAGCGTCTCTTGTCAGTGCGTCAGGCCGGGACACGGGCTCCTCTAAAGTCGAGGTCTCCTCCTACTTGCTTGGGCAAGGGAAGGTATATTTATACCCGGTAGGTGCCTTGGAATGTTAGCATTGACGTAAAGTCGGGCAGAGGAAGACGTCAGGAATGAACCCTTAAGGAATAGCGGTTCATGCATAATAAATGAGTTCTTGGAGAAATCAATAATCCTGTGCTAGGGGAACTCCCAAGAGCTTAAGGGTCTGGTTTCTAAGAACTCGATGTGACGTTGGGGTGGACAGATGTAGGTGACCATGCCTGTATTTGGATAGCATGGCTAATGCCTAAATAAGGACTGGGATCTTATGCCTATATAAGGGCAATGCGAATTGTGCCTATATAAGGGCATGTTTCAGGAAAACCTATATACGGACACCTAAAGCGGAATACAACACCAGAGTTTGAGGACGAGCTATACTTCCCTGACAACTAGGCTTGAACTTCTTACTTTCTTCCTCCCTTATTTACTTTTATTTGTGTGTGTCTGTCTTTCTGGTTAGAAACTTCGAATCACAACAAATCCATCACCACCGTCTTCTAGTCTTTTTATTGCCATATTGCAGTTGCAGCTGTCTGCATTTCACTGAAGTCCACTCCACTCCTCTGAGTCCTGCTCCTCCATCCTCCTGACTCGCCCTAAATCCATTTCCCTCAAGCCAGATGATGATTGGATGTAGAATAGAAGAAAAAAGAAAATGTTGCCTCGTTGAGTCCCTCCAAAAGAAGTGGAACATGATGACTACTATAGCTATCCTCCTTTCCGAGCCGAGAGAGACTGCCCCTTAACTTAAGATGAGAAGGAACAGGTAATGAATAATGGCATGCATTGGACGCTGACTGAGTGATTTGTGTTGTTGTTTGTTGTGCATGAAGTGAATTCATTGTGTACTATTATTTAATCTACACACTAAAAGTAACTCAAGCCAATGTTTCCCTTCTTGTTTTTTAATCACAAAATTGTACTTCTACTGCAGGTCGATCCATTGCATTTTGAATATGAAATGTGGATTGTGGACTCACTCGGTACACTGCACACTGAGTTGGACAACACCATGATGATGATGACCACAGTGACATAATATCTTCGCAGTCACTCAGTAGGATCGGAGATGATTGATGGAATAAGTCAGGGCGTTTCATGAGTGGCATAAAAGGTAAACAAGTCAACAACAACCACAGCAGACCTACATGTCTGTGTAGTGGTGGAGTCGAGTCGAGGGTAGTGGTATGACTGACAGCGGTGCATTGATTTAGTCACTTAATTTGTAAAATGCTATGTTGCTGTATATGTGTTTTGTCTGCCTCTGTCAAAAAATGTACGCTAAATGGAGGATGGGTCATGGGTGCCGTGGGCCTGCTCTGTTCTGTTGTTGTTGTTGTAGGTTAATGCTGGAAACAGAGTAGACATGATGTATCCATGCCGCCACTGAAAGAGTTCTTGTTGCACTCCACCGTAATTTATGCATTTTTTTCTCCTTGATTTTTCAATATCCCTTTTGTTTTTCCATCTACAATTACAGGCCGGCCCTTACCCTGTGCTATACTGGGAAAAACAACTCACACTTACCTTACCAATCCACATCCGCCAGGCAGGCAGTGGCGTCACCCAAGATTGATGGACGGAGCGTCCATGGAAGGGAGGACCAAGAGGAATGCCGAGATGCAACTCCCCAATTTGACCAGGATAACAACATACAGTAACAGTATCAACATTCATCATCTTTTAAATAATTTGATTCATTTTTTATCTTCAATCATTACGACTATGTGTTGTTATTATTATTATGTTTGCTCTCTGCTTATAATTCATCCCTACAGCTATTTTTAATTTTCTTTGCTATCTTTAAAAGTAAGCCCGGTACAACAGAACAGAAACCGTATGTAATTAGGGTCTCTCTGAGGGCAGACAGGCAAGGCACATTGAATAATATACTGCTGCCCTGTCTCATTGTCTAGTAGTAGTTAGTAAGTACTACTTATCATTAACCATCAAGTTATCAATATTATCATCATGCATGCATTTCCTTTTTCTCCCTTAACAGATTTATAATGATATGGTCGTCTGCCAAGATTGTGTTTTGTTGTTTGTCCATGCGTAGTGTTTTTCTTTGTCAAACCTTTCCCCAAACCCCCCTTCCCAACCATTCAACAAACCCTAACCCTCTTCCCCCGGGCTGTGTGATTTATTGAGGTGTGACTAAATTAAATGTACACCAATAATTGATCACACACTTGCTGGGGCGGATGTGGCGAAAGCAACACTAATTCAATTTCAAGGCAGGGCGAGGATCTTCTTCTGCTTGCCCACCCATGATCAGTATATTTGCAAGGTAATTTTTTTTTTTCGAAAGGAACCTAATCCATCATCATTAATTGCCGGCATCGATTGGATTTGTCATCCTCCTACAAAGCACTACAGGTTACGCTTGTGTCGAGTGTAGGCCTAGTCGAGTGACTCGACACAACTACAGTTTGTAACTTGTTGTACTAGGCTATCCCCGCCACCATTATGTTTTATTGTATTTTGGCATATTATTGTTTGGCAGTAAGTTCTGTACTGTACTTCGTTCTACTACTCCTCCCACAGTCTCTCTCAGGCGACTGACTGTCTTATTTTCTTTTTTTGCAAATGCTACTGCCAGTGTCTACTACTACTACCACCACAACCATGGCATGTTGGGAAAGAAAACCATCATCTCCATGCAGCCATCGCTGTGCCTAAGTTAAACATCAAGCACATGTAAGAGAAGAAGTTTGGGGGAGGAATAATTAATAATGGAAATTTTTTCATTAATTCACACACCCCTTGAGTCCAGTTGCAGAATGCATAGACTAGGAGGAGAGACTGACAGTACTAGTAGGACAAGTCACTCAGTGAGGGGTACCGCATCTATCTGTTTGTGTCTTACAAAGTCAGCCGATTATTTAAATCAAACACTGGCTGTGGCCCTGCAGCAGCAAGGAAACAGTGTGACGTAAAACAGTAACCCCACCCACAAAACATTAACAACATCGTATGTAAAGTATAAATATAATTTAATCCCCTAACAAAAATAAACTATGTAAAAAATCCCACAACAACACCTGACCCACCCCTCTCCCTAACCCCAACCAATGTCCGAAACGAAAAAGTACAACCAATTGTCCATGTCCATAATAAACCCCAACGCCCAATTCCCACCCACCAAAAGAAACAATAAAAAAGGGGCAATCCAACAGGGTCTCAAGTTCTCAACTCATCGGCGGGCTCGCTTCTCCAGGACCTTAATTCGCTCCTCTAGGCGGGCCACGCGGCGCTTCAGTGCGCGACAATTGCATCCACAGGGGGGGCAGCAGTGCTAGATAAAGAAGTGCGACGGCAGGCGGCTGCCAGACGGCGGCACCATAACACTGGAGGGGCCTGGCTGGGGCCCGGGGCATTGGAGGAGGCTGCAGCTGCTGCCGCCTCCTCCTCCTCCGCCAGAACCACCAGCCGCCGGTATTCAGTCTGTATGGCCTCCAGCTTCCTGCGCCGGGCCATGGCTGCCAACTCCTTCCTGTCTGGTTTCCCTTTGGAAGGAGTAGCTATATCAAGAAGAAAAAACAAGACTATTGTAACAATATACTCTTAGCAAAACAGTAAGACAAATTAATTCTACACATAGTGGCACAGTAGCACTAGCAAGCACAGTACATAACATTTGTGGTATGTATCTATCCTCCCACTTCCTCGGCCTCTAACATTTGTGGTAGTTTCAGGCATTCAACCACCCATGCATCTGATTCCTATCAGCCACCTATGCATGCATCCCACGTATCCTATCCTTCTCTTCTCTGCCAGTCATAAATATTATATCTCGCATGTCCTTCCTCCTTCCACCCTTCTTTCGCTTTTCGTTCAACCCATCCATCAAGGTAATCTGATCTGACTTTTAGTCTTCTTCATAAAACTTTCACAGCTGAGTTGAAGTCAGATAGAAGAGGCCATTGGTTACTCAACACTCCCGCCGCTAATGCTATTGCTAATGCTAAGTAAAGGGTGTCTTCTTCTCCAACCGTTCACAACAACTTCTTACTTACTAAGTCTCAACAGTACAGTGTACACCCTTGCAGCGAGTGTAATGTCACTAAGTAAGGAATAGAACTTACCACCACCCGCCACTGCTGCTGGCTCACCCCCTGCAGCTACTGCAACTGCCGCATCTCCTCCTGCTCCCTCTGTGGCCGCGTCGCCATCGCCACTGGCCCCGGCACTGGTGGTCGGTAGTACGCCTAGAAAAAACATTACACATTTTTTAGATGCCATATACACATCCCCCTATTTATTCTTTTTCACTAGCAAGATTGAAAAAAAAGTTAATACATACATATACAACATACATCACTAGTACAAATCGGGTACTAGTCTACTAGAGTACAGTAGACACTAGTAGTGTTATATCATGGTCCCTAGGGTCATTCTAGTCTTTGCTAAGTTAGCCTGAGCTATGCAACCATTTTAGCTTTGTGCCTTTTATTTTTGCGCACGTTACCTCGCAGCTTGTTGTGTAAGACGCCTTTGAGCCCACATGAGCTCATAGTACTGCTACTGTCTGAGCGCTGCGTACAAGGTCGAAAAACAAGCCACTTTGTTATCGAGTTCTGGTGGTCAGTCCGTATTGCTTAGCCATAACATGCTACACTTTTTGGCACGACTGAGAAATGCTTGCAATATACTAACGTGCATCATTTTTCTCATAACTGGTATAGTCAGCTACAGACCCCCTGGAATAGCCAGTCCTCAACTACAGCAGGGGTTTATTGAGGTCCTGAGCAATCTGGCACTGACTCACTCCAGATTGCTTGTTGTAGGGGATTTTAATTTATGGCCCAATGGGATTCTGGATTCAGGATATCATAATCTTATTCAATCCTGTGGAAATTTAAACCTACAACAATGGGTTATGGAACCCACACACAAGTGAGGACACACCCTAGATCTAGGGTTCTCCGAAGAACAGACAATGGGAACAGGTGATGTCCTACCGGTATGTTGGTCGGATCATCACATGATTGTTTTTCAGTTGTATAATCCCAGGATGAATAAACCAATTCCTAAGAAAGGCAGGAATTTTCAAAGCAGGGACTGGAAGGGCCTCCTGGAAAAGGCAAGGGTATCTTCAATATTTCTGCCGAACGAGGGCTATGATGCAAATAAGCAGGTGGAAGAGAATTATGTAACATACTGCGAACAAATAACCACTAGGCTGGATCAAGTTGCCCCGATCAAAAGTCATAAGAAACTTGGTAGACCGTCAGCCCCATGGTTCACGATAAACTAAGAAACCTGAAGTTGGGCTGTAAGCAAGCGGAAAGGAAATGGCGTAGGGAATACGCAGATGAGGAAAAAACCTCCTGGAAAATGGCAATAGCGGAGTATAGAAAAGAAATTCTAGTAGCAAAAACAGAGTTCTTTGCAGATTCTATTCGGAAGGCACAAAATAGTACTCGAAGTGTCTTCAGGATAGTAGATAATCTGCTTAATCCAGACTGCTCAAAGAATGAGACTGTGTCTAGCCAGGAATTATGTGATAGCCTGGCTATTTTCTTTGAGGATAAGATTAGTAATATCATTTATGGACTCAAATTGGATAATACGTCTAAGGAATGAATGCCTACAAAACAGATATGGATGGACAACTCTCATTCCTTAGATCATTTTAATATACTTTCTGTGGAAGAATTCTATAAAATGGCCATGGGGGTATCATCAGGCTCCCCTTTGGATCCACTACCACATAAAATTTGGAAGGAGCTGGCCCCTGAACTCTTTCCGGCACTACGGCAAATTTGCAATCAATCACTGGTTAGTGGTTCTGTGCCAACGTGCTGGAAACAGGCGATGGTAACGCCCCTCTTGAAAAAAGCATCACTTGACCCGGCGTGCCCGAAAAGCTATAGACCGATCTCTCTTCTACCCTACCCAGTTAAAATCTTGGAACGAGTAGTTAGCAAAGCACTTTCCCAGTTTTTAGAAACAAACAACATCCTGGACAAGGTGCAATTCGGCTTCCGCCCTGGCCATGGTACGGAGACTGCCTTGGTGACCGTCATGGACGAACTACCCTTGCGTGCAGACAGGGGACAGTCAGCTATTTTGATTCTTCTTGACCTGTCTGCCGCATTCGATACGGTAAACCATGGAATTCTTCTATCCAGGCTTCAAGAGGTGGGGGTTGTGGGCACTGCCTTAAAGTGGTTCCAATCTTACCTATCTAATAGACAACAGGCAGTAGCCCTTCCCCCTTTTCGCTCCAAGTTTTCCAATACCTTGCATGGTGTTCCACAAGGGTCGGCGATCAGTCCTATACTATTTAATATCTATATGAGCCCTTTACTTGCTGTTATAAGGGCTCATAATATTAATTTAGTAAATTATGCGGATGACACCCAGCTTATCCTGTCCCTTGAGGGTGAGCAATCCGTACCCCTAGAAGACTTCCACGCCTGTCTGCAGGATACAGCACTCTGGCTTAGGGAGAATTCTCTTCAATTCAATTCTGACAAGACAGAAATCTTACATTGTGCCGCAGGTAGAATTCCCCCTATACTTCCGTCTGATTTCTGGCCTACCTCCACTACCAATTCATTGGTTCCTAGCAATTCAGTACGTAATCTGGGAGTCATGTTTGATGATAAGCTGACACTTGAAAAGCATGTTAATAAAACAGTCGGGTGTTGCTTTACTTTGATTAGAGCACCCCGAAAAATTCTCCCACTGTTCTCAATACAGGCTAGAACACTGATAATCAGAGGTACTATCCTTAGTAGGTTGGACTACTGTAATGCTCTGTTGTTGGAATCACCGAAGTATCTGATTGAGAGATACTTCGGTGATTCCAACAACAGAGCATTACAGTAGTCCAACCTACTAAGGATAGCGAATACAGACCATGGCGGCCAAGCTGGCATTGATGAGATCACGCCGTTCTTCCGCCTCTCAGGCACTCTCAGAGCTGCACTGGCTTCCAATCTCGCAGCGGATACTTTTTAAGGCCTTGTGCATTGTGTTCAAGGCCTTGCACGGCAGTGGCCCCAAATCACTGCAGGACAAATTTGCATGGTATGTTCCCTCTCGGATGCTCCGTTCCTCTTCGGCTAATCTGGTGAAAGTGCCTAGAGTCAGGAAAACTAAATCAGGAAGCAGGGCCTTTAGTACAGCAGCTTCCCGCCTCTGGAACAGACTTCCGCCTGATATTAGACAAATAGACGATCTCCTGCAATTTAGAAAAAGGGTAAAAACCTGGCTCTACCCTCAAGCTGGCCTATCTACATCTTGCTAACCTCACGTTTAGTAAAGGGCTTCCACGGATATTTACACTTAGTCAGGCACTTGTATCACAGCGCCAGGGTACCCGTAGGGTGTTAGTTGCGCTTTATAAATGCTGATAATAATAATAATAATAATAACAGACAGAAGATTCCCTTCTACGAACCAGAGCTTTGCAGAGCTTATGATGTAACCAGTACTTCTAGGTTCTTCTAAGGTGAGGGGTCCCCCAGAATTGGCTCAGAGATCTTCATTTATAATTTTATATAAACTATATTCCTACCAAGGGGAGGGTGGTTCTTCCACCACTGTTCAGTTATCATCATGATTGATTTCCCCTTTTGTCTTCTATGGACTTGTAGTTGTAACAATGTTTATTGTTTTAATCTTATGCTTGTTGCTGTTGGTGCTGTCTCGTATACTGCATTATAGAACAACGTACAGACTCAGAGCTTGTTAGTTGAAAATAAACCTTTTGAACTTACATAGACTGTGGTATTTGGTGTGGACTTAAACGAGTGAGTGAGCGAAAGGGTGTGCATTGCTTCCACGACTCTGAGAGGTCGGGAGTGTAGTGTTATGTTCCCGGTTGTCTAATCATTGGGTATCGTCGGGGGGTTCGGGGAGCTAATGAGACACTATAGCTAGTCGGTCAGGGGATTGTGGGTGAGGTGTGAGGAAGGTCCAACCTCCTATCACCAACGTCCTATTTTCTTGTGCATAGTTCTGTATATGCAGAATTCCTACAACAGTAGTAGTATGTCTTATGTATCCTATCAAAAATAGTAAAATATCTGGTTGGGCATTTTGTTGGTGGGAATTGTCGAAAAGCCTCAAGATTAAGAAGACTAGAAGAGGACAACCCAAAGGACTGGACTCAGTGGCTAGAGCGATTGGTGAATCTGAGTTTTATTTAAAACCTTTTACATAAAGAGTGGCCACCTGGGCAAGCTTAGCTACAGACAAACTAATAGTAGTAGTACAGAGAGTCATAGCAGAGGCAGTTAGAGGCAGGGATAACAAGAATTTAGAAACAGATTGTCTAGATCGAAGAAGATTTTGTAAAAAATAGAATTAGGAAATCAAAATAATAGTTTGGAAAACATAAGGTGCAGTAAAAGTTAGGGAAGTATAATTATCAATATTAACAACAGGAGGACTTACTGGGGCCAGCAGCAGAGCCCTCGGTAGAGGAGCGTTCCTGGCCCTGGGAGGCATCTTCTACAGCTCCCGCCGACTCCGACCCCGTCTTCTTGCCCCTGGGTGCTGGTCATGAAAGATGTAAGAAAGAAAGAGACAAACATGGATGATTGGTGTGAAACAAATAAAAATATTTTAAAAACCGCTCAAAAAAACATTTATGGAAACAACAATTGCAATAAAATTGACCTATCTAATCTGGTCGACTAGTATTGCGGGATTCGCGGTCCGTCTTGTTATTATTTATGAACACTAATCCAGTGTTCTATTCTGATTCCAGAATACTAACTAAGCCTAAGTACCACCTGACCTAGCCCACCTATTCCAGACGGGCCAATTGTTCACTAAGCAGCACTCAGCAACACGTGACGTGACAGAGGATGCGTCACGCAGACCACTAAAAATTACCTACTAATAAGTAACTCAACCTATCAATCCACCACTATCTCTTCTTAGTGGCAGGAGGACAAAGAAAGGACTAGAGTCTCTCTAGCATTACCTAACTTAAGTTCTCTAAAGTAAACTCTTACATAATCACGCCAAGCGAGCGCAAAGTTGCAAACAAGTAAGATTAGTAGCGCCGAGCACCTGTGTCATAACAATCACAGAAGATTTTTAAACGTAATTTACCTGCAATGTAAGCAGCAGCATTCTAGCTGTTCGGGAAAAAAAATATATTTGCAATATATAACACAGAGCAGAAGAACACAAAGTAGTAATATTAAATAGCTACTCACCAAGCCCCGGGACCTCCACTCCTAGCAGGTCCAGCAGGTCCTGCTCCCGGTCCAGGATATTGGACCACCGGTGCATCAGCTGGTTAGGGGTGCGCCGGACCCCAGAGCAGCGAAACACTGCCCGGCGCACCTTTCCCCACCGCTGGCGACGCTCCCGAAGCCCGTACCCGGACCCAGGCCTGCCGTATGCTGCCAGGGTTAAGGGGAGGTGGCGCTGGACAAAAAAAACAAGTGCAGCCACGTCCGCCTCACTAAATAAGGCCTGTGCCTGCACCCCGTGTGGGCGCCGCCTTCCGCAGGGAAGGCGGTCGTGGCTGCGAGCAGCCTTGCCCTTGGCCTTGCCCACACCCTTGGCCATGGTTCTGGGACTCGGGGGGGGGGGGCGGAAAAGAAAAGGGAGGAATTCCAAAAGTAAGTAAAATAAATTAAAAAAGCAAGTTATAGAAAAAGAGTGAAAAAGTAGTAGAAAAAGTCACAAAAAGTAGAAAAAAAGTCAAAATATAGAATCAGGAAAATAGAGAGATAGATAATAAATAAAAAAGATTAAAAAAAAGTGTACAGAAACAAAGGATTGCAAAGATAGCGGGAGGATAGAAAAGCAGGCCCAGAACCATAGCAATAGAGTGAAAAACAAGACGGCCGCGCCCATTGCAACCGCATGGGCAAGTTTGCGCGATATTTCCCAACCGAGCACGCAAAAAGCGTCGCGAACACGTAATACGCGTTCCCGAACAGGAAATACTCATCGCGATCGGGCAGGAGCACACAGTACGCGACCCGGAACAGTAAATAAGCATAGCGAACAGGCGGGACAAGTGAGAAACAAGATGGCCGCGCCCATTTGCGACCGCAAGGGCAAGTTAGCGAGATATTTCCCCGCGAGCACGCAAAAACACATTGCGAACCGGCGGGACAAGCAATTCCGCATGCTCGCGGAGATTTTTACTGTTTCGCAGAACTTTGCGTAACACGACTACGCAAATTCCACCCACCTAGTACTAACCCAGCGGTCCGCCTCCTCAGCAAGCTTCCTAGGGATAGTCAGCTTGCTATCAACAAGGTGCTGGCGTAGCTCTGGAAAAGAATTATTGGACAAGTGCTCCCATGCAATCAAATTATAGAGCACTTCAAAATCATTCACTTTGCTACCCTTCACCCAACCATCCAATGCTCTGCCAAAGAAAGAAACATATTCTACCCATGTGCTTGACTCCAGTTTCTTACAATTCCTAAACCTTTGTCTATAAAGCTCTGGGGTCAACCCATACCTGGACATTAAGGCTTCCTTCATGTGGGCATAGGAATTCTGGTCCTCAGAGGGCAAGTCTAACAAAGTATCCCGCCCATCACTGAGGAACCGCCCCCACAACCCCGCTCCCTAATCCTTCTGAGGGACCCGGTGGGAGGTCTTGGCCACTTCATGGGCCTTAAACCATTGCCCAATATCTTCATGCCTATGGAACTCCTTAATCACCTCCTTGGGAATAAACACTCTTGTTTCTACAGGCAGGAGGGAGTAATTTCTAAGCTCTTAGTCTTGAGCTCCAATTCCCTCAACATTCTCTCATGCTCTAAATGCATCCTTTTTTTCCTCCAGGGCCAACTTCTTATTTTCTAACTCCATTTGCCCACCCAGTTTGAGCTTGGCTAGCTCCATCTGATGCACCCTATCTCTTTCCCTGTCCTCCAGCTCTACTGGGGACAGGCCCTTGGAAGAAACACTGCTACCTGGCCTGGAAGGTACCTTCTCCCCGGTCAGGCCCAATGGCCCATCTAGCTGCCCATCTGTATTCTCTGCCTCTTCTCCAGGTTCTTCAGTATGCTCAGTGGCTTTTCTAGCTTCCAACCAGGCCCTCAGCGCCTTTTGGAATTCCTCCTTCCTGGAGAGGCCTTTCATAGAGCTTTTTAGAGATGGTCTTCAGCTGTGGCACAGGGTAAACATCAACCTTTTCTTCCTCAAAATCAAAATCTTCAGGTGCAATGGATGCTGCTTTACTCATGGTGAAAGGAAATTGGCAGTTCTCAACAAAAATAGAAGTCCCAAGAAAAAAGTTCTACCAAAAATGTATGTGGTCGTGTATTGGTCTGCACTCACTAGTAGTGTACACCAATCACTGTATATGAATCACAAATGCAAGTCCAGAATCCTCACCGCTGACCACCAATGTTAGAAATGGGGGTCTCTAGTTGGCTGAGGTAGGTACCTTTGACCAAGCAGGGACCCTTGCTTCTAGTCAGGGTAAGGGGGTTACACTCCTAAATAACCCCTGCTCACCCCCTTGGTAGCTTGGCACGAGCAGGCAGGCTTATCTCAGAGGCAGTGTGTAAAGCACTTGTGAACACATACAGTAATACAGTGAAAACACTACAAATGGACACCACACCAGTTTAGAAAAATAAGTAATCTTTACTAGACTTAACACAAGACCAAACAACAAAAATCCACAATACTGTAATCAAAGATAAGACTTTAAAATGGTAGAAATAGCTTAGTTCAATGTAGATGGTAAATGCGACACTTTACTCTCAAAGTACCTGGGATGCGTCACGCAATGCAAACAAAAGGGTCGCAGGGAAGTTGATGCGCCGGTCCTTACACTTAGGGGAGTGGATGCATCGGTTCCTTACTGCAGTGCAGGGGAGGTCATACATCGCTTCCTTACTGTGTGGGGAGTTGATGCGTCGTTTCTTACTGCGGCCCGGTGACGATGCGACAGGATGGCGCCTCGATGCGATGTGACGATCCGGTGCGATGCGACAAGATGGCGTCTTTGATGCGATGCAACAATGTAGATGCGATGCGTGCACGCCCGACGGCCGTGCGGCGGAAGCAATGGTTTCTTGAGCCGCGACAGGCCCTGCGAAGCGCTTCTCCGGTGATGCGACGTCGACCTCTTCGGCGGCGGCACGCTTCTCCGGTGATGCGATACTCTTCGTCGGTGATGCGACGGCAAACAGCTGCGGCGACAGCACGCTTCTTCGGCGATGTGATGGCAGCAGCTGCGGCGGCGACACGCTTCTTCTCCGTTGCGTCGCGCTTCCAGCTCCCAGCGACACGCAGACACTAGAGGTACCCAGAACAACAGCAGGCACCTCTCTGCAGGTAGAATTCCCAGCAAGGAAATTCAGGGGGAGCTGGTGGTGAAGTCTTGGTGTCCCTGTGACTTCAGACAGGAGGCAAGCTCAGCTTCAAGCCCTTGGAGATCTTCCTCAAGATGATAAAGTACACAAAGTTCCTTTTTCCCTTTTCTTGGAAATGAGTAACCACTGCAGGCCAACCCTAGACAGCAACCAGCACTGGGGCAGTCTCCTCCTTCAGCTTCCTTGGTTTCTCTCCTTGACAAAGGTCTGTCTTGATTCCCAGAAGTGATCTAAAGTTCTGGGGTCTGGGCCCCAATATTTATACCAGTAAATCCTTTGTTCTCTGAAGGCAGAGAGTGTCTGTGCCCAGCCAAAACCAGTTCTGTCCTCCCTGGTGCAGCTTCCTGGCACGAGGTGGAGACAGCATTGTTGAAAGCAGACCTGGCCCAGGTAGCTGAAAGGAAATCTCCTCCCCCTACTCTCTATTCTATGAGGGCTCAGGTCAGTGAAAGGAAATCTCCGCCCCCTACTCTCTATTCTATGAGGGCTCAGGTTGGTGAAAGGAAATCTCCTCCCCCTACTCTCTATTCAATGCAGGTCCTATTCAGCCCAGCCCTGACCCATCAGACTGCTGGAGCCAAGGCCCTCTCCAGCCCCCTGTCACTCACAAACCAGACATGGAATACACAAACCTAGCAGAGGCATGGTGGATGGTTAGGCAAGAAAATACCTACTTTCTAAAAGTGGTATTTTCAAACACAGAATGTAAAAATCACCCACACTAAAATATGTATTTTAACATTCTGAGTTCAGGCATACTAAACTTTATTTTCCCATCCTGTTCCTAGGGTCAGTTAGGATTATAAGATGTTATAATCAAACTGCCCATTCTGGCCTATGGGAACAGATAGCCTTGCAATAGTGAAAACGAAATTGGCTGTAATTCACTATTAGGACATGCTACACACATCAGGGCATGTCCTACCTTTTACATACAATGCACCCTGCCCTTGGGCCTACCTTAGGGGTGACTAATATGTAGAAAAGGGAAGGTTTAGGGACAGGAAAGTGGATGCACTTGCCAAGTCAACATGGCAGTCCCAGACTGCACACAGGCTCTGCAATGGCAGGCCTGAGCCATATTTTACAAGCTGCTTCTGTGGGTGGCACAATCAGTGCTGCAAGCCCACCAGCAGCATTTGATCTACAGGCCCTGGGCACAGATGGCGCACTGTACTAGGGTCTGACAAGTAAATCAAATAAGCCAATCATGGAGTCACTAATCCATTACACAATTTACAATAGGGAGCACTTGCACTTTGGCACTGAATAGCAGTGGCAAAGTGCCCAAAGCATCTAGACCAGCAAAAACATAGTAAAAACACAGGAGGCAACAGCAAAAAATGGAAGGGAGACCCACGCCAATGGTGCCAGGTCTAACATTGACTATGACTTATTCAATAAAACAAATACAAATGTTTTTAAAATCAGACTAACAGCACCCACAGGAAAAAGAAAACTGTTCTCAGGTAAGCATAAATAAAAATCCCGAAAAAAGAACTGACACCTTTTTTAAGCAAAAAGAATAGGAAACAGAAACTAAATGTTATGCTATAATGAAAATAAGATACATTCTTTAAATTGTTTCACTTTCACAGATTTCAATAGATGAAAATCCGTAAAAATCTGACAGACGAGAAAGAGCACTCTAAAAGGCTGAAGTCATGAAAATTCAAAAGGAAAATAATACCTCCAAAACAACCAGCTCCCTTCCATTTCTCTTACAACTCATCGCAAAATATAGATTTTGAAATATGTTTTAAAAAACGAATTGATGTAACATATCAAATAGTTTTCAGAATTCAACAAAAAGATGCCGAACTGGCATACAGAAGCCAGACAATACCAGAATGTCATTAACAATATTAACACCATTAAACATCTAAATGAATGGAAAGGGCCACAATTGTGGGTCACACTGTATTCAGTACAACTGATGACCATCATCATTCTTCTGCTGTAGAAGCTGAAATAAGAAGAACAACAGAAAACATTACAGAGATAGCAACATTCTCCACAGAAAACTACTGGGTTAATCCTCCAGAACAGAGCCCAATCACGCCTGTCACCTGGCAAACAAACTGTCGGTATTACATGAAAGATTAATTAAAAAAGATAAGTAAAAAAGTACCCAGCCCATCCAACTTATTGTTCAGAAAATAACATTTCTCAATTCTTAAACATTTCCAGTGCTAATGAACAATTTGGATGGTAACCAACAGCCCCAAAATGCTTCCTGCATTTTGGCACCACGAACCTCTAACCACCCTCAAGTAGGACGATATTGTGATGCTGGTTGGCACTTTTAATTCATGTGCGCCACATTTCACTAAAAAATACACTATTGATGGCATACTACATCATAATAACATGTGTCTAATTTATGGTTTGCTGACAGATAAGCATGCATATAGTTACATGGGATATCTATCACTGAAAACAGAATAAAAAAAAGAATTGGCCCATAAAAAATTATGATCTACTTTGAGTTACCTATAACTAAAACCATAAACAAATTATGCCCATCGATGCAAATACAATGGTGTCCACATGTGTCTTCTGAGCCATATAGTAGTTTTGCATCCACTATTAGTGCATGTGAAATTACTAAAGGTAATACCAAGGACAAGCCCACCAGGTCCAACTTGATGGCATTTGTCTCCGCAAAACACTCAGATTTTTTTTTAATGTTATTCATCATTCCATAGCTGAGCTCTGTGGAATTACTTTTAATCCCAGGGTAATTTCACAACCGGAAAATCTCACAATTTCAAATGCTTACAGAACCAGTAATACTAGGTGCTTAACGATGACACCACATTTGCTGTGGGATTCATGATGTGGTCCATAATTGCTCCACTCTTTTCTTCCTGCTTGGGACCTCATCACAAGTCCTGCAGTAATTGCAGTGCAGCCATTACAGCTCTGATTTCTACATGATATTCCTGAATTCTGAACCCATTGTGTGGACATGCTCCTCCAGGTAAAATCCCCAGTCCCCAGTGTTACATACATTATTTTTACATGCACAATTACCTCGTAGGGACGGATACTCCTGTTTGCACCTGTAAAATAGATTATTAATTGGGGTGGATGGGAGTCCACTGCAAGGAATAAGGCCACAAGCTTGAAAAGGTAAAACACAGTTTCAATAATTTAAACCTGGGTTCATCCCAGGTAGCTATGGCAGAGAGAAGACTGGCTTAACTTAGGAAAAACAATAAAGTATTTAGCAATAAATAAACAGTTAAAAAGTAAAAACACAGCATAATAAAAATCCCACAACCAATTTCTAAAAATAAAGAAAGATTTAAAGAGCAAAATGACAAATATCCAATAAGGGGAACCAGAGATATCAATTTTTAAAGATTTAAAGCAAAAAGTGACAGGAAAAAACAAAGATTGAAACAGTAGTCGCTGTTTGTGGTTGACTGGGATGTAGGCGTGATTTCAGGCCAACCATATTGGAGCGCAGGTTGGATAGACTAAGTAGGGTCGTCCTAGTTAAAGAGTTTACCTTCTGACTTAGTCTCTGACATAGAAGTCTAAATTTTCAGGTTGCAGACTGTATCTGCTGGAGTATGTTACTCTGTTCCCCTGGTGGAGGGATCGCCCACCAAATTTAGAAATGACTACCAAGGTGGTGGTCATTTGTAATACATTGGCAGGAACCACCGTCCTGGCTGTTCCTGTCAATGGTCTTCGCTGTTTGGTGAAAGGCTCCGTCAACATGATGGAGTTCTGCACAAAACAGTTTTCTTTTTTATTTTCATAAAGGAAATCCCAAAACTGGATTTTCTTTTTGAAAATAAAAATAAAATGTCCCCTCACCATAGGAGTTATCTCCCATAGAGAGGAAGCCATTATTTGTTTTTCTGCTGCCCTTACTACCAGGGTTTGCCTGGTCGTGACGGCCAGTAAAAGAAATAGCGATATATATGTGGGTGGACATAAAAGCATTTCTCCTGCGGCCTTTACTCTGTCGGGCCGTCGGAGAAGTTTGGCTATGGTGCAGTGGCGTAGCTAGATCTACTGCCACCGGGGCAGCTCCTAAGTTTGCCGCCTGGTGCAGGTAAGAGTGGAGGGTGGGGGGTGGCGGCCGATAGCTGACTTGTTATGGGGTGGGGGTGGTGGCCGACAGACGACTTGTTTTTGGGGGCGGGCGATGGTGGTAGTCGACAGATATGACTTGCTCACCTCCGCGCCACCAAAAAGAGCGCTACGCCTGGAGTGGACTGACCCACTGCCCACACTTAGCTACACCACTGCTATGGTGGTGACGGAGTAGTCATCGCCTTAGCCAAACCTGAGGTCCGCTGCATCAAAATCAGATGGGCAGATCTTTATCTTGGCATTATGTATATTCCATTGCCGTTGCGACGGAGTATTATTACCAAGATATAAATCAGCACCTTAGTCTTTTTTATGGAGCTCAAAATATTCCAGCGGGGCAAGCGTGGAGCTGTATCTATTGAAGCCCTCTCAAAATCAACCACTGTTGCCATAAGGTGTCGCTGAAGCTCCACAGGTCTTGGCGGTCGAAATATTTTCCAAGTCCCAAGTGTTCAAAGTTTCTAAGGCAGCTACTGTTTGTCAGTTCTAAGGCTCTGAGAACCTTGTGGACAGCACGTTGTAGGCAGGACTCACTCCAGCACAGGCCATCAGCAGGGTTCAGCTCAGATCCAGTTGCTATTGGTCGGCTGGACACTTCAGAAAAAAGCCTCTTGCAAATTGTCATATTCCAGGAATCACACACTTGGAGTCCACTTCTTAGTCCTGGGTAAAAGTGGGAGCTGGTCCAGCCCTTCATGTCTCACCACTAGTCTCAAACAGCAGGTCCAGTCATCTTCTGTTGTGATGCAGGTCCAGAAAGTGTTCTGATGAGCTGTGGGTGAGGTACCACTTTTGTAGTATTTATTAGCCAGCAGATGAGGATGGCTCCTCGACACTCCCTAACTAATGGAAAAAAGTTTCCAGGGGCAGTCCTTCCCACTTTTACAGCACATTCTGGTTGCCTTACTGCAAATTATTCCACAGTGAACTATTCAGAGGAAAGTTCAACATGGCAGAATGTGTCTGCCCCTGAAAGGAGCTTGCTTGCCAGTCAGGGTTGTGTTTAGAGAAATGAGCATTCTGCTCCTCCTCAGCTACCACACACTGGTTCTGGGACCAGCTCTCCCTCCCACTATGCCACTGCCAAACATCCTACGGAGAGCCCAGGTGACAAAACTCTCCTCTCCTCTGCTCTGCTCTCCTCTCCACCCCTCCCCTCCTCTCTCCTGTCCCGCTCTCCCCTCTCTTCCTCCTCTTCCCTCCCCTCTCTCCCTCCCCTAGCCATTGTGTCTACTCTGGGGGCTGTTTTCACACCTAATTAAGGGGAAGCACTGGCAGGGCCTTCTACCAGAAGGCTATTATTAATTAGCCTACTGGAGTTTCAGGCATACAAAGTCTAAGGGTCTGATTTAGAGTTCGGGAGGCGGAGTACAGTCCGTCAAGGTGACATTACCTCCACCACCCAGACAGGCTATCGCCTGCCAAATTTAGAGATAACTGCGACTCAGCAGTCATCTCTGTACATTAAAGGGAACCACTATCTACCTTCTATTGGTTCCTTTCAATATACTAAAAGTTTGGGGGACGGCTGTCACTGGTTTTGACGTCTGTTCACCACACTTTAAACTGTTTTTTTGCTTTTCAAAGCAAACTCTTAAAGTGGGGCTTTGTTTTTGAAAAGCAAAGCAAATGGCAACCACACCCTTGAAATTCTCTCTTATGGTGTGGGTATTGTAGTTGTTTTCCTGTGCCTCATCACCAGATTTTTCTTGGTGGTCATGGACAGGAAAAAAAGTAATTACACCATCCACCCTAAATATGGTGGGCAGTGTAATGTCCTTCCTCTGACAGCCACAATTGGCCATTGGTGGAAGAATTTTGTCAACAATGTCTCCATCGACAGAATACTGAGTGTCAAGTCACCTCTTAATGAGGCGGGTGCCCAAGGGTTTTGCGGGGAGGGTACGCCATTGGGTTTGCAACAGGGTACCCTCCCCGCTAAACTCTTAATCAGGCTCTAACCTTTTAAAACTCACTTTTCCTAAATATTTATTAAAACTCCAACATAACTGACTAGGATTTTAAATTAACATTAAAATAGTGTTTGAATTGTTCCGGGAGTTTGCCCCAAGCTTATGTAGGTACATGTCAATATTAAATTGTTTTATGTACAACTTTTAAATAGTAGGCACCCTACCTTGTGGGTTACAAGACTTACTTAGGGGTGATGTTTTTAATATTTATAATTAGGGTTATTTCCTGTCAAAGCGGTTATTTTGACAGATTTGGCCACAGGTTTAAAAGTTGTAGGAGTCAGGCTACATTGTTAGCCCTGAAGCCATGTTTCCTTTGTGCAGCCTAGTGGATGGCACAACATGTGCTGCAGTCCACAGGTAACATTTGAACGTTTGCATACCACTGGTGCATTTCCACAACCATTCCTTATGGCCTCACGGCGAAGTAAATATACCAATTAGAAGTTAAGAACTTTACCATGTTTTTGGGGTCACCCTAGGGGCTGGACAGCAGTGCCTTATTTTGCAATGTTCAAACAACAACAATACCAATCAGCAAAAAAGATGGAGGTGAGCATGCAAAAAGAGGTACTTTCCTTTGGGAACTAAATCAGTGAAAGCAACCAACATGTAATGTGAGCCTTCGTGTGTACCCCGATCAACTCTACTGATATTTTAGAGCTGCCTCAGTTTGTAGGGTGCACTATACAACTGTTGATCATGGGTTCAACCGAAGAACATGTTTCAGTATCCCCCTCTTCTATGGCTGAATGCTCTCATCTTCCTGTTGCCTAGTGGTTCTTTGCCTACACATTTTTGACTGTCTACACTCATGCATTTTAGGAGTCAGTGTTTTTTTTTAAAAAGCAGACACGCATTTATGTAGACATGGGCTATCTAGTTTGTGATGCCTAGCTGCAGATGCAGCCCTGTCACTTGTTTAATAACTTATAAAAAACCAAATATATTACATCCCCACAAATTGCTTGTCTAATGGCAGTGGTACACGCTGTGATTGATGGAAGGGATTCACCTGTGTCTAAGCAACAGCAATTTGTTGATGCGCTGTGAGCATGTCTGCCTCCAATGGATGGAGCACATGGCTTGTCTACAACAAAATGATTTAATTATATTTGGCCCTCCTCTTATGCCAAAACTTTAAAGATATTTTGAAGCAAAGCCTATGTAGTGCATACCCCATTCCAAAACTTATAAAGCTAGCTTCTTATTTGCAGCTCCTTTGCTTCAACTATCCTCATTAGATTTACTACGATGTTCAATACCAATGGCCTATTTAGATGTGAAACTTGATGGTAAAAGAATAAATCTTGTTACTTAGATATACAGAAAGCAAACAAACTGATTTTCACACCCTTAAGAGACTCATGAATTTGTTCCTGTTTTAATATTTTTTGGCTCCACTGTCGTATGTTACTTTAATAAGCAGTTTGTATTAGTTGATGCTCCTTGAAGCAGTCTGACATGTCAGTGTTGCACTTTATAAAATACCAGCGAAAGTAGAAAAACAAAGAAACATAAACACGTGTGCTACTGGCTCAGAGGCACACTCCTCCGACTATGGGACAAGGAGTATTCTCTTTCTAATTATTCAGAGAAAAATTCACTGCATTGAATAAGGGTGAGCTGGAATCAGTCATTAATAAGAGAAAAGTTAGGGACTGGTGTACAAAGCCCTCTAGCAATTGCAAACCCTGCTATTCACAAAATCACTAGGTTGAGGCAGCAAAAAACAATTTCTTTATGTACTAAGGGGCATATTATCAATAGACGGCGATAAATATCGCAAAGCGCGCTTAGCGCTTTTTTATTTATCGCCGTCTATCGCTGGAATTTATCGCCCGGTTAGCGCGTTATTAACAACGCGTATCACCGAGGCGATAAATATTCCAGCGATAGCTGGGATATCGCCGTTTTCCATGGAACAACGCTGGTTTCCCAGCGATGTTCCATGGAAAACGTCGATATCCTTGATGATAGGGCCTGTGGTCTTAGCCACACAATCCACCCACCATGTAAAGTATGCCTTAGTCTGGAATTTAACAGACGTTAAATTCCAGCGTTAAGGCCCAGTTAGCGTGAAAAAATCAGCGCTAAACCGGACGGGGCTTCGTTGTAAATACAGCGAAGCACCGTCAGCGATATTTTATTATGTAGTTGTAAGGGCACGCCTACCTTGCATCTCATTAGCGAGGCGAGGCGATAGGAAACCGGGCGCTAAGGCAAGGAAACACGCGCTAGCGTGTCCTTGTTAATAAAGCGATAGAATTATTGCTGCTTTTCGCCCGAAAACGGACGCTAAAGCGGCGATAATGTTATCGCCAGCCCTTGATAATATGCCCCCAAATCCCTTTTCCAAGTAGGAACATTCTTTTCAACCCATAAAAGGACTTTTGGGATCCTTTCTGAATGGCACATGGGGCGGGGCGTGAAAATGGCATCCCCCTCCTATTTCTGATTTGGAAAGGAACGTACCAATTGTTTACCAGAACTAGGATTGCAAAACATTAATGAATTACTGACCCCAAGATTGGAGTCATAACTGATTAGCAAAGGAGAGGGAATCCCCATAACACGCCGTCCTTGTCGGGAATCATGCTGACAGCCGTAGGAAAGCTCCAAAGTAGGTTTTTTTTATTTTTAAAAGTAGCACTTTTTCCTTTAAGGAACACAGATCTCTTTAACAAAGAAAAGGTTCCATTTTCTAATTCAATCATCAGGATGGTGGTCTGCAGTCCCTTGCAGGCCACCATCCCTGTGATTGCAACCAATCATAGGGCTTGCAGCCTGCGACCAGACTAATGAATATTAATTAGGCAGGTTGTTCCGCATCTCCAGACATTCAGTATATTGTGAACCGACCTATTAGTATATACAAAATGTTACCTTTTTTTGGGAATTAAATAATTGTACCTCAAGCCCCTAGATCCATAGAGGATATAGAGAACACCGCGTAGGACCCAACACATGCACTGTCATCCCCACAAATGAGCTGCTGACTGATATACTACGAAAATTATCATAGCAGATTCCAATTGTATGTAAATGTAATTTATCACCACTAAATTTGAATAAAACGTTCCTAAAATACTGACACTCTTTAGCAAGTGATTCACACCTCCAACAGATATTCAAGACCCCCTGTCTTTTCAGGAAATAGAAGACGACGTTTGAGACACTTGTTTTGACAGAGCAGAGAAAAAAGCAGCAAATATAACGCTTTACTCTAAAACAACAGTATAATGAGTAGGCACATATCTGGTTTGGCATTGCTCATTATATAATAATATGGCAATTATCTACACCTTTTCTAGCCACGTGACAAGAAAAAAACGAAAAGAAAAATTAAATAACAGAAATCTGCTCATTCCATGGTAAATTCGGTGAAATGTGTGCACACTCAGGTGTCACTGCACCCTGCAGTATCCTGATGAAAAATGCAAGTAGCATAAGCTGGCATAATTGAAAGCAAGAGAAACATGTGGAATTGTAGATGACGGTATAAAGGTTCAAAAACTGGAAACATTAATACAAGGAGCTAATGAGAAGGCAAGGTTGTAAACATGCATTTGTTGGTGAAATCGGTGCAGTGAGAACAAATATATGCTATCCCTCATGTCTTAATTTTATATTTTCTTTTTTTTACTTTCAGTGTCCTTTGTTGGGCAGCTCCCTTGAGTCACCAGGAACAATATACAATTGGGCCTGTTGGTGCAGTGGGGAGAGTGGTAATCATTTGCCTAGCAAATTCCAAATCCAAAGGCTATAAAATCTCAAGAAATGAAAAATGACTTCAATAAATGTCACTCCTAGAGAAAATTTGTAAGTGTCAAGAAGGAACCTAAAAGTACATTTTACACAGAGAAAATAAAAGTTACATTCAGTACATGGATGAAGGTATTGGCAACTGCTCAGTAGCAAAGTAAGGATGCCATGGGCCCTGGTGGAAGCACGGAGAATGGTTCATTTGACTGCTGTTCGGCTAGTTAATACAGCAATTATCAGGGTCCAATGGGCCCCTCGTGGTTCTGGGCCCCGGTGCCACTGCACCTGCTGCACCTATGGTAGCTACGCCCCTGCAACTGCTTCACAAAAATAATTCTGACAGCGATAGAAAGAATGCGCCAAATGAGGCCCTTACCCCCGTGTGAACCCAGAGTGCTGTGAACATAGAATTCAGTGACTATGCCTATTTAAAACGCTTATACAAGCGTAGAAAATTATGAACACTGGCAGATCGAACATTGAAAGCTCGAAGGACAAAAACATTACTTTCAAAGTTTACATTGGAATTCACTTGAAAAAGGCCATCTTTTCCTATCCTTGTCGGCCAGATGGTATTTTGACTGGCCACTACATGCAAAAACATATTTTTTCGAAAATATGCGATGGAGATAGCGCCTCATGTCAAAATAGGAGTCAGGACGGGCCCATCGTGCAGTGATGTTGATCGTGATATGGCGTGGGCCTAGTGTTAAATTTATATTCGTGACGCCAAAAATAATATAAAACATGACGATGCTTAATCTGAGAGGCCGCAGTGTTTGCTTCAATATGGCGTTCTGATCACGCGGTGGCATTAGTCCAAGAAACAATGGAGCGGAGACACTGGTGTATAGAGTTGCGGTAATTAAATCACGTCACAAGCTCCTCGTGCATGCCTCGTGCTCACCCCTCCTTAGTAACTAATTACTAAGGACTGTTGTTATTTCACATTGTCATTCACTCAGCAACGTTTGGCAAAAGATTCCAATGTAGGGGCGTAGGCAGGTCCCAACACTTCATGCCCCCCCCCCCCCCAATCTTTCAGAGGCCCCATTCAGCTCAATGCCACTAAATATCTGTGATATATGGCAGATGCAGAGGCCCTTATCACATTCTGCATGGGGAGGGGGGCACATTCTGCGTTGTGCCACTTCCCCAACGAACCGAAAATCAGGAATTTCAATTTAAAAAAATGACAAACCCCAGAGCTGTCTAGTTTCGACTCCAGCTCATGCCTCTTTCTTGCACCACCATGTACTCCTTACTCTACTTTATCTTAATCCTTGCAGGGTTTTGTTCATCACGGCTTTCTTCGTTTATGACTGTTTTCCTATCTTTCTCTTCTGTCATGCTCCGGTGACTCTCGATGGTACGGATTGCACAAACTGCTGGGAAGTTCTGGTTTGAACCGTTGTGCCATTTAGTGACATGCAGATTGCAAAGGTGAGCTCTTTTTTTCACATCTTTTTTGCAGCAGTCAGGACAATTGTACTCTAGGTGACGACTTGGGAGAGAACATGGCGGCCGCGTAGCACGCAGGTCGCGGAGCACCGGAGGCACCCACCAGTATTGGACCTTGAATCCATGTAAAACCAGTGCTTTAAATGGGAAAAAATAAGTGCAGGTACTCATTAAAATTAGCTAGAGGTGTAGTGAGGGGGCGGGGCTAGGGGCGGGGCTAAGGGCAAGACATGATGATACTTAACGACTTCTATATTAGTTGCAGCACATACCAGAACACGAGAAATGTGTTTATATAAACAAAGCAGCTTAACTCATTACACAAAATGAAAGAGAAATGCGATAATAGGTTAACATTTCCTTTTTTTTTTTTTGCAATAGTTGGACCTTCTTAATGTCATACTGTTAATTGCTGTTGTTTGGCACAATACTATATATTTTTCAGCACGTGAGTAGGAAGAAACTGAAAATACCCCCACTTCGAACCAAAGCTCTTATGGCACAAAGCAAATGAAGCAAATCATCATGACCCTCCCCAGAAGATAGGTCTTGTCTCTTCCATAGATCTATCCATTCATCCTTTCATCCTACCATTTACCTGCTGATGTCCACCATTTAGCCTTTACATTCTGTCGTCTATTCAGTCTTTCATCCATCATTCAGTTTTTCACTATTCCGTCTGTCCACCCTTCATATCCAAACCTATCCATCCATCCAACTCAAAACCTATCCATTCATCCTTTCACTCATCCATCTCTTTATCCACCCTTTCGCTCATTCATCAATCCTTTCGCTCATCTATCCATCAACCCTTTCACTCCTTTATTCCATCCACCCTTTCATTCCATCCACCCTTTCACTCAATCCCTCCTTTCACTCATCCATCATCCACCCTTTCATCCATCCATCCTCCCTCCCTTTCATTCATTCATCCATCCAATCTTTCACTTATCCACCCATCATCCGCCCTTTTATCCAATCATCCACCCTCTTTCACCCAGCAATCCATGCTTTCACTCATCCATCCATCTATACATCCACCCTTGCTCACTCATCCATCCACTCACTCACCCTCTGAAAATACCCCCACTTCGAACCAAAGCTCTTATGGCACAATGTAAATGAAGCAAATCATCATGACCCTCCCCAGAAGATAGGTCTTGTCTCTTCCATAGATCTATCCATTCATCCTTTCATCCTACCATTTACCTGCTGATGTCCACCATTTAGCCTTTACATTCTGTCGTCTATTCAGTGTTTCATCCATCATTCAGTTTTCACCATTCCGTCTGTCCACCCTTCATATCCAAACCTATCCATTCATCCTTTCACTCATCCATCTCTTTATCCACCCTTTCACTCATTCATTAATCCTTTCGCTCATCTATCCATCAACCCTTTCACTCCTTTATTCCATCCACCCTTTCACTCAATCCCTCCTTCCACTCATCCATCATCCACCCCTTCATCCATCCTCCCTCCCTTTCATTCACCCATCCAATCTTTCACTTATCCACCCATCATCCGCCCTTTTATCTAATCATCCACCCCCTTTCACCCAGCCATCCATGCTTTCACTCATCCATCCATCTATTCATCCAACCATCCATCTATACATCCACCCTTGTTCACTCATCTATCCACTTACTCACCCACCCACCAACCCTCCCTACTATGCTATTTATGAATCTTTGTCGCGGAGCAGACATGTACACACAAAGTGCCACCCATTTTCTTTAAAATACCTCCTGGGAGTGTTTTGATTCTCTCTTTTTCTCTCACTTATTTCTTACAAAAACAGGCATACGAATGCAGGCAAACACACAAACATAAGCAGGCACACAAAAGACTTGGGTATGATGAAAGCCATGTTATACTCTTCACCTACCATGGCTTTTTTAATTGCCACCAGGGCCGGACTGGCCTGTCGCCTGATTGCCACTGCCAGGGGACTGCCATGATTCCTGTGCTTGCAGGAACGCACAGGATAGTGTGAATGTGATTGACAGCACAGGGCCTGAATGGACCCTGCTCTGTCAAGCACAGCGTGATGGTGAGCACCCGGCAATTATTCAAATGAGCCCAGCTGAATAGCTCAGCTGGGGCTCAGTTCGGGGATACAGAAGTGGCGCCTTGGCTGCCAGAGACACCTTCCACTCCGGCTCACCAGCACTCACAGCCAATAAGCCTACCTTTTCATGAGTACCGGTACTCTCCTCGGCAGAAAAGAAGTGCCGGTACTCAGAGGGATAAATCTAAGAAGTGCCGGTACTCAGTACCGGTGAGTACCGGCCCATTTAAAGCACTGTGTAAAACCCTGTAAAAACCCTCACCTCTCACTGCCCATAACGACCCAATGTGCCTTACTGGGCCCGGTCTTTTGATTGAGTTGGCGGCTGACTCTGTGGACCGGCGGTGGCGTCGGGAGACGGACGACGATGGATCGTGCTGGTCTAGGGCCGCCCTGGAGCTCAGGAAGAGCCGCAGGGCAGCAGCGCGAGGTTTCCTCCGGGCTGGCGGTGGCAGCGTCAGCACATACGCTGCACCCGCCCGCATTGGAGGTTTGGCGAGCTCGGGAGCACTCGAGGAAGCACGGCTGGAGTGAATCCGGTCACATCTTGCAGCAGAGGTATACTGGACCTAAAAGGTAGGGGAGCCATCACCGGGGCCAGTCTCTGTGGAGTGGGAGGACAGGCATTGGCTAAAGCCCGTGCAGAGAGGGGGACAAAGGCTGTGGATAGTGAGGAGAAACAGACTCCCCTTGGAAACTTGTGATTCGCTTGGCCCATTCCCCTCCTCACATTTCCAAAAGGGTCACCCTAGAGAGAAACCTAGGAGGGAAGTAAAAAAAAAGGGTAAAAAGCAGGAAAAAAAAGATGAGATACTTGATCAAAAACTGAAGATCACACCCTCCCTGAGGTCCTTCTTCAAGGTACAACCATCGATATTAACATTGAAAAAAACAATACAAGCTGAGGCAGAGAAGGTTAGATGCAACTGGGGGGCAGCAGGAATGGAGGCGGGGGAGGTACTCCTAAGTGGAGAGCAGCCCTGCCAGGAAAAGAGCTCTGACGCTGTTAGTTTAAGTGTAACTAAGTGCCGGGCGGATGGTAACACTCAGGATAAGGATCACGGAGATCATGGAGATTACATATCAGACACAAGCCCCAAAAATCCTTTTTTTTAATTTATTTTTATTATTAAGCAGTTCCAGAATATACATATATATGAAATAGCAAACAGTGATAAAACCAGCAATAAATTACATAAAAAGTTAACAATAAAAAGGCAGTAGTTATATAAAAAAGAAGGAATCTTATGAGTAATATAGTACATCAAATATTAAATAATAGCTAGATCCAATAAGCGGGTAGTTTAACCACAAATGCACAGTATTTTTGGGAAATATTTACAAGCAGATCGATCAGTTCATTGGAGCCTATACCCAATAGTGCTAACCATTATTTCTGTTAATTCCTTCCTATGGCCCCCTTACGTTTCTGGTCCAGGCGGCAATAAATGACCAAGCCTTCTGGCCCCGGATTCTGGCCTGTCTACCCCTGCTGGCATAGATAGCCTTTTCTTGATTATAGATTCCCAGGGGCCTGGCGAGCCACATTTGGAAAGTTGGGGGATCAGTATCTTTCCATCTTGCTGCAAGTAATATCCTGTATACCGCTGTCCCCAGATAAAGACAAAGTTCCTCCTCTACGCTTAGCCCCAGTGAACCATCATAACCAAGAATCAGCAAAGTAGGGGATAAATCTACTCTATGTCCAAATACTTCTTCCCAGTACCCTGATAGGCCTTTTTTTAGCAAAGTTAATTTGTCACAATCGTAAAACATATGAATCAGGGTAGCTGGCCCTAACCCACATCTAGGACAGTGATCATCTATCCTTTTCCCCCATGTAAACAATTTAGCTGGTGTAAAATATAGGTTAAAAATAGTTTTATACAATTGGGCTTTTAAGCTTGCGGATAAAAGTATTTTAGATGTTAAAGAAAGGCTCATATAAATATCCACATCAGGATTAGCAAGCTTCAATGCCCAAGATGATTCCGTTTTTTCCAAATCATCTGGGATCTTATCAAGGAGCAGGCTATACAAATTCCTAATTCTAGTGGATTTCCTAGATATGGTATCTAAAAGTGGTATCTTATCAAGTTTGATCTTAGGGGTTTTTAAGGCAAGGATGTTTTTGATCTGAGCAAATTTAAAATACTGATTATTAGGGATATCAAAAACCCTTTGTAGTACAGAGAAATAGAAATCTTGTTCTCCCCAGAAAAATCCCCGATTGTTCTTACGCCATCCTTTCCATTTCTTTCCCATATCATCATTAACCTGGGATGATAATAGTGATGAATGCCACAGGGGAGTATATCTATTAAACTTCGGGATTGCCATAAAGCTGGAGACCTGCTTCCAAATTTTCCATACACTACGGATTACCTTAAATTTGATCTTTTTATAATAGATTGGCTCTAATTGTTTCAATAAGAGCCCTGGAGCTTTCTTCCCAATAGAGAGTTCATATATAGTAGGTATTTTTAAACCTTGCTCTGTTCCATTATCATTCCCTATGATAGACAAAGAAGTCATTTGATGGAGAAGGGCCGCCCAATAATATAAAGTGATATTAGGAATTGCTAAACCACCCCTGTCTTGTGGAAGAGCTAAATATTTCATTGATCTCCTAATTTTCCCATATTGCCATATAAAATTGGAAAATAATGATTCTAATGTTTTCAAAATATTATCTTCTATAGCCAGGGGTATAGCCCGAAACAAGTACAGTAGCTTTGGAAGCATGATCATTTTTAGAAAATTGCCCCTCCCAATGATAGACAAATGTAAGCAGTTAATTCTCCTTAGATCATTCCCCATATTTTTAATCAAGGGTTCAAAATTGCATTTGTTAATTTCCTCTATTTTAGCGCTTATACAGACCCCCAAATAGGTAGCCGTGTCTGCTTTCCTTGGGTCATTATAGTTGATATTGTCTGTACAGAGAATAATAGTTTTCCCCTTGTTCAAAGCATACCCCGAGAAAAGCCCAAAACGCTCAGCGATTTTATTTATTTCTAAAATGGCCTCAGCTGGGTTCGGTGTTAATACCGCCACGTCATCAGCATAAGCCAATACTTTGGTCTCATAACCCCCAGTAACAATTGGCTTGATATTCTGGCTCTGTAGGAGTTTAACAACCAAGGGGTTGATATATAGAGCGAATAAAATCGGAGAACAGGGACAGCCCTGCCTCGTCCCTCTTGATATATTAATAATATTAGACTCCTTACCCATAAGTTGCAATCGGGCCCTTGGTTGAGAGTACATGGCTCTGATTGCTTTTATAAGTTGGGGCCCAAACTTATTTATTTCAAGTATTTCCCATAAAAACTCCCAGGCCACCCGATCAAAAGCTTTCTCAGCATCGAGGAGGATCATAGCCATCCGGCCCCCCGTCCCGGACATGATATCAAAAAGCGAGATAACTCTACGGGTGTGGTCGGTCGTTCCCTTGCCCGGGATAAAACCATGTTGCCAGACCAGACGTTCAATGACCCTCCCGAGCCGGTTAGCCAGGATTTTGGAGTATAATTTAGAGTCTGAATTAATCAGGGAGATTGGTCGATATGAAGATGGGTTGTCCACCGGCTTACCTTTCTTAGGAAATATTATTATGTCAGTGTCTTTCCAAGACTCAGGGGGTGTTCCACTAAATTGCACTCCCTTGAACAGGTCCAGTAAGAGAGGTATTATTATTGTTCCTAAGATTTTATAAATCTCTAGCAGGATTTTGTCGGGTCCTGCGGCTTTCCCCGAAGCCATACCTAACAGGGCTAAATGAACTTCTTCTATAGTAATTTCCTTTTCTAGTTCATCTCTTATTAGCCAATCCAAACCCCCTCCAGGTTCAGTACCTGCAGTCAATTCTATTAGGGCTTGCCTAACTTCAGCCGTGTCCTTCTTGATATCATCTTGGTACAAAATTTGATAATACCGTTGAAACTCTTTAATGATATCCTCCGGATCTGTATATTCTTGTCCATCTATTTTAATAGAGGGTATTGCATTAAGAGAGATCTTTTGCCGGGTACGTAGGGCTAACCTCTTGCCTACCATCTCTCCGTTTTCATATGACCTATTCCGATGTGATTGAAATGCTTCAGCTGATCTCTGGGTTAGCCAGCTATTTAGTTCTATTTTTAAAGCAATTATTCGGTGCAGAATGTGGACCCCATCTTGTCCCTGTATTATTGCTAAAACATGTTCTTCTTCAGCTATAGCCAGCTCCCGTAAAATTTGCTGATTTTTATTTTCCTGCTCCTTCTTTGCTCTGGCCGAATAGCTAATGGTTTCCCCTCTGATAGTGGCCTTAAAACAGTCCCAGACAACCCCCCTGGTCGCGCTGAAGCGATTCATATCGAAATATTTTTGTGCCCAATCCTTAATAAATTCAATATAATCTTTATTCACAAGGAGCTTTCTATCAAACGTCCACTTAGTGCGACGTCTTATAAAGTTGGTTGATTCTATTTCTAAAATCAGAGGGTTATGATCCGATATTAATTTAGGGAGCTTCATAATCTCAACCTGTGCTAGCAAATCTCTTGTTCTAAGGAAATAATCAATCCTGACATATTTATTATGCGGGCAGGAGAAGTACGTGTAGCCAGGGTCGGTCGGATTTTTTAAGTCCCAGATATCCACCAGGCCAAGGCTACTTTTAAGATAGCTTAGGGCCCTGTAAACTCTAGGCTTCCGACCAGAATATCCACCCTGCCTTTGTTTCCCAGAATCTATATCTAGGGAGATGTTTAGATCTCTGCAGAAAATTAGGGAATTTGGCCAAGTGGCAAGCTCTATTTCAAGATCCTCAAATATTTGAGGGTCATCTTGATTTGACCCATAAACCGAGCATATCGTAATTCCGGATATAAGTTCTACTATGACCCATCTCCCCAAAGTGTCCACTGCCTTGCGCTTAGCTAACCCTAATGATATTTTAGCTAGGATGGCCACCCCGCGGATATTAGAAGTCTGAGTTGTACAGGCAAGAGTGTTATTGCCACCGACCTTTAATAATTCTTTTTTCTCCCAAGGAATGTGTGTCTCCTGTAAACAGACTACATCCATAGAATTAAGCCTAATTATTTCAGCATAGCGGACCCTCTTAGCCCTATCGTTCAACCCCGCCACGTTCCATGAACAAATCGTTATCTTCCCCATTGAGATTTAGTTCCAAGCTCCAGGAATCCTTTTATTAATAGCCTGATGCCCCCATGTTCCTCCACAATATAACTTGCCTTCTGTCTTTCATTAATCTCTTTTGACTGCTTCTTTATTTCATTACTAAATCTGGAAATGCTTTTTTTATCTTGCTTTTACCCCCTCCTCCCCCCACCTCCTCCCCTCCCACCACCCCAACACACCCACCTCCCCTCCTGAGGCGTACAGACTCAATCTAGAGTCTGTTCGTGATGAAAGTGCGCCACATGGCCAGAGCTCTATTGTTAAGACCTTCCGCTAATACTTAGTAGATGCTGCTCATAAATTTCCATCTCACGCGGTTGCTCTTTAAAGGTGTATTTAATTTCCAAGTATTTCTTTTTTTTTTTCCCTTCCGTCCCCCCTTTTTTCTTTTTTTTTCTTCCCTTTTCCTTCTTTTTCCCCCTTTTCCCCCTTAGACACCTTTCAAACATAACAATTATACCAAAAACCCACCAAACGCCAAAAAAACCCGCAAAAATAAATAAAAAACCCAACAAGTATCCAGTGCTACCTTATCCCTTTGTATTAAATTAACTCTCCCCCTTGAAATAATTATATTCTCCGGCACCCCGAGTGTTTTACATGAATCTAAGTCTAAACCTAGCCAGACAGACCATCCAGATATTCTCTAGCCTTTATTTCGGACAGGAAGAATTTGGTTTGCCCTCCCCAGATCACTTTAAGCCGAGCTGGATTATTCAAATAGGCCTGCGCTTTCTTATCTTGGAATGGCTTGATTAACTGGCGCAACCTCCACCGCCTTTCGACGGTGGAGTGACAAAAATCTGGGCGAACAAAATAGGAGATCTCATTCCTAGTTCTCTTTGATTCCGGTCTGGCCTTCTCAAAAACTGCTTGGCGCAGTAAGAAATTACCAAAGAATACCAAGATGGCATGGGGAAAAGCCCCAGCCTTTGCTGGTTGTTTCAGAGCAAAGGGGCGCGGTGAGCGCGTTGCACTTCCAAGGCCCAATTCCACTCAGTAAGTTCTGGCAAAGAGTCTCGAAGTAAGTCCACCACATATGAGCGAACATCCCCCTCGACCCCTTCGGGAACCCCCAGCACACGTAAATTGTTCCTCCGCTGGCGATTCTCGAATTCCTCTAGTTTCCATTTGACATCGACCAGCTGTGCCTCATGGGAGTCCACTCGCGTTTGATTTGAGGCCAACTCAGATTCATTAGAAACAATCCTAGATTCTAACTCCGTCAGCCGCTCCCCAAATGCGCTGCATGTCTTAGTTAGCTTTCGGACAACCCCTTGCACCTTACGCATGGCAGCTTGAGCCTTGCGCCCATCTTGGTGCGTTTCTTCCCGGTGCATCGAGATGGCCTGAAAAATAGCATCTAGTGTTGGGGCGGTTGTTCCTGGATGCTCTGAGCTTAGCGGATCGGGGTGTGAGATGTGAGAGGGATTAGTGAGCTGATTCGTGGGAGTGTAGTCCCAGGCCAGATCCTTTGCCCCCTGTCTTTTCTTCTTTTTCTTTAGAATAGTTTTTAATTTAGAGCCAGGATCGTCTCCTTGATCACTGCAGCTCTCATCCGTCGTAGATGAGATGTCATCCGACCACTCACCCCCGTCTGATAGAGAAACAAAGTCACTAGGCTCTTTTTCAGGCTCTGTATCACCTATATTAGTTCCGCTGATTTTAAGGGCTGGTTGGGGCTGGGATTGGTAAGATTGGTCAGTTCCATATAGTTGTATCTGGGATGACTGTGGTGGGGTAGATGTTATGTTCCCTCCCCCTATTTCCCCAATCGTATCCAGTGGGTCCCCTGGATTGTTAATACTGGGGGGGTCTTAATCACTATATCTCCATCGGGTCTCCTCAAGCTCTCTACCCCCCCAGCATCCATCACAGTTAAAGTCGCATACACGGGGGGAGAGCCAGGCGTACCTTCCTTATCAGCAGGTCCCCTGTCCCTTGCACTCGGCTCCGGGTTAGGAGAGCCCTCTGTCTCTACCTCGCTCCGTGCTTCTGGTGTAGCCTGAATCGCTCTCAGGACCTCGCCGACAGCCACAGCACTCGCGTTCACGCTCCCTTTGGGACCAGCCTTGCTCTTCCCTTCCTTGCCCGGAACTGCTTTCCCGGCCGACCCTCGCAGCAGATCGGCCACAGTAGGGCCGGACGGGCGCCCCTTCTGCACTGCCCCAGCTCTTCCACGTTTTGGAGTCTGTGTGGGCGACCCCAGTGCTACCGGCGCTGCAGCTTTCTCCCCTCCGACATCTCCCGACTCAGACGTCCCCCGTAGCGCCAGCCTGGCCGTCCTAACCTTGGCAGCCGCCGCAGCCACAGCCGTCTTGGGAGCCATCACTTCAGGTTCAGCGGTTTCCGTGCACCCAGCACGCTCCGTTCTGTCCGCGAACAACAGGTAAGAGTTCCCCTGCTGATTTCCGTCAGCCTTGCGGATTGCTCTGCCCAGGTATCGCAATACGGCCAGACCAATGATAGTTCCGACCAAATGCAAATATCTCCCATTCGGTTTTAACTCTTCCTCGCAGGTCCCCGCGTTCATTTCCTATTCAAGTTCTTCTTAGTTCAGCATCTTCGGTTAATTTTCTCAAGCTCTCTTGGCTCTGTGCGCACAGCAGTCTCAAGCGACCGCCATCTTGCCTCTGCTCCAAAAATCCTGAAAGCGGAAACCAAGTAGTAACTTTGGTTAGTTCTCTGGAGGCGATGCTTGTGTCACTCACTGTAGACATCAAGAAAGGGTTTGCAGTGTCTGAAGCAAATCAGTGCGAAATACGTGGCTTCTGTGAGGCATTAGAAAAAAAGATGGATACATTATCTGATAGGACACAAACACTTGAGAACACAGTGGAGGAGCTAAAAAAAGATCTTGGGAGTAGCAAAACGGAGCTACAGGCACTGCGCAGAGACGAGCAGGGACTACAGGAAAAACTGGAACAGTTAGAAAATAATTCCAGAAGAAACAATCTGAGAATTCTGAATATTCCCGAAGGGAAAGAGGGTGATAACTTAAAAACCTATGTGGTATCTCTCATAAAGGCTTCAGTTCAGGTGGATGAGAGTGAGGTAGATATTGCAAAGGATATCCAAAGAATACACAGAGACCCCTTCAGGAGAAATCCAGGTAGAGTGAAGCCAAGGAAGATCCTTATCAACTTTCAGACATATGCTCTAAAGGAAAAAATCGTCTCGTCTGCATTAAAACTAAAATCCCTATAAGGCCCAGATTTTTCATTTGAAATTAGATCAGACTTATCGCGGGTGACCCTAGACAGACAATGGGAGCTGGGTAAGCGTATGGATGATTTTAAAAAAGCGGGGGCAACTGCACAACTTAAATTCCCTGCATCCCTAAGAGTAATGCACAATAATAAAATGCATACGATAAGAAGCACAAGGGAAGCAGATGAGATGCTAGAAAACATTAAGGGAGGTGGGGGGGCAGTTGAGGGGTAAGTAAATGAAGAGAGGCTATATTTTGATATCCGCAACATATATATACGTAGTTATTATTGGTGGTGGGTGCCCGCGGTGCAAAAAGAAAGTTGGACTAACATCAGGTCCAAGAAGAAGAAGCATGGGAGGGTTCTCCAGGGAAGGGTGGAGGGAGGGCAGGGTGGGGGGGTGCACTGGGTGGGGAGCATATGGGAAATAATTATAAAAAAAATCCTCAAATACCTCAGAAAGATTCAACGGACTCAGGATAATAGGGATATGCCCATCCATATTTTAACATGGAATGTCAATGGGTTACGTGTGAAGGGGCGCAGGGATAAGATATTGCAATACCTTAGAGATTCTCCTGCTCAAATTCTGATCTTACAGGAGACGCATTTGGTAAAAAAGGAATGCGTCGAGCTCTTTAGAAAACAAAGATGGGTACAACAAATATTATGTACTGACCAGAGTGCGAACATAAGAGGGGTCGCAATAGTAGTGAAAAAACAAGCAAAAATATGGGTGTCACAGATGAGGGCAGATAAAGGGGGTAGGTGGATTATAGCAGGTGTAAAAATAGCGGATAGGCTATTAACATTAGTAGGGTACTACGGCCCAAATCATGACGACTGTGAACCACTCAAAAATTTGTTTTCAAATCTGTTAGATTTTTCCGGCCCGATAACTATGGCAGGAGATTTTAATGTAGTAATGGATCTAAAGTTAGACAAATCAAATAAAACTAGAGCTGTACCGATGCCTAAATCATGAGCCCTTTTAAAAGATATGATGAGTCAGCATACTCTGTGCGATCTCTGGAGAGAAGTAGGAAATCTACAAGGTACCTCATTTCATAATAAGAAATATGGGGATAGATCGAGAATAGATTACTTTTTAGTAGACTGGAGCCTCAGAGAGGATATTTAAGATATTGGATATAAGGTGGCCCATCTATCAGATCACTCGGTGGTCATATTAACAATTAAAGACAGTATTAGGTATATAGAAAGAAAGTGGACGCTAGACCGTACCATATTGGCAGACAGAGAGGTAATGGACAATCTAAAGGTAGAGGTTATAGAATTTATTAAGATCAACAGTGGTTCCGCTACAAATGGGATAGTTTGGGATACCCTAAAGGCATTTATCAGAGGTAAGATCACCAGTGCAGCTTGTCACAGAAATAAATGCTATAGGAGTGAAATCTCTCGGCTAGAGGATGAAATGGAAGGAATAGAAACTGAGATAAAAAGATCGGGAACAGAGGGGGCCAGGGCCGAGTTAGAAAGTAAGCAGCTCCTGTTGAAGAACCAAATGTCAGAAATCCTCCAAACTAGGATTAGAAAGAGATGGGATGCTAGCAAGCTAGTACATTTTGAGTATGTAGAGGGGGCAGGGAGACTCCTAGCCTGGAAAACTAAGACGGATCAGAATAGGAATCGGATTAAGGAGATTAAGGAGGACCAGTCCGGGAATATTCTGAAGAATGAGACTGAGATTGAAGAGGCTTTTAAGGAATTCTTCCGGATCCTATATACGGAGGAGGAGAGGACTGCGGATGCAGAGATTGAGGGATGGTTAGCTGACTCTATTCAATCTATAGATGCTAGCCAGCAAAAAATCTTAAACCAGGGGATCACCCAAGAAGAAGTTGTTTTGGTCATTTAGTCAAGTAAGGGGGGCAAAGCCGCCGGGCCAGATGGTATTCCAGTGGAATTATACAAAATCCTTGTGGAGGTGCTATCTCCACTTATGACACTAGTGATGCACGAGATATTGGATCAAGGGGTGCAAATGCCAAATTCCTGGAATGAGGCCACTGTTTCCCTGATTTTGAAATCGGGTAAGGATCCGGCTATATGTGAATCATATAGACCGATATCTCTCCTGAATTCAGATTATAAAATCTTCACAAAAATTTTGGCAGGAAGATTAACTAAGATTGCGGGTCAAGTGATACATAAAGATCAGAGGGGCTTTGTGAAGGGGAGGTATCTACATGAACTTACCTACAAGTTAATTGGGGCCATCGATTTTGCAACAACTTATGGAACCCCACTAGCAATAACAACATTAGAAGCCTCTAAAGCCTTTGACAGGGTGAGGTGGTCCTACCTATTCTCAGTTTTGAAAAGATATGACCTAGGAGATAAATTCTGTAGAGCCATCCAACTAATATATCAAGAACCTACAGCAAGAGTCTTGGTGAATGGGAATTTATCTTCGTCTTTCAAAATACTCAGGGGTACAAGACAGGGCTGCCCTCTTTCCCCCCTCCTGTTTAACTTTTATATGGAACCCTTTGCTCATAAACTCAGAACCACAACCGACATTCCCCCCTTTCACCATGGAGAGTGGGTCAGGAAGGTCGCGTTATATGCAGATGACCTCATGGTTTACTCCTCTGATCTTGGGGCGGCATTACCGACTATTTTACGTATGGCATTGGAATTTTGTGAGGTGTCGGGGTACTTAGTTAATGAAAACAAAACAGAGGTTATGGTATGGAATCAGAGAAGTGAAAATCAGTTGATCAAGAAGGAAATGCGATATCTGGGCTTAAAGATAGTGCAAGATATAAATGCAATCGCAGAAACTAAACTGAGGAGTGTGTTAAAAGAGATTGTGCAAGTAATGAAGGGATGGGCACACCTTCCGCTAACGATTCTGGGGAGGCTGAACTTGGTCAAGATGACTATATTGCCAAAGATTACTTTCCTATTTAATACCATACCACTGTATTTTGATAAAGCTACCATACAGAAAATCCAGCAGGCAATAAATGCGTTTATTTGGGCATATAAGGGGATCAGGATCTCCTGGAAAAAGCTGCGGAGAAAGAGGGAGAAGGGAGGATTATCCCTCCCAAATATACAATACTGTGCATGGGCCTTCCAATTGACAAACTTTAGAATGCTCTCAAAGACACCAGATGGATCTGTAATAGGTTCAATGTTTTCGGCAATGCTAAAAGAAAGTAAGGCCGATGTAGATGACTTCCTTTTTAAATTTGGGGACCCAAAATACTTTAAAAAAATTAAATTAAAGGTATTACAATCAATGGCGAAGATGTGGCATTATGTTAGATGACTTTTGAAACTAGACTACTACTCACATTTTGCCCCGATCTGGGATTCGCCAGGGACTCCAGAGTGCCTTAGTGATAAACTGGCGGTACCCATAAAAAACGCGGATCTAAGGATCTGGGGAGATCTGACACGCGAGGGGAGTCTTTTACCCTGGCAAGATCTAAATGGGCTGATGAAGGGCAGCCTTTCAAAGTTTAAATACATACAATTAAAAAGCTGGGGACAAAGTCGAAAATCGGCGTTGGGAGTAGGTAATACCTTGGAGGAACAATTGGCCACAAAACCATCAGGAAATAAGAAAGTTGCATTCTGGTACTGGCAAATACATGACATCATGGACGGAGATTTTAAGCTGGCAGAGGAATTGTGGGGAAGACCCTTGCCGAGGGAGCAGCTGCAGAATATTTGGCAAGTATCAATGCACACACTTTACCTCACTGTCAAGCCTGCTTTTTTAAGGAGAAACCACTTTTTCTCACTTCACAGGGCATACATAACAACTGAAAAATTGTCAAAGATGGGGAAAGGAAGTTGAACCAGCTGTGCAAAATGTTGCTTGGAAAATGCAACAGATGTCCATATGTTTTACCAATGCCCTGTAATCAGAGTGTTTTGGGACAAAGTGGAAATTACCATATCAGGTATTTTGGGACGGCAAATGAAGGTAAGCCTATCATTGGTTATCTTTGGTGTGGTGGAGGGCCTTACGGGTTTTTTTAGAGACCTGCTGTTTTATGCAATCCTACTTGCTAGAAGAGAAATCTGCCGTAAATGGGTGGGAGGCGCACCACCGCAGCATTCTGAACGGCTGGAGTCCCTTCTATATATGTCTAGGATGGACCTGCTAGGGAAAGAGCCTAAGAAGAAAGGCTTTTGGAAGCCCTTCCAAGTATGGAGTGCGGGTCCGGAAAGGCTGCCGCAAAACGCGGGGGATAATGAAGATATATGAATTATAAATCTGTCCAATGATTCCACCGGTAAAACTCTCTGGTCTACTGCAGGGCCCCTCCGTATTTTGTCTCTAAAAGCAGCTGACGGTGTGAAGTTAACACCGTGAGAGAGAGACTGCCGCAGGAAGGTTAATGTTCATTGTGTTATGCCCGCAAGTGGTTGGTTTTCTCTCTCCCGAAATAAGGGCGGAAGGAATGGACATTGTTTTTGAGGTGAATGAGGATTAAAAAAAAGGACAACTGTATTCTAGCAAAATTCAATTTTCATATTTTGCATGTGTAACATCCTGGGGACAATGGGGCTTGCAGATGGTGGTGCAGCTGTGAAAGTGATAACATCATAGCCCGGTAATGCCACAACCAGTTCTTAATTTTTATCCAAAAATGCATGCAACAGACGGAAGTTTTTCATAGAAACCCACTGCAGAACCCACCAAAAACTGAGGTAAACAAAACAGCCTGCCTAGTCTTGATTCCACCTCATGAGGCTTTTTTCCACCCTCTCAGTCCCTTTACCTCACTCTTGCAGGCTCTTTTTCCTTCTCCTTCTCCCCTTTTTCTCTTTCTCTTGCTTCAGGCCAACGTCTGATGAAAATTAATTCCCAGTCTCCACAAATGACTGCGAGTGCCCACCACCTGTAACCACAAGCACAAAATAAGCATGCAATGACCTTAACCTTGTGGAGCAGAAACGTGTCTCTGCTTGGGACGCATCTACATCAACTTTGAAGAACATGGAGGTTCTGGGATGGCTCTAGTAAGGAATCTTTTTGACTTCTCAGATAAAAAGGGTTTTTGAAATCTGTCACATTTGTCACTCTTGAAATAGATGCAACAAATTTGCAGGGGTGCTAGGACACTATGTCTGCTGTAGCCACCCAGAAAATCCCAATTAGAGGCCACAGAGTGGTGGTATCAAGGCATCAGAAAGACACAATGGGTTGCAAAAACACATGCACTTAGGGCCATATTTATGAGCCGGTTTGCGTCACGTTTGCACCTCGCAACATGGTGAGGCCAACCTTAAATGCGATTTATGAAGCCATGCAAGGCCACTTTGCATGGCCCTGAATGGTTCCATAAATCTAGAATAAAGTAACACAGCGCAAATTGCTGTGTTGCCTTACTCTGCTCTATGGATGCATTCCATGGGCATTGCGCGTGGGTGTTCCCATGCAATTCCTATGGTTTTTGATGCATTCCCAGATTTACCAGAATTGGTAAACTTGGGAATGCGCCAAAAAGATACGCCTTCCTATAGAGGCATTATGAGAAGAAATATCTTTATTTGTTCTCGTTACTCCTCTTTCTCTATGTGCTGCATTCTGCATCACACATAGAAAGAGGGATTGGCCTCTCAGGGTTATCTTTGTGCAGGAAGGTGTTGCACAAAAACAATCTTGCATGCAACACAAGCACCCTTGCACAATGGTGCAAGGATGCCTGCATTGGCACTAGGCAGCCAAAAGGGTGCCAGCGCAGGGGGAAAACCAGGAATGCACCATGGTTCACTGACACAACATCGATGTAAAAAATGTCGATAAAAATATTGAGTAAAAAATATAGACAACAAAAATATTGACTCCTATACTTAAACAGGTAAGTACAAAAATATAGATTAAAAAATATCGATGTAAAAATTATAGATGTATAAAATATTGACTTTTATATAAATATAAAATAAAATAATATATATTAAAGATATTAAATATTAAATATATATATATTTTTTTAACAACAGATTTTATTGAGTTTTCATCATACCAGAGGGGCAAAGCCCGGCAAACAAAGCACAAATGAAATGCATTAAAGAATGTCTCTGGGTACTGTATAACCCCCTCCCCTATAGTCTGCAGAACATCAGACCAGGAAAAACACCCAGCCCCCTCCCCCCTAATGCGCACCAAGCGTACTGCAAGAACATTGCATGTAAAGGCCAACAGAATTTCCAGCCACATCTTTTGAACATTGGTACATTAAACAGGTAAATCATTCACCACCAGTCATTCGATGGGATCACGGGCGGCGGTCTGTGACATTGAGGGCAGATCTATGCCCCTGTACTTAGCCCACCGAGACCAAATCTTCCCATGCTTCTGTGGGCACCCCCTCGCCTGGAACACTACAATCTCCACTGACATGCACCTGTCCAGGGCCTTTTTCCAGGTGGTTATACAGGGCGGGACGTGTCCTTCCAGTGCTGGGCTATGTCCCGCTTAGCCAAGGTGAGACCCAGAAACAAAAGGTGTCTTTTATACCTGTTGCCCCCAATGTCTTCTGTGCTATGTAAGAGTGCCAATCTAGGGTCCGACGGGATATCCCACACCAGAACACGCCCCAAGCAAGACAACACGCCTGACCAGAAGGGCTGCAGTGCCCCGCAACTCCACACCGTATGCAGAAACGACCCCTCATCCGTATCACAGGGGAGACAGACAGGGGACTGGATTGCCCCCATCTTCCAAAGACGGAGATGCGTGTAGTATACCCTATGGAGGTACTTAAATTGAATTAGCCTATATCTGGTGGAGACGTCGGCGTACCGAGGGCTGGCCAGCGCCTCGGCCCAGTCGTCATCAGTAAGGGCCGGCAGGTCCGCCTCCCAAGCCTCCCGGGTCCTGTGGATAGTGGTCTTGGAATGTGTAGTAAGTGTTTGGGAGATTTGCCAAATTTTGTGAGCCCCCAGATCCCCCATCAGTAGGCGACCCTCCAGCGGGTGAAACTCCGGTAGAGACTCTAGCTGCCGAATCTGGGGGGTCAACGCGTGACGGAGTTGCAAATAACGATGGAACTGCGATTTATGAAGGTCAAAATCTGCCTGTAGCCTTTGGAAGGATTTAAGAGTGGTCCCCTGCATAATATCTCTGAGCGTGGATATGCCGATATCATCCCATCTACGAAACCCCACAAGTGACGTTCCCCGCCAGAGGGGAGTGGCGCCGGTCAACTTACCCCACCAACCCATGGACCTAACCACCCTCCTCCATGTCAGAATGACCATCTGGCAAGCCGGGGGAAGCGCCTCCAGGGAAGAGCTACTGTATAGAAGATGGAGCAACGGGGTGCCCGCCATGGCTAGCCGCTCCACAGCATAGGCTGGGTCCGTCTGGGAGCCATACCACCACTCATTAATCAACAAGAGGTGCGAGGCCCAGTAGTACGCGCGGACGTCTGCCACCGCGTTACCACCACAGTACGTGGACTGTATACAAGTTGCGAGCGCCACACGGATCGCGCCCCCCTGCCAGAGGAATCTATTCAGGAGTGCATTAAGTTGAATAAACCACGACGGGGGATAGGGTATGGGTAGTTCTGGAGCCTGTAGAGTAAGCGTGGCAGAGACACCATTTTGAAAATGGCGGACCTGCCATACAACGAAAGTGGTAGTTGCGAACAGATTGTCGTTTCATCCCGGACGACGGGGAGCAGCGGGGCAATGTTGTGCGTCCAAGCGTCGCTGGGACACCGCGCTATAAAGACCCCTAGATACTTAAAGCCCGTGTCTGCGATGACCAGCTGCGAAGCCCAGGCTTGACTCCTCTGCTCGCCGTGAATAGGAAACAATATAGATTTGGACGGTTGGCCCAAAGTCCAGAGGTCTCCCCAAAGATTTGGAGAATTTGGAGGACACGAGGCCCTGAGGCCCAAGGGTCTGACATGAAGAACAGGGCATCGTCAGCGTAAAGCGCAATCCTGTCCGAGTGCTCCGACAACCAATCCAATCCCCGAATGACAGGGTCCTGGCGCACCCACGCAGCTAAGGGGTCAATGGCTAAGGCGAATAGGAGAGGGGATAGAGGGCACCCCTGCCTCGTACCCCTGCGGATAGGAAAGGGGGCAGAGCAACATCCGGCCGCTCGAACCGAGGCGGTGAGATCCGTATATAGTAGTTTCACATATGCCAGAAACCGGGGACCCAGGTTAATGGATTAAATATAATTTTACCAAAATAAAATACATTTAATATACATTTTAATAAAATATAACAAATAAACTTAATAAAAACAATAAACACACAAACATAATAATTTATACATATATATTTACTTTAAAACAATTAATAAACTATTATTTTTAATTTATGTTATAAGGTTAAAATAATATAAAAAATTAAAATATATATTAATGATTTAAACTATAAAAAAACAAAAATCTATAATAAATTAAAACGTTAAACTATTAAAAAATATTTAAACTTAAATTTCACAATACAATCAGTGCAACAGTAGGGAAAGTGTTGGATAGCAAAGGGGTAAAATTACTATTCCCACTCCAGTGACTGAAACAAAAGGGTAAGTGTTGGATAGCGGAGAAATTAAATTTACTATTCCAACTCCAGTGAGTGCAACAGTAGGGAAAGTGTTGGATAGCGGAGGGGCAAAAATTACTATTCCCACTCCAAAGAGTGCAACTGTAGAGAAAGTGTTGGATAGCGGAGGGGTAAAAATTACTATTCCCACTCCAAAAGGTGCAACAGTAGGGAAAGTGTTCGATAGCGGAAGGGTAAAAGTTACTATTCCCACTCCACTGAGTGCAACAGTAGGATAAGTGTTGGATAGCGGAGGGGTAAAATTTACTATTTCCACTCCACTGAGTGCAACAGTAGGGAAACTGCTGGATAGCAAAGGGGTAAAAATGACTATTCCAACTCCAGTGAGTGCAACAGTAGGGAAAGTGTTGGATCGCGGAGGGATACAAATTACTATTCCAACTCCAATGAGTGCAACAGTAGGGAAAGTGTTGGATAGCGGAGGGGTAAAAATTACTATTCCCACTCCACTGAATGCAACAGTAGGATAAGTGTTGGATAGCGGAGGGGTAAGAATGTTTATTCCCACTCCGGTTAGGGCAACAGTAGGGAAAGTGTTGGATAGCAAAGGGGTTAAAATTACTATTCCCACTCCAATGAGTGCAACAGTAGGGAAAGTGTTGGATAGCTGAGGGGTAAAAATTACTATTCCAACTCCAGTGAGTGCAACAGTAGGGACAGTGTTGGATAGCGGAGGGGTAAAAAATACTGTTCCCACTCCAGTGAGTGCAACAGTAGGGAAAGTGTTGGATAGCGGAGGGGTAAAAATTACTATTCCAACTCCAGTGAGTTCAACAGTACGGAAAGTGTTGGATAGCGGAGGGGTAAAAATTACTATTCCCACTCCAGTGAGTGCGACAGTAGGGAAAGTGCTGGATAGCAGAGAGGTAAACATTTCTATTCCCTCTCCAGTGAGTGCAACATTAGTGAAAGTGTTGGATAGCGGAGAGACAAAAATTACTATTCACACTCAAACAGTTATAACAAAAAAATATATATTAACCCTTCGCTGCTTCTGTCGGCCAACGGCCGTCGCGAGCACTACCTCCGTAGTGCTGCGCACGTCCGTTGGCCGACGCGACCCGCCCACTCCGCTAAACCGCCGCACCGTGCAGAATTCGCCATGCGGTTAAGTGGTTAAAAATTAAACTAAATCATAAAAATAAATAAACAATATTTAAAAAATGAAAAATCAAATATATTAAATATATAAAAAGAAAACATATAATAATAATTACATATAACAAAAATCTACAAATATTATATAAAATAAAATAATAAATCAATGTAAAAAATTATTTTTAAACTAGAAAATATTGACAAAAAAATTCATGAATACATAAATGTATTTATTTCATTTCCTACCCTATAACACCACACCAAAAACAAAACACTTCAACATTTTAAATTACATTTACTTCCATAATTAACATAATTAATAACCAATTAAAAAAATATTAATAAAAAAACTAATAAACATTAATTGACTACACACACTTTAACACTATAATATCCACAACACACACCTAAATTAAACTATAAAATAATAAAACACAATTAAAACTTATTTTTAAATTAAAAACTATTACTATTAACAACTGATAATAAAGTAATTAAAATGTTTTTAACCCACACCCTTTACCCCTTTAAAAGTAAAAACAACACACACAAAATAAACAATTACCCAAAATAAATATCAAATAATTAACATTAATTAACAGCTATATATTAATTAATTAAACACAAATTACTTCCCACCCTTTACTCCTATAAGCACCACAACACACACCTAAAACAAATTATACAATTACCATAATACAATTTGAATTAATGTTATTAATATCAATTAACAAAATAAATGATAAAACATAAATAAACTACTTAACACCCTTTACCCCTATAAACCCCAAAACACACACCTAAAATTAATTACACAAATACTATAATTTATTACCAATTAATTATTTAAAATTAATTAAAAACCAATTAATTCATCAATTAAAAATAAATTACTTCCCACCCTTTACACCTATAAACACCACAACACACACCTAAAACTAATTACACAATTACCATAATTAATTACCGATTAGTTCTTAAAATTAATTAACAACCAATTATTAAATAATTAATAATAAATTACTTTACCATTTAAAACTATAAAATCTCAATAAAATAAATATTTATAAATAAAAAATAATCAATTAATTTAATATAATTAAATTACTTCCCACCCTATTCCCCTATAAACCCACAACCTGCTATGGAACTAAAAACGCAAAATTCAAATAAAAAAAAATGAATAACTACTAAAAATGTAACAAATATATTAAAAATACAAACAATTCTTATACAAAAAAACATACATTACATACATATAAAATATATGCTAAAATACATAACATTAATTTAAAAAACAATATTTTTAACAACTATATTTTTGCAAACAATATTAAACACTGATATTTTTAGAATCGATACTACTTACCATAAGTTGATATTCTTGACCACGATATTCTTGCTGTCGATATTTCTGAACCATGATATTTATTACTCAATATTTGTGCAGCTCGATATTTTTTACTCGATATTCTGTCTGCACACCATGCACTATATTGCCTTAAATACATCGCATTCCTGCCCTTTCCCTGTCACGCAGAGACGTGCTGCGCTCCACTGAGTGGCAGTCTTAAAATGTACCCCAAAGTTTGTATGAAGATGCAGATTAAGCACCTAGCAGAACCTATGAAAGATGTTCTTCAACCAGCTTTTTCGGCATGATCTTTGACTCAATATATGAGGGGGGATCTACTAGAAGTGAGCATCCACTGAAACACGTAAAGGATTGGGAAAGCAGAGAAAGCCTAGAGAATTCAAAGTGCACTAGACACAAAAGTCAAGTCTCAGTGAGAAAACACAGTTTGCATCCTCCATGGCAGAAACAGCAGACTAGGAATGCAGAATTAGGTAACATAAACATGCCTTGCAAAGTAGAGTGTATGTGGATAGAAATTAAAGTAAGCACCTAAATAATTCCCAGGAAAGGAGTGAGACAAAGTATGAGTGAGGATTAAGGGCCTGATTTAGATTTTGGCGGATATGGTCTAGCCATCACTTTTTCAATGGTTTCATCGCAAGCCTACTTGGTGGTCCGCCCGCTCTAATTAAATGTTAGGGGGCCCATGGATGAAAGACCACCCGGGTGCCGCCGACTTCACCAGGAACTTTCATCCACGTCGACAGTGCCATAGGCAGAAGTGGCTGTTGGCGGGAGCCCAGCCAAGATTACCGCCTTGCCAATCATGATGTGCCTTTCCATCAAGGGAAATGTCGTGGGGATACCTCCTACTTTGAGTCGCAGAATCGAAGGAAATGAAGTAGAAACTAACCGTTTTTTATGTTTCTCACTTCTGTTTCCATCTTGAACCCATTGTCCAGGTCCTCCCTTTGCTACAACTACTTGACCACGATGCTAATCAGCTCCGTTGTTGCCAGGATCTAAGGTAAGATTCTCTTACACTTCTTTTACTATGAATAGTGTGTACACAATTGCTTTAATCTTATGTATTTTTACATTGCTCTTACACGCAATTTTGGTCTTTTGTGTAATGCATGAGTGTTCATTTTACAACTTATCAAGCTAAAATGAACACATCTGTATTGACACTCCAAAAAATATGTTTTTGTGCTTGTGGGTTTTGTGCTTGTGGTGCCTGTGGTTGGGCAGTCAATAGTGTGTGTGTGTTGTTTGTGTGCAATGCAATATGTAAAGAAAAAGGGGCATAACAAATGACCTACATATATTTTAGAAGCAAATACAACATATATGTGTATTGACACATTAATAAGCAGTACTTACCAGTCTCCACTCCACCAGGGACTCACTCCATCAGCAAACCGCTACTAGGACAACACCAGAACTACATGGGACATCTAAATATGCTCAGTGCAAACCTGCCGACCTGACGGCGACTGAGTACCATTAGCCAGCAGAGAAGTCCACTGAGTCGACGAAGGAGCGCCGTTTACATGATGGGAAACAGTGTGTTGTTATGGGTGGTGGTTCAGCCAGTCTACATCTAAATACAGCAGGTGGGATATTGTCAGCTTGGCGGAGTACTTGTATACTCTGCCACTGAGGGGCGACGGTAGTCCCGCCAAGATAAAATAAGGCCCTAAGTATAGCAATACTCTCATTGCAGCATGAATCAACGTAAGCATTGCAATGTTAGAAAAGTGCCAATTTAAACACTCTGGACCCTATTCACAAAGGTAAACTTAGACCTGAAGTCTATCTTTAGACCTGAAGCTAAGTTTAGACCTGAAGTCTAACTTCAGACCTAAAGTCTATCTTTAGACTAAAGTCTAAGTTTAGACCTGAAATCTAACTTTAGAAGTGAAATCTTTAGGTCTAAACTTAGAGTTGAGGTCTAAGTTTACCTTTGTGAATTGAGCCCACAGTATTTAATCTAGTCATTTTAGTGAATGTATTGAACATTCCTAGAATTCCTAGAATGCAACAGAATGTCTGGGCTCTGGTTACATTAACAGTTTAAAGATCTCTTTTGTGGTTTCCTCTGTTTTTTCCCAACATTACAAATGGGGCAGAAAAAGTATGTGGTAGTCAGCACTGTGAACGCTTTCACAATTTCTTCTTTTGAATAAACACTCCAGTTACATAAAACACTTTCTACTTCTGGTCCACACCGCATGTTTCCCTGGAGCAGCATAAAAATTGAAGTTGACATTCATAAATCTGTAACTTGCACAACTGCTTTTCCTATTACATGGCCCAGTGCAATGTAAAGAGATGGTGTGTGACCCCAGTACTTATTCAAAAGTAAAAACGCATGCAGATGTTCCCAACATGATACATCACTCATCTTCATGCCCGATTCATAATTCGAGAGAGATACAGGAAATAGAACCAAAGCTCTCATAACTTCAGGCAAAACCTTATATAATCCGGTACTAGGGCTTTTTGAAGTATTAATTTTTGCACATGATGACTGTAATACTTAGGCATGTGAGGCCAAGCCTATGAAAGATGCTCTTGCATGTCATGCTGCTTGCACTGCCCCTGGGTATGTGGGACTGTGTCTGGATTTTTTAATTTTAATTGTATTTATAAAGCGCTTACTAACCCTGACGAGGCGTCAAAGTGCTTTTCGGCGAGTAGCACTCTACTCTGGAACCCAAAAAGAATCAGTGGTGGGTCAGTATAGGGAAATATGTTAATTTGAGCAGTGGACATGTGAGTCTGTTAGTTAGATTGAATAGGATAATGGAGGGATAGAAGAGGGAGAGGGCTGGGATGTTTGGTAATCTACAGGTTGTCAGTTCAATTCCCAGCATGCCAAACTCATTCTTTCAATTTACTCAGGTTGTTTAATTGAGTACCTTTGATTTGGAAAATGATAACACATGCTATGTAGAGAAACAGCAGTGTAGTATGAAACAATATATAAAAGCAAATTATTACTAGGATGGTGATGCGATGGTATTTCATTGGAACTACTCTATAAAATGGACTGTGCTCCAAATCTTATGATAGAAGTCAGTGTTTATGGAAAAATGTGTTATCAAATGCAACGATATGACCCCATTTTAAAAGGAAATCCTTGAGGGGAGACTGTCCAAACCTCTCTTGAGTTCTTACTTGCTTTGTGGAAACATGCGGCCGGTCTGACAAACCTTTCCTGTGCTGCTTTTGGTTCCCAGTCTACCCATGTCTGGCAATGGCTTCTGCAAGATACGATAAGCGGATGTATGACGGAACCATGCATGGAATTACCACTCATGCCTTTACAATGCATCCATTATCACGCAAATGCCTTTACCATGCATGCCTATACCACGCACATCTTTATCACGCATATGTCTTTGCCACTCATGCCTTTACAGCACATTTTATATTCTAACTCGCAAACGTATGTGTGGTAAAGGCATATTCTTGGTAAAGGCATGCGTGGTAAAAGCATGCGTGGTAAAGGCATTTGCGTGGTAATAGGTGCATGGTAAAGGTATTGCATGGTTCCGAATGTGTGATAAATGATGTTTCCCCATGATAAGCATGCACTATGTGAGTTGTGGTGGTTGCAACAATAGCTGTGATGCTTGCTTGCCGTGCAACAGAATTCTTGCAGGCAACAGGGGTAGTGACTGAAATGAAAATGTTCATGGTGTATTCTCCTGGGAAGCCTGGTTATTTAACTTGTAATGTTTTCAATACATAAAGCATTCTGCACGGAGGTCTTAATATGTAGCTTGTAGTGTTTTCCTTGCAAAAGACTTTCCATGTGGAGGTCTAGTCCTGCAGCTTGTTGTGTGTTACATGCTAGTTGCACTCTGATGGGAGCTTTGACTGTCCTACCCATGCTGCTTCCTCTTAGAGCACCATTCAAAGGGATGTCTAGCTCTGTTGTGTGTTAGGAATGTTTGTTGCTTCAGCCGGCATTACCTTCCAAGAAAGAACTAAACCCAAAGCTAATGTGCCCCTCCATGGAAAGCAAAAAGGAACATTGGGTGTGAGGGATTCTGGGGGTTTCTTCCAAGCAAATAAGGCAACCACATTTTAGATGCATTAAAAAATTGCTGGACTTGTCGCAGATGTGAAATAGACAGGTAATATTGCAGGCAAAGGAGCAGCATGTTTGCAGACCTCGGGATGCTCCTTTTTACGGGTACTCTCACAAACATATTGGTTAATGGGGGGCAATAAGAAAACTGAAGTCCGAAATACCTATAATTTTGGACATAGTAAGGAAAATGTCATACAAAGTCTGGAATTATTATTAAGGTGACTGATGCTGCACTGGCGACTTCAGGCCTCTCAGAGGCACCAGCCTGAAGGGAGCTAGCTTAAAGCCTCAAAAGACCAGTCCAGTAGATCAGTCTATATTTGGCTTCTGTTGTGATCAAGAGAATGCACAGTGGGAATTCCCAGTGACAATTGTTTAAAGTAGTGGTGTACAAGACAAGCAGAGCACCAGGGCCGAGAAGCACCAATTGAAAGATTTGGGAGACAGCCCTGGTGCATTGCTAAGCAACCGCCGTGCATACTTTTTAAAAACACATTTGAAACTAAACATATATGCAATGGGGAACTGAGCTGGGCAATTGACACCAAAGGGCATATTTATCATTGTGTTGTGTCGCCCTTGCGCCACCCAAGAGGGCGCAAGCGGGATGCAACAACTAAGTCAGATTTATCAAGCCACGTTACTCTGCCCCAGGGAGGCATTCCATGGGTTAAAGTGTGGGTGTTTCCACGCATCCAACCATGGATTTTGTCGCATTATCTTTATTTCTCCTTGTTTTTTTCTTTCTACATGCAGCACACACAGAGAGAGGAAATGCCTCAATGGATTGATCTTGTGAAGGAAGGTGTCCCTTCTGTAACAAAAACAATCCTGCTTACAGCGCAGGCACCTTTGCACTATGCTGCAAGGGTGCCTGCATTGACCTACGGCAGCCAAAAGTGTGCAAGGAAAGGACAGGAATGCACTGTATAATGTTGAATACCGCGCACTCCTGCCCTTTCATGCAGCACGATACCAAAGGGGATGATGGACGGAGCGCCTGAGCAAATCAAACACTCACCCCCAGTCAACTGATCTGGGTTTAATCCATCATCATTCTTTAGCTCACTCCACCACCCCAGTTCAGACATGGCCATATGCAAATCAGTCTGACCCTGTGCCTCATGGGAACAGTCCAGCCCGAACTGCCAAGCCATGTCTTCCCTGGACCGGAAACATGCATCCTGGGACCCGTTTCTGGCTATTCAGCCGTCATCAGCCAGGCTAGCTTGAATCCAGTGGCAAAGTGAGCAAGGGACCCACGTCTGGGCATACCCTGCCAACTTAGGGCGAACAAAGCGATACCAAAGGGGATGATGGACGGAGCGCCTGAGCAAATCAAACACTCACCCCCAGTCAACTGATCTGGGTTTAATCCATCATCATTCTTTAGCTCACTCCACCACCCCAGTTCAGACATGGCCATATGCAAATCAGTCTGACCCTGTGCCTCATGGGAACAGTCCAGCCCGAACTGCCAAGCCATGTCTTCCCTGGACCGGAAACATGCATCCTGGGACCCGTTTCATCAGCCAGGCTAGCTTGAATCCAGTGGCAAAGTGAGCAAGGGACCCACGTCTGGGCATACCCTGCCAACTTAGGGCACAGCACAGCAAGGTGGCTTGCTGCCTTGCGCTTCGTGAAAGTTTTATATATGTGCCCCCAAGTGTTTGCATTGGGAGGCTGCTATTGGAATTTAAATCTAAGGGCTAGATGTATGAAACCATTTTACGTTTGCAAACGGTGCGAATCACAAAAATCGGCCGTTTGCGAATGCCAATTGGCCTTTCCCAATGTATGAAAGGGTCTGCATTTGCAAAATTGGTAATGGCAAAAGTGCGATTCCTTATTTTGCGAATTCCAATTTTGCGAATTGCAAATTGCAAAATCGCAAATTGATACCAATGTATGAAACATTCGCCAATTGCGAATGATCCAAAATTCACAATTTTGCATGTGCAAATTACCACCTATTCCAATCAGGTGGTAATCAGGTGCAAACTATTTAAACAGGCCCAGAGGGCCTCAGAATGTTTCACAATGGCAGCGCTGTACGTCAAAGCGAGGAGGATGAGGATTCAAGCAGCAGCACAGAAAAGGAGGAGGAGACAAGAATGCATTTTCAGAGTGCGCCTAACCCTGTTTCAGCAGACGGAGGAAGAAATCCATGACAAATATAGATTAGACTTCACTACAATCCTTGACCTTATAGCTGACCTTCATCCACTACTGCAGCATCAGACTCGCAGGTCCAATGCCATTCCCACACATGTGCATGTCCTATGTTCAATGCACCTACTAGCTTCAGGGAGCTACCAGGGGGTGATAGCAGCAGCAGGAGGGGTCTCCCAAAGTGCGCCTTTGTGCTTTTCCAATGCCTTCTTAGACACAATGGCACTGAGGATACACTATTACATTAGATTCCCCACTACACCACAGGAATTGCAGCAGACCAAATTACATTTCTACCTGATAGCCCAATTACCCCATGTAATTGGGCGCATTGATGGTACACATGTAACCATCAGTCCCCCTCAGGTAATGAGTACGTGTTCATTAACAGGTTATCCTTTAATTCAATGAACATTCAGGTCATATGTAATGCCTCACAGATAATAACTGACATAGTGGCAAAATTCCCTGGCAGTACGCATGATTCATTCATATTCAGACACAGTGGTATATACTCACGTCTCCTTGGGGGTGAATTTGGTGAAGGATACCTGCTAGGTAAATGCATGTAACACAGTCTAGTAGACTCTCTGGATATGGTGAAACAGTACAGTGACTAAGACTATTGCTTTTTACCCTGTAGGTGACAGTGCATATGCTGAGCTCTTCTCACCCCACACCAGAATCCTGCAACTCAAAGTGAAAGGAAATACAATGCTGCGCATAAGTCGACATGCAATGTGATAGAGTGGACCTTCGGTCTACTGAAGAGTAGGTTCCGCTGCCTACACAAAAGTGGAGGTGCACTGCAGTATAGGCCGTAGATATGTTGCAAAATTGTGGCCACTTGTGCCATGTTGCACAACCTTGCGACAACCAATGGCATACCATTGGACCTGAGAGATTCAAAGTCTGATGAAGAGGATGAACCACGTCAACCTCGCAGAGCAGCAGGCGGTGCAAGGGCAGCAGATGACAGACAGAGACGTGACGAAATAACACAGAACTTTTTTATGTGAGTAACGATGAGACAATGCACATCATGACTTTTTTGCTACTGTGTTTTATTCACCTTAAACTCAGGAAAACTCTATGCACACAGTCGTCATCATCTTACATATGTGTAAATTTGTAGGACAACATAGGATTTAAAATAAACATGCACAACATTCTGCACCGAGCATCACATGCAACAGGTTACCTCACCCATTGGCATGCCTTGGTCACATCAGTATCTACTTTTTACGGCCACGCACAGCACTGGAATGGTCAGTGTGTACACTGGCCTTCCTTGATGAGGCCCCGGATGGCGTACCTTGCCTTGCACTCCGCTGGCTGGTCTCAGTCACCGGGGCAGTGAGGCTGCTGAGGCTGGAGGCCTCCTCACTGTCCGCTGCACCCAGTATACTTGTCCCAGCTATAGTAGCTGTCTGTTACTGTTCTACAGCAGTGGTGACCTGCACCAATCCCTTGGCTACATCAGAACTGCAGTGGACCATTTCCACCTGCATGGCCACAGTGCGTCTGGACAGGACAGCTGTGGCATTGCTCAAATGGTTTATTGCCTTGGTGTAACCATCCAAACGGCCTAATAGCTGGTGACTTTGTCTGCGTTTGGAGGTATGCTCCCTCTGCATGGTGTTACAGAAGCCTCTAATGGCTTCTGTCATGTCCCTGAGGCTTTCAGCAATTGTCACTGTGTTGGTTAACTCCCTAATGCTGTCCTTAATGTCCACCATGTTGTTCTTCAGCAACACTAGCTGGGTTTGCATTTACTGCATGTGTTCTAATTGCTGGTGCTGCACATTCACCATGGTGCCCTCCAGCCCAGCAAAGACAGAGGAGCCCTCTCCTTCCTCAGCAACACCGTGTGCTCTTGCTCTACGTCTCCTGTAATTGGTGTTGTGACACTGCAAGCAGAACTGCTCACTTTGGGTCTGTGCCTGTTTATCTTGCCTTGACTGCAGCACTTCCTGGGTGTCTTCGCCTTCTACCTCAAACTCCTTTAGTGGAGCCACAGTGTACCTGCGTGTTCTTGGTGCAGATATTGTTGGCATTGTGGTGACTGTCTCTTCTTCCCCTGCCTGTTCCTGGGTCTCCTCTGGCACATCTGTTGCTGTGTCGTTGCCCTGTGGCGCATGGGTATCTGTGAATGTAATAAAACTACTTCAGTATCATGTGTGTACAGCTTTGTGACATTTTTAACTTAAATGAAAATTGATTTGATCTACCAAAATATGATGTGTTCATTGGTCATTTGAGTGTGGTTCTCAACTGTGCCTATGCTGCTACAAATGTATTTTTTTTCTATTCTGTGTGCTTGACTACATCTCCCATGATGCATTGCTGAGTGGTAGCCAGGAAGTGGACTGGAGTGGGATTTTAGCAAAAAATGTTTCTCAACTTACTTAGAGTGCACTTTGTGAGTTATGGGGCAAGTGTATTTTAGCATGCATCCTACCTTGTCTGGTGGTGGGGGCGATGAGCTGTCAATGTCCGTAACACCAATGATTGACTCCGGCTGTAGGGTTTACTCCACCAAGTCCTCAAGGGGTGTAGACGCCAGCTGGGTAGATGGTCCACCACTGGTCTTCTTGGCATCGGCAAGCCTGCTTGCCACATTCTCCTTTGCCCTTGACCGCAAGTCATACCAGCACTTGCATAAATCTTAAATGAAGCACTGTGTGACCCCTACAGCGTTGATTTTTGCTTGGATGTCTAGCCATATTTTTATTTTCTTTGACTCTGGGACATGGAAGGATTTTTGGGCAAATAATTGTTCATGGGTCTTGGCCATTTACTCAATTAGGACCTCCAATTCTTTTTCACTGAATTTTATTTTTCTCTTGCATCCTACAGCCTCCTTTGCCTTCTCCTGTGATGCCATTCTGGGTATTTATGCCTGCATCTGCACTCTGTATGTTCTTCTGAGTGGTGTGCACCTGCTCTCAGCCTCCTACACAGCCTCAGGCACTCAGGAACAGCATGGGAAACCTCACTTCCTGGTTGTGAGGTCATCATGTTGCATCGGAATAGTAGATTCGCCATTTTGCGATTCTTTAATTTGCGATTCGCTATTTGAGAATCACAAATTGGGAATTTGTATTTGCAAATGCAAATTTGACTGAATCAGTATTTTTTATCGAATTTTTTTAGATTACCAAATAGCGATTCAGTAAAAATCGCTAATTGGGAATCGCAAAATGCTTTTTTGATACATCTGGCCCTAAACCTGCTCAAGGTGTGCTGGGAATTTTAGGCTATTAATCTGCACATGGAAGGTGCATTGCAAATTTGAGGCTCACTCAGTGAATGCGTAGGCTGCAGTGTTGTTTCAGGCTATCTCTGGGCATGTAGTGGCTGAGCTCAGCAGTCAAGGACGTCATCATTCATGGAGTGGATGCGCAGGACATTTGAGCAACGCTTGCCTATAAAGATGCTGTGACAGTTTTACATGGCTGTACTAGAGCTTTTAAGACTGTACCAGAATGTGTAGGCAGCACATGACATATGATGTTCTAATTGATAATATGGACATAGGGTCATTAGGCATGACCATGTGAGGTGCACATGGGCACTTGGTGGGTGTCCAGGCTTTTTAGGCTGCAATTTAATACAATTGTATCAATGTGTTAAGCATATAATGGATGTCCTGCGTACAAGATGGATGCACCCCGCATATTATTTCTGTGCTCCTGGGATACCATGGCGGTATGACAGTTATTATGCAGGTAATTAAAAAACTCTACTAAAGAATCTCTGCTGTAGTAATGCTTTTTTGATTTAATTAATCCTTCACTTGTTAATGTTACTTCTCTGAAGTCACTGCTGTTGAGTTGGCCCTATTGCAAGCGTGGGCCTTACCACTGATATCATGGGCCTATAAATAAGCGTAATGCCACACAGTAGTTGTGGTCTCAGGGTGGGTTATGTGACTGCCTGGGCAGTCCCACCCCAGGTTTATTTATTGAAGTCCAAGCATCATGCGGGACCCTACCAAAGCCCACACGTTCACAGGTGTCTTTGTCTCGGCCGCCCCACCAACTTGGTGAGGTGCTACATTACTTTCCTCTCCAACTCTAACAACATTTACAACAATGGGAACTTACAATAAAGTAGAACCTAATGCGGTACACAGTTATCCAAATAAGGTAGAAATGACTGTGATACATAGTTACCCCGCTGTCAGTCTCGACTCTCGTGCAGCACCCTGCTCACACCAGGAAGTCTGTCAGACGAGTCGATGGTGCCAGGTTGCCTCTCAGGTCATACTGGGAATAGTTACTGCGCCTGACCTTATCACTGGTGGGTGCTGCTGGGTTGGGCTAGGCGTCGCCCGCATCTCACCACTGTGTTGGGAGCAATCCAGTGAGACATCCTTTAGAGGTGAGGGGGCTGACTGTGTAAAGTCATGGGCACTTTAACCTGGTTCGGAAAAATGTTTGCTCAAACAAGTGTCCTCATTATGAACTTACTTGAAGAATGAAGCATTCCACGTAATATTTTCATCTCCTTGATGAGCAGTGACCATTATGCCCTTGCGGGGTACTACTACCCACGGATGTTGTTCGAAGGCCAGACGGAATTTGCTGCCAGGGTAGCCGTCCTTGAGGTATACTGAGTCACCATGTTGAATCTCCGATTGACTGGCTTTACGTCGGGTGCCGGATCGTTCATTTGTGATCCTTCTTCTGTTGAAAACTTCATTGCCATCAATGGGGTCAGGAACCCAGGTGGGGTGAAGGGGAATGGTGTCAGCGACTATATACCCCATGAATGCATATTCAGGAGCTTGACGTGTTGTCATGTGAGGGCCTGTCTGTACTCGTGCAGGAACACATAAATGACCTTCTCTACCGGTTGGTGGTCAGCATGGGCTATGCAGACTAACTTATTGAGGGTCCGCATGAACCTCTCCACTTCTTAGTTGGCTTGGGGCCATCTCTGCGTCACTTTCTGGTGGTATATGCCCCACGAATGCAGGCAATCAGATAATTCTTGGCCATGAAACGGAGGGCTATTATCCATCTTCACAACCTTCATTATCCTGTGAGAAGTAATGACTTTTTCCACTTTTGAGATGCCTTCCGATGCCGTCTGGGATTCTACTATTTCCACTTCTGGGTATTTGGTACAGTCAACAATAATGACCGAAGCATGCCGTCCATCAGGTACGTGGCCAAAGTCAAGACTTGCAGGTTCCCATAGGGTTTTGGCTCCTGTTTAGGTGATGACCAGAGGGGGTTGTTCTGGACGACCCGCTACTTGACAGCAGTGGCACGATCTGACAATGCTCTCCCCTGTTTCGTCCATCCCAGGGAACCAGACTTTGGCATAGAGTCGGCTCTTCATCTTAACTATGCCTTGATGGCCATGATGTGCCAGTTGCACTACTTGAGAAGTGAGGATTGTCAGCATGACCAGCTGTGGTCCCCGGAGCAGACACCCACTCTCATTAGTCGATAATTCTTCATGAACATGGAGGAGTGATTCAAGCACTTTCCTTGCCTCTGGGGTTCTTCCGGAGGTGAGCTTTTTCAGACCATTCCAATCTTTGGAGCAAATAGCTGCAATCACTGCCTGTAGAAATTCATCATCTTGGGTGGCCTATCTTAGGCTATCAAACACCAGTGGGAGTGGACAAGACCGTTCAGCGCCATACCTCACATAGACTTCAGTCACTTCAGCTTCCTACACTTCCTCAGAGGTGGCAGCACGGGGATGGCGGGAAAGATAGTCAGCGAGCATTGAAGAGCGTGCCCCGTATTGGACTTGACAATCGTATTCTTGGAGTTGGAGCAGCCACTTCTCTAAACAGGATGGTGGTTGGTTTACATGCTGACCGATGGAATAGAGGTATGAGTGCCTTGTGGTCTGTGGAGACAACAAATGGGTGGGCATCGACATTGATATGGAAGAGTCGACAAGCCTAGTGTATTACAATGGAATCTCGCTCGATCTGTGAATAGCATTGCTCAGTGTCTGTAAGGGACTGATTGGCATGAGCTACTGGGGTCCAACCGTCATCCGGTTGTTGTTGCATCAATACTGTCCAAGGCCATGAGGGCTTGCATCCACAGCTATGTTTGTGGCTTTCTTGGGATCAAAATAGGATAGATTGGTGTCCATCAACAGCGCTTCATGGGTCTCTCGAAAGGACATCTCTTGTTCAGGACCCCAGTGCCATGGGTTAGTTGTCTTGGTGAGCTCTCTGAGCTGTCAAGTGAGGCCCGTGAGGTCAGGGATAAATCTCCCACAAAAATTCACCATGCCAAGAAAACATCTCACTCCAGAGAAGTTGCAGTGCGCTGGAGCCTCTTGCACGTCACACACTTTTTCGGGATCTGGGGCGACTCCGTTCTCTGAGAAAGTGTACCCAAAGAAGCTGATCTTCCTCTTTAGAAACTCACATTTTTCCTGATGTAAAGTGAGTCCTGCGTCCTTGATCCTTTGCAGTATTCCTTTGAGATGGCTATGGTGTTCTTTCAATGAGTTGGTGTAGACAAGAATGTCATCACTAACATTGATGAGGCCGGGTAGGTATCCGAGCAGCTCTCTTATGGTGTTTTGAAAAACACCCTCTGCACTGGATAGTCCAAAGTTGAGGCAGTGATACCTGCACAGACCCATAAGCGTTGAAAATGTGGTGATGTACCTGGAGTTGGGGGCGAAGTGGACGTTGATGATATCCAGAGAGGAGATCCACCTTTGAGAACCATTTAGCACCTCTCAGTTCACCCAGTATGTCGTCTACTGTGGGGGTGAGGTGTCTTTCCCGCTTGATGGTGACTTTGGGTAACCTCATATACACACATATGTGGACCTGCCCTGTTTGTTTTGGCTTCTTGGCCTCCACAATCAGGGACAGCCACGGAGTGGGTTCGGTGACTTTCTCAATGATGCCTGCCCTTTCAAGCTTCTCCAGCTCTTCTTCCACTTTCGGTCTCAGGTGGAAAGCTATGCAGCGGTGACATAGGGCCACTGGTTGGATGGATGGGTCTATATGGTGCTTGACTTCCTAATTCTTTAGACACCCAGTCCCTCTAAAGACAGTGTTGAATTCTTCTTGAATAGTCTATAGTTCTTCTTCCTGGACTTCCAAAGCGAAAGAGATCAGTCCCAGTGCCTCTGCTGTTGCTCCACTGACAAGCATGCCATGTCCTTCTTCTCCCACATACACTGTTGTGTCTGCACTGTTTTCAAGATGATATACCATGGTTTTGAAGCAACCTAGGAGGAGGATCGGTGACTTCTGTTCATATGAAAAGACTTTGATTCTTGCTTTGTCTAGCCGGGTGCCGTGGGCCATGGTGGCGGTGATTTGTTGAAATTCTTTCTTGATTTGACATCGCGGGAGGTAGCGATGGGTGGAAGTTGGCGTTCCCACTGCAAAGATGTAGTCGACTGAGTATTCTTCTGCATTGTCCATGTCTTCTTTGTTGTCAGACTCCCTTGATACCATGTGCGCCATTTCGATTGGGGCCTTAGATGATCTACACAATTTTGCAAAGTGATTATACTTTCCACATGCTGAGCATCTTTTGCCTTTCGCAGGACTGTCACTCATCTTGTGCGGAGGCCCTCAGCAGTATCCGCATGCGTTTTTTCTTTGTCCTGGGAGCTCTTTGGAGTAGTCAGTGCTGGGCGAGTCTTGGTCACATTTACTTGCTCTGTTTTTATGGTTTGGTGAAGGGCTGCTTCCATGTGTGAAGCTCTAGCTTTTGCTAATTCCTTGGACCGCCCTAACATCGAAATGTCTTGCAAAGATTTCCCAGACTCTTCGAGTATTGTTTCTCACAGCTTCCAGAGTGGCACCCTTGTATGATCTGGGTGCGAATGTCTTCCTGCTCATCCTGGAGCCCACACATGCTTGCAAGTTCCTTTAATCAGCTGTGAAAGGTGCCTATAGACTCTGATTCTTGGTGAGCCTGCCTGAATACAAAGCGTTCATAATCTTTACTCGCCATTGACTCAAAGTGAGCATTGAGTGCATTCAACAGAACAGTGTGGTGTAAGTTTTGGGCGTTACTGCCACCAGCGTTTTATATATTCTGTGAAAGTCCTTCCCTTCCAGATGCAGCAGTAGGGCTCTCCTCCTCTCGCGAGCTATGCCAGCCCCCTCAAAGTAGAATTGTAGGCGTTCCGTCCAGTCTTTCCATTTAGGTGCTAAAGTCGACGGTGCTCCATCACCCACAAAAGGCTCAATCACTAAGATCAAGGCCATGGTGGATGAGAAGTGAGGGTTCACCCTCCTTGGGCACCTTGCGGCATGAGTACTGTCAAACTTTCTACTGGTCAGCAGTGATAAAGTGCGCAGAGTCCTAAAGCCAGCAAAAACAAAGTCAGCGAAAGCAGGAGGCTGGAAAGCAAAAAGGTTGGGGAAAATATCGCTAAGGATGTCAGGTTCAACACTGAGCATATGCGAGGAGACATGAAAATCTCGTCTGCTCCATCTCACATGCTCAGACCTGTGCACGTTGTGTCAAAAGAGCATGGTTTTAAAATGCCGGCTGCTAACTATAATTTATATTTTCCCCAACCTTTTTGCTTTCCAGCCTCCTGCTTTCGCTGACTTTGTTTTTCCTGGCTTTAGGACTCTGCGCACTTTATCACTGCTGACCAGTAGAAAGTTTGCTTGTACATGCCCTAACCATTTGGTGCCTACAGCCTGTTTACTGGGTTACATGACTAGGTGTAGCTGGAAGTTGGTCTTTGTGTATTGCTCCCAGAAAATGAAACAAAGGGCCAACAGTGTTGGCAGGATGGGCCATCTCTGACTTGATGAGGGGCAGAAGCTGTCACCTACCACACTTGCACATCGCAAAAGCTCTGCCTGAACACACTGACCACACTCACAAAGAGTTTGGCAGTAGTCTTTTGTGTCCCCTGACAATCTGGGGCCAGGGCAATGAGGCAGGAAATTCCAAGTACATCTGGGGGTGGATGCATCCAAGATGCAGGACTTTGCATCGCAGCCCCTCGTTGACGGCATCCTCAACAATGATGCAGGACTTCACATTCCAGCCTCACAGCTTGCCAGAACTGCCGCTGTGCAGTGCATCTCCACTCCCGGACATTGCATTGCCTCGGCTGCGTGACGCATCCTCGACTCAGAATCTAGTACCACTCTGCAACCAGAATTAAAGGTACGCTTGCTCAGTGGGCCTAACTTGGTCCCTGTAGCCGGCCTGTGCGCCATCACAGTCGATCTGAACTTGTGACTTTGTCCAGGTCTAGCATGACCAGATACCCACAGTTGGTGTTTTTTGCTTTTTGGCACCATTTTGACTTAAATCTTTAAAATTGCATATGTCCGGTTCTACTGATTGGGTTTTTGTTGATTTGGCCTTTAATTATTTATTAAATTTTACTCTATGTTTCTAAATTGGTGTGTGATTTTTTTTGTGTTGTGTTTCACTTTATTACTGTGGTAGTAGCTGCATAAATACTTTACACATTGCTTCTAAGTTAAGCCTGACTTCTCTGTGCCAAGCTTCCAGAAGGTTGAGCACAGGTGAATTTGGGGTTTGCTTGTGACTCCACTCTGACAAGGATTGTGGTTGCTTCTTGGGTAAAGGATTCAACCCCCTCAACTAGTAAACCAATTTCTTACACTTAGCAACTGCAACAACAAGTCCGCCATTAGGTCTTCCTGTAATGGCAGGTATTTTAAAGTTTTCAAATCCCTCAATACTTATTGCTGCACTGCCTAAGATTCCTTTAGCACTATACTCTGATAGTTATCAGGTATTGAATACGCCCTCCTTTTGTCATGGTGTTACTAAAATTCAGCTATTTTCCACGGTATACCATTGGATTATTACTGGTAATTGTTTTGCAAGAAATAATTTAAACCTGCCCCACTGTGTACTCCCGAGATCCAAGCCGGTTGGGTTAACTGGACTAAACCCTATGTCTGACTCCTCGTTAGTATTGTTCAAAGGATCCTCCTAATTTGTATTCTGGCCCACCATACGACCTCATCAAAGACACTGCAGTGAATAGGACCATTCACTTCAATCAAAAAGAAAATGACAGAATTCAACGAGGATATTTTGGGTTGGCTAAGGAACTTCCATTAAGACGGAAACACAATCACTTGCCCTTAATTCATGTCTCCACCTCTTGTTTCCTGAGGAATGAATTTGTCTCAAATATCTCACTTGTGTTGTTTTTCTTGCCATTGGACTCACCACCAGAATAGGAAGAAGAGGAAACCCGACAGCTGTTGTGCTGAATAAGATATGATAACATGTCCAGTATGGGTAAAAATAAATGAAATTTTCACCATTTCTTGTGACATGGGCGAAGGGAAGCGTAACCAATGAGATTACGCTGATGTGCTCAGAGCTGATCATATGTAAGTGAGGTATTAAATATATGGTTTGAAAGCTGCATGGTCTGTTGAATGTTCCTGGGTGGGGTTAATCCTGAAACAACTGCCAGTTGGGGTAACATGTTGCTTTTCTTCCTGGTCATGGAATCTCCCACGTGTTCACCTCCAGGTGTTCCTTGATCCATCATCTGGAGCCAATTTTTAATGAAAGAGTTACAGACTTCCGCATTTTCCAAATTTGCAAACAATTCACGCATGTACTTATTATATTTTTAGTGGTATGGTCCCCGTCAATTAAAACATGCGATCAAGTTTCACATCAGTAACTGTCTTTAGAATTCTTCTGCAGCCTGTTTAATCAGTTGGAAAGTTACGACTCCAAGAGACAGTCTTGGGAATCAGCGAAGGTGATTTGTGTCCATACTATTGCCATCAAATAGTTGTTTTTTGGCGTCCCATTTATTGGTGCCGGAATCCTGCAAGACTAGTTTTTAGTTTAGGGCATATCTTTTCATTAGCCTTTGGGTCATGGTACATCCTGAATCCCTTAGAGAGATATACAAGTAACTTAGAAACCAAGCAACACAGTTCGAGAAATCAATTGTCCAAAAGAATGCAGGGTAGAGCAGACTGGATAATAAGATTCACGTTGGGTTGAACTATAGTCATAATGGAATCCTGGACAGGGAAATTAAAAGGCTAGAACAGGCAAAATATGTGATCCTCAGTTCTTCAACTTACAATACAATACAATACATTTCTAAAGCGCACGGCTACCTCATAAGGTGTCCCGGTGCTAGCGGAAGGATTGTCACTATAACAGAATACGAGAATCAGAGTTAGGAAGTTATTTTGCAGTCCTTTTCTAAAAGTAATTTCAGGAGGACAAATTCTCAAAGCCAGAGGCAGTGCATTCCAAAGTCTGGCCATCAAGTAGATGAAGGAACGGCCTCCTCTTCTGGTCTTATATATGCAGGGAATTTGAAACAGCTTGAGGTTGTTAGAACGCAATAAGCGGACATGAAAGGACAAATTAAACGGGTGCCCAAGATGAAGAGGTCCCTTCCATGTCAATGGTGTCAAAGTTTGCCAACACTGGCCCATCTGTATGAGGCCTACTCCTTCTTCTATAGTGCTCCCATGCATTCTTCTTTTCAACAACTCACACCCACTCATCTGGCACTATGATCACAGCTAGCTAGGTCTAACCATCTCGGTGTGTTGTACAGCATGTCGCCCTCAGTGATGTGGGGAGGACATCTTCACCCATGGGGTCACCTATGGTATACCTCAGTGGGATCTCAGAGCTACAGGGCTGCAGATTATCCTCTGGCTTTAGGCAGAACCCTAATTTTCCATGAGAGATTTTCATTTCTCACGCTTCCCATTTTGGCAGTTAACAGCAAAGTGGATGCTGCACCAGCAAACCACATCTAGTCACACACCGTCACATGTGCATTCATGAACAACTACAGAAGCCTTCTAGAAACTGGCCACTTCTCTTGAGCTAGTCTCTGTCCTAACTCAGATCAAAATATGATCCAAAAGACTGAATAAGCCTCTGCATGCTTTCATTGCAGCCCTTCTGGATAGGATTTTGGAGTCTACTGAAATATATGCACACTATACTCCAACTATTTGATCCTCCTATACAGATTCCAGTCAGGAATGGATTCTCAAAAATATCTTTAGTTTTTCTTTGCGGTAATTATTGTGTAATGCTACTTTGTGTCTCAGTTCTACCTCATTGACAATCGTTCCTTCATAACTATCCTTGAGTAGAAGTGAATATTGATTAGAAGTAATTCTTCTAATAATACCAATACTGCCTACACCTAAAGGTATATAGCATGGGTCCAATTTATAAATCTTGGAAACTCCACTGAAGACAATGAAGTGGTTCAGGGCCAACAATGTCTGCTTTAGACATATTTTGTTTCTTATTGTTTTATTGCTTTTCCACGTTTTTTCAGATTATTCTACTCTCAGTAGTTGAAATGTACTAATAGCATTATAGACCTTCTGCCTCAGACCTATAACTCTAGGTCGGGGTCTTTAACAACCATTATAGCCCTCAGTAGTGGGCTACAATTCTTATCCATAAGTGCTCCCTGTGTCGTTTAATAAGAAGTCATATGCTCCACGTTGGAAGTAGTGACATTGCTCTATGATTTTTCCAAAGATGCTGATGAGAGAACAATTATGCAACTATAATAATACCTTTTAATGCAATGTTTTCGATTGTACATGCGCTTCACACCAGCAGTTTTATATTTCGTTAGATGGTTTATACGTATTCATTCAGTGATTTCTCATTTGTAATACAATTTTCAAAGTCTGTGAGTATAAATTTTTATTTATTCCAAACACTACAGAATGAAACAGGAAGCATATATACGTATAGATTTTATTACATTGCACTTTTATAACGAATATTGTTTTTTCAACTACTTGTGACACTTGAGCTTTCTTATTATTTCTGGAACATGTAAAAGTTCGATAAGTTAAGGAGCTTTTCATTTGGGAATCAAATACAACATTAAGAAATATGCACTGCCAAAGTGAAACCGCTGGAAATAAAAAGAATAATAGAAGTGGGTGGGACTGTCATAGACAAGAGTGTGGGGAATGGTATTTCGATCTCTGTAAGGGTGCTTTGCCCCTTCTTGTGTTACAATTCTTTACTGGAATGCCACTGGCAAATTGTCAGACCATTCTCCACATCTGGCAAATGTTGTTTGTACAAATATACAGCAAAAGTGAATCTAGATCCACACAACTAAATATGTGATGATAGTTCACGAAATCTCCCACGAGCGTGTTCTTAAAACACATCTGTCTGCCTATAAATTGATCACAGCCTAGGCTTGGTTGAAAGGTTTAGCCAGAAGGACAGTACTTTGATTAAAAAAATGTTTTCAGGGCCCTCTTCACTGATATTGGATTAAGGATCAATCAATCAGTGTTCTTACAGAGCGCTGCTAATCACCCGTTAGGGTCTCAAGACGCTGGGGGGTGGGGGTGGATTCTGCAGTTCAGTCGAAGAGCCAGGTATGAGGGTCTTCCTGAATTGAAAATATATGGATGGATGGATGCGTAGGCAGACTGAGGGTCAAATGGGTATGTGTAAGTCCATGTTTAAATAAATGTATGGATGCTTAGATGGATGAGTTAGACAATTTGCACTGAGCTCTATACAAATCCAACCATCTACTGGTGACTGTTTGTAATAATTCAATGTACTATGGATTTTCTAGGATGCTTTAATTCTTGGGTTGCTAAAAATAAAGGTGTTGATTCTGGAATTGACAGGTGATGAGAGTTACTGATAAGCTGTTTAGCTCTTGACCTGGAGGTTGACTGTTTCAATCTTCAACTGATGTTGAAATTGAAGAAGTTTGTTGTGCAAAATCAAACAGGGAGCCTATGAGGTAGAGCGATCACAGTCTAGGCTGGAGATACAACTATCCCCCTAATTTATATGTTGGTGGAGAGGAACCTCTGTCTCGACGGTCTTAACTCCCCACCAACATAGTGGTGTGACTGCCCAATTTAAAGGCGAGTGGACCATAGTTTGACCACAGCGGTGACCACGCCATCACTGCTGTGGCCAAACTACTCCCACGGCCTGACTGAGTGAGGCCATCAGAGAAATGGCTATAAGTCTGTCTGGCCAATTAGGATTGGCAGACATAAAGCTGTTTTTCTACTCTCTGTCACTGCCAAGCAAACCCTGGCGGAAAGGGACAGTAAAAATGCTAAATCCCACTTTTGGATTTTTTTTCCAGGCCCTAAGCTCTCACACTATTTAAACGGAAAAATCAGCAACTGTTGACAGGTTTTTAGTGAGGGTAACCATAGTTTGCCTTTGGAAACTTAGAGTGTAAGTCAATAGAACTGTATGAGGTTTTATATTTCACAAACCTACCATATGGTGATGCAGTTATAAAAATTAACAAGCATTGCCAAAGCCAATACGTTTGGGTTTAGTGTTTTAACACTTACATGCACAGGCATGAATAAGAGCATATTTGTGCATATCTTTGCCTGGTTGCAATTGCATATTAATGAAGAAGTACCTTTCAGATCTTTGTTTTACAGAGGAACGATAGCAGGACTCTCTTGAAGGTGCATTTTCCTTCATTATAGCCCTTTAACAGAACATTTGTACTGGAGCTGCACTTTGCCACGCCCCTCACGGATATCAGAGTCCTACAAGGAAATACTCTTGACTACATACACACTAAAACCCACAATGAAGGAGCGTTTTAACACTTTAACTATACAATCTCTTCACACAATGCCTTTAAGCGAAGCCTTCTCTATGCTTGTGAACTATTTGATTATACTGTTGCCCTGAAGAGACAAATAGTTATCACGAAACATGTGTTGGCAAAAAACCTTACAGTGGAAGAGCTTTTTTTAACTGACAAGAAACGTTCCCCTCGAAAGGCATTTTTTATTAAAACATTCAAATAAAGATTTCTAAATAAATCTCTCCACAAGTCTTTTGGTAGCTTAATTGTGGCCACTAGGTTTTTGGTCGTATATAGTCCTTTTTAGGTCTCGCCTAGCGTCGCAGCGCATGCGCTGCTCGCTCTGCGAGATCTATTGTCGTCGGGTTGCTTTCGGAAGTGGGGTAGAAGCTCCACCCATCCTTTCGATTGGCCTCCGATAGGAAGTGAGGCTTTTTGGTGACCGCCCTGTCTCCTTGTCAGACGGCCCATCCGGACTGGATCTTTTGCTTGCGGCGGTGTTAGACTATCTCCTTTAACTGGTGGGTGAGCACTTTTTTTGCGTGGCGACAGCTTGTTGTTCCTACTACCTCTCAGCGGCAGAGGCGGGGGTGCCCCCGTCTCTACTGCTCAGCAGCCTGGGCTTCGTTCCGACTAGCGCTCAGCAGCAGAGTCCGGCTTGTGCTGCGGTCCGAGCTGTGGCCGTGAGTCTGTCTCCCTCGAGCTGTCAGTGCCCCCGCTGGAAGCGACTGTGTTTTGTAAGCAGCGGGCCTTGTCATAGGGAACAAAGGCTTGGATTAAATGGGGTGGAGGGTGATGTATCCACCATATCTGAGATAGCGTGATGCTATATGAGCCGTACGTTGTGGGCTAAAATACTGCACAGTGGAGCCGGCTACCGTGGGAAAGAACTGGCTCGTTTGTACCGCACACCTGTGGGTCTGCAGGGGCTGTAGTTGTGTGTGGAGGCGGGCGGAGGGGTCTCTGTGGGCAGCTGCTTTAGATGAGGCGTTGGTGCCTTGGGTGATGTGAATGTCCACATTGGACGTCGTCATTGGAATGCGTGTCAGTCTCGAGGGTTGCCTCAAGGTCAGTAGTTGCCGGCATTTTGATTTTATGCGCAGGACCGTCATTCTCTTTCTGAGGTGCATAGTGTCAATACGCGGATGCTTTTACTGAACCTTTTCATATGAACCTCAGTATATCCTGTGCATGGGAAGAGTGTGCAGCTCTTTGTGTTTGCATGTATGCACGTGTATACCCTGTGTTGTGTGTCTACTTTCTCTCCGTGCTTCAGTTGGGGCCGTCTTTCCTTTCTGCAAATATCTGAACACGAACTTGTTCTCTGTATCCCCATCATGCAAGGAATAGTTCACTGCTTCTTAATGTATCCCATATGTGCTGCTTCTAGCTTCATTGTATTTATTTAATTTCTATCTTACGTGCTTCCCCAGTGTGCGTGGGCAACATGGGCTGCTCTTGCATGCGTAGCCGGCCACAACCATGCATGTTTATATCCCTCTGTACACGGTTAGGGCACGTGCCTCCTTAGTGCGTGTATCTAACCCTGTAGCCCCCAGCGCAGTGTGCACGACTGTGTCTGCCCCTAGCACATGGGCGCCTGTAGCCCGGCCTCCGGTCCATCTGTCGGCCTCCTGCTCTGCTCTGCCCTGCCACATTGCATCTGCTCCTCTTCCTCCGGCCTGTTTTTGCATCTGTCTCTGTATATCTGCTCTTTCCTGTCTTCTGTCCCATGTCCGGCCACGTGTACGCGGGCTTTGGCCTGCACAGCCGCTCTTGTTCAGATTATCGTCGGGATGTTTAGTTTTACTGTTAATGAAGTGCTTCTCTCAGTAAGGTTAACTTGTGGGTAAATCCGCCTGTTTCATCACATACCCGCTAGACTCCAGTGCATATCTTCCAAAGAGCAGACCTGTATATACCCTCCCATCTGAACCTGCGCCAAAATCACATCTCATCATTCCACGTGTGCCTGTTCTGTTCCTCATCCTGTAGTTCACAGGTTTTAAAACCTTCACTATGTATAGCGCTCATTTTTTGTACCCGTTCCTGCGTGTGCAGATTTCTCACTGCTCATGTGTTTTGTTTTAAATATTTTTCCAGTGAGCTTGTGTATGTCATCCCCGTATGTGTCCCCTCCTTTCTTTGTGAGCGTTTACCGCCATGTGCGTGTGTCAGTCCCGCCCAGGGCACAAGTCCTAAAAAAAGAAGTGGGGGGACGCTGACGTCACGACAGGAAGTGACGTCACGAAAGGTGGCTTGCACTATCAGACTCATTGCCTCCCCTCTCTCACCCCTTAGGGTGAGTGAGGGGTGAGCGATTGCATCAGAGAAGCCAGCGCGTGAGCAGCGTTCTGAATGAGCTCCGATCTCGCCCCAGAGAGGCCAAAGAGTGAATGTGTGGCTCCATTTGCTCCAGTTATCGAGCTCCCGGTAAAATAAGTGGGGGGACGCCGTCCACCCGCGTGGTACCCCGACTCGAGCCCTGGTCCCGCCACAGTATGTCTGCGCATCAATCCGTAGATAGGGCTTGTAGGTGTTCTCCCTCGTATATGTGTCCTTGAATCTCTTCTGCTTCTGAGTTTGTGGACCTAGGCAGGGACTGCACGCTCCCCCGCCCTCCTTTATGGGTCCACCTCATTCTCTGCCGAGGATTGAGGACATATACATAGGCACAAATTGCAGGCTACACCCTTACGTGACTGTCTGTGCATCGCCTCTGCTCTTAGGCAGGAATTCCAGGTTTCCACCCCGTGTGTGTGTCTGCATATATCACCTTTTTCCCTAAGGACATGTACCTAGGAATCCCAGGTTTCCACTCCCTGTGGATGTCTATGTAACATCTCCTCTGCGGAGGATATCTACCTAGGCAGGAGTCCCAGGTTTCCACTCCCTGTATGTGTTTGTGTATCACGTTCTCTCCTAAGGATATGTCCCCACGCAGACATCCCGTGCACCCATCCTTTGTTTGCCTTCTTATTTCTCCTGCTTCTGAGGATTTGTACCTAGGCTGGAATTGCAGGTTCCCACCACATGTGTCTTTGTATCTTCTCTTCTCCAGAGACTATGTAGGTAGGCGGGCAGCACAGGCTTCCACCCCCTGTGTGTGTCTGTATCTTCTCCTCTCCTGAAGATGTGTATCTAGGCAGGAATCCTAACACTTCTACCCACTTAGTGTGACTGTGTATCCCCTCAAGGTTTGTACATAGGCACGAATCCGAGGCTCCCATCCCCTGGATGTCTTTGTTGATCATCTTTTCCTGAAAATGTGTGGCTACGCAGGACTCTCAGTCTCCCACCAAGTCTATTACCTCCTCCCCTCCTGAAGATGTGTACGCAGGCATCAATCCAGACTCCCACACCATATGTGTGTCTTTGTAGCTCATCTGCTGCTGAGAATATGTACCTAACAAGCATTTGCAATGCAATAGGTCTCGCATTTACACGAGTTTAAGCTATTAGTTTTGTAAATGACAATGCCTTTTATTTATGTTTTAAAAACGAATCAAAAATAAAAGGCATTGTTATTTGCAATGTCAATAGCTCAAACTCGTGTAAATGCGAGACCTATTGCATTGCAAATGCTTGTTTGATTCTATGTTAAATAAAGGGTAGATGGCAAGGAAATCTGAACTATAGTCCAGCATTCATGAAATTTAAGACCATAAACAAGGCTTCCCAGCCTTCCGACCGTCGTTGCAGAAAGAAACAATAACAATACCATAATGCAGGACAGGGAGCCTTCTGTACAATTTTGTTTCGTTTTTATGTGAAACAAAGTATAGATGCCATGTGAAGCTTCATTATAGAATCTTACAGAAACTCAAAGGTTTCAAAAAGTAATAGCAATGAGGAGAAACAGCAGGGAGCAGAAACACTTGATATATTCTGCTACATTGACATTGACCCCCTGAGGGCTGCATCGAGCTGAAAAAAACAAGCACGAGTGCTGGTATGGAGATAACAATAACAATTTTAAAAAAATCAGATTTACTGAAAAGAATAGAAAATAATTGTTTTTTATGCATGCAATATATGTATGATATAAAGAATTGAATGTGTGAAGACTGGGTCTATTTTTTAGATGTAAATAACAGCAGGTGGAAGGATATATCCAAAAAGAGAATATGGGGTCAGAATACTCATATGGGGTCGAGTCAAATGCCACGCTATAAATACATTAAGGTACTAGTAACAATATGTCTTGCCGACAACTTCGCTATCACCCCAGACCTGAAGACATAAATGTCCAAATCAAATTCAATCAACAAGTTAAAATGTTACATAAATTATATTACAAAAACCGAAGAAATCAGAAAAAAGTGGTTCAAGTGTTAGAAATAAAACTAAGAAGAATAACCCAGTTGAAATCAATATGAGGAGGTTGTTCACTGTTTATCTACAGAAAAGCTGAAAGAAATGTCAGTCACTTCATGTATTTCCGACTGAGACTTTGTGAGCCTCAGTTGCCAACTTGCAGGTGTATGTTGTTCTTTTATTATGTCTCATGATGTCCATGCCATAAATGCATGACTGTCTGTGAAGTTGTCAGCAACTTTTACCCTAACTACCCACCATATTTATTTAACAATTTTATAGTACGCAGATCCACTAGAGAGCATAGAAGGCAGAGGTTTTTACACAATAAGTTGTAAAAATGGTGCATGGTGTACAATAGAAAACATAATTAAGTTACACCGTATGCCAATACTTTGTGCTGTACACGTTTGTGAGTATTAGATTGGAAACATAATCCCTATTCGCTTAGTTAGATTGCAGCCAGTACCAGTATTTGAGTGTAAACTGAGATTAGGAAATTAGTCAGCATAATCTCCGGTGCAGCAATGTTTGTGACCCCTGTATACTTGGTTATTGAATTGCAAACAAGTATAGCACCTTTCACAATAGTGGCTGCTACCAAACAGGGGTGGTAGGGTGGGGGAACGGAGGAAGGGGGTGGGAAATAATAAAAAAATTAAAAAGCACTTACTTATACGCTGGCCGCCGCCTCTTCTTCCTCTGTACTCCGTCCTCCTTCCCAGGAAGCACACAGCCTCCCAGAATCCCCTGACCAATCACAACGCTGCCTTAGCAGTGATTGGTCTGAGCACCGTCGCTCGGTCGTCAGACAGGGGCTGGCAGGTTCTGCATGTTCTCCATGCAGGCTGTAATGCAGTCTGCATGGAGAACATGCAGAGTGCGCACAACGCTTTGGCCGGCCCAAGACGGCCAGCCAAACCATCATGCGCACTTTAGGTGCTGCCACCACTCCTCCCCCTGTGATGCGGGGAGCAAGCTGAATAAGAAAACAAAATGATAATAACGAACGTTATCATTTTTTTTCTGTATTTAGCTTGCAGTTCAAGCACTGGGGCGACGCTCCTCCCCCTTAGCGGAGGAGCCGCCACTGACCTTTCATGTTGAAAGGAGTGGTAACAAAAAAGTCTATCGATCCTTGAGATTCCTGAAGGTCTCATAACAGGAGTTCCATATTCTGGAGCACTTCCTGAGAAGGACTGCTTCAAACGTTTTTTTTTTTTTTTAAAGTAAGTTTCTAGACCAGTGTTTCCCAAACTGTGGTCTGCGGACCCCCAGGAGTCCGTGACACATTCCCAGGGGGTCCTCAGGCAGTAATTTTAAAAGCACAACAAAGTTCCTTGTAGAATTAGCAGTTTTCCAGCAACAATAAAAGTGTCAAGATAACGTCAGTGATTAATGTACCTGCTGGAGAGCGATGAGAGTTTTGTCAAGTGGCAGCTTTGACTTGTCTAATGTAGCACAGAGGGTTAATATGCCTACTGCAAAGAACGTGTACCATGCATTTTAAAAAACAGTTTATGTGCATAGGTTAGTGGGTTACTGCTTTTGTCACAGAGATTCTTTTGTTACTGTGCAGGTTGTCGCGTCCCCCGGACCCACAGATACACCAGACACCGGTAGGGTTATGTTTCTTTATTGCTCTTGCTGTGAGGCGGCTGCACACATCCGTCTCTGTTGCCCTCTCCGTCGATACTGCTCTCCCCACACCCCTGACCGGATGTGGTGTCCGGTTCCCCTTTGACCCCTCTGTCTCTGGCAGGGTCCTAGTGCCCTTCCCCAGGTCACTACATCTCCCCCTTTGGTCACAAAGAAATGACGAGCACGTCAACCCGTGGATCGGGTGATGGTCATGGATACTAGCCTGTCAGCTGACGTGCCAGTGTGCTTTCGCCCGTTACATTTCCTCAATTAGTCTCTTGGGCCTCCTGCATGCTCTTCTTGAGCCGGTCTCCATTTGTTGCTCTTCCACTGGTCCTTGCTCCTGTCCGTTGCTTTCTGACCCGTTGTGTTCTGCTATTTCCTCATCTTGATCCTCTTCATGTTTCTCCTTCAGCCCTTTGAAGTGTGAGATATTCCGTGTGATCCTCTTGTGTTCTGATTCCGCAGTGATCATTGGGCCCTTCACTTTCGTTACTGTCAGCGGGTCTTTAGAGAACATGCTGTCAGATTTCCTCTGCTGACGTTGACGCACTATCACTGTGTCCCCTTCCTTCAGGTTTGACGGGATGGCGTGTCGCCTGGCATCTGCGTAGTCTTTCATCTTCCCTTTCGCCTCTCTGTCCTTAGCTGCAATGCTGCTGTTTTCTGGTGCCATGATTGCTTCTACTTGCGGTAGTCTCGTCCTGCATGTCCTTCCCAGTACTAGCTCCGCCGGGCATCTTCCTGTGGTGCTATGTGGCGTGTTTCTGTAGTCTCGAAGCATCTGACACAGAGCTTGGCTGAGCGATATCTGCGCCAGCTTCGCTCTTTGAACTACCTTTTGATGCTCCCCATGAACCTCTCTACCATTCCATTCGCCTGCGGCCACAACGGAGTTATTTTTCTGTGGTTTACTCCTAGGTAGACCATGAATCGGTGGAACTCGTCTCCTGAGAACGGAGGACCATTGTCTGTTTTCAGTGTCTCCGGTGAGCCCCAGGCTGCAAAAATGTCATCCAATATTGGTAGTGTTGCTGTTGCTGATGTTGATGACACCTGTCGCACTATAGGAAATCGCGAGTACTCATCCATGACTACCAACAGATAATGGCCTGTGTCCAGCGGCCCAAAGAAATCAGCTGCTAGTGTTGTCCACACCGCTCTTGGCAGTTCGGACATCTGTAGTGGTTCAGGCTTGGCTGGTGAGCCCGTCACTTGACAGAGGTGACATGTCATGATGGTGTTTTCCACCATGCGGTCCAGGCCAGGGAACCACACTTTCTCTCTTAGCAGTTTCTTCATTGCTACCATGCCTCTGTGTGATTCATGAGCCAAATTGACCAGTTGCCGTCTGAGTGCATTCGGGATCACTATTCTGGTTCCTCGCATCATTATTACTGTGTCTGTCTCAGACAGCTCTTCATGTATTTTCTTTAAAGCCAACATTTCTTCCTTGCATACTCCTTCTCCCCATGTGCAGTTATTGTTGATGTGCTTCCATCTCTGCCTTCTCACTGTCTCCATGGCCAGCTGCAGCGTTGCATCGTCCTCCGTCTCCTTTGCTAGCTCCGCTATTGTTATAGGTGCCGGTGTGTTTTGTTTCAGTATGAAATTTAGGTACTCTTCTGCCATGGATGTCATTGCCTGTGCCTGCGGCAGCGGGTGTCTCGACATGTAGTCTGCCGGGTTGTGTTCCTTCCTGGCTTGTGTACAATCGTGAAATCGTAGTCCATCAGCCTTATGCCCCAGCGCTCGATCCTGGGTGGCATTTTGGCGGCCGGGCTGCCATAGATTGTTACCAGTGCCTGGTGGTCAGTTATGATGGTGAATGGCTTCCCATAGATGAACATGTGGTAGTGTTCACACGCCCAGACCACTGCTAGGCTTTCCTTTTCTGGTTGCGAGTATGCCTTCTCAATGTCTGTTAAGCTTTTGCTGGCATACGCGACTATTTTTCGTGGTGAGTCTCTCCCTGGTAGGTGTTGCGCTAGTATTGCCCCTAGTCCTACCGGGCTAGCATCTACAGTCAGTTCAGTGCACAGGGGAATAAAGAATAAAGAAAAAAAAAAAAAAAAAAAAAAAAGGGGGAGAAAATGAGCGACAATGAGGAGAAGAAGAGCACGCAAGCCATTTTCCGCAGGCCCTTACCATTTAGCTTGTCGGAGCCGCAAGCAGGCATCAGGTGGGAAAGGTGGATCAGAAAATTTGAACGCTACATGAGCGCCACGGACGTCCCAGACAACAAACAACTGCACCTACTTCTGAATCTCGCTGGGGACGAAATAGAAGATCTACTGTTAACTTTCCCCGACGCTCAAACAGCCAACTACAAGGGAGTGATAAAGTGTCTCACACAGAAATTTGACCCTCAACGAAACGTCGATTTTGAGAGGTACACGTTCAACACTGCTTGCCAGCAAGGGGAAGAGAGCCTAGATGATTTCGCGACGAGACTGAGGAAACTGGTCGCGTATTGCGAATTTGACAAATTCGACAATGAGCAAGCAATAAGATTGCGTATCATCGAAGGTTGTCAATCAGTGGAATTCCGAACACGCATCCTGAAGGAACCAACGACGCTGGAAAAGATACTGACAATGGCTCGCACGGAGGCACGGGCCACAGCGCAGGCCAAACAGATGGAGACGGGAAAGGAGAAGAGAGTGGCGTCCGCATATCGTGTCACTGGGAATTTCAAAAAGAAAGAGTTCCAGGCGCCAGTCCCAACAAAGCGCGACCAAACATGCTACCGATGTGGCCTCGAATTCCCACATGTTGGTGCCTGCCCAGCAATGGGCCAGAAGTGCAGGAAGTGCAATAGGGACAATCATTTTTCAAGCACGTGCATGACCAGACAGTTCAGAAGCGAGAGAGGCAGAACAATGAGACCAAGGATGACCAGCAACAGATATGCACGATACATGGAAACGGCAAATCGCAGTTCCTCTGACGAGTCCGACGAGACGGCAGCACCTGTGAGAGTAGAGAGACTATATCTAATGTCAGACACATCCAAGGAGGAGAAGACAACAGAGCACATTCATCTCGTGGAGAAGCAGCAAATAAAGAAAACGGCCACTGTCAACATTGATGTGGGGAACCACCAAGCAAAGTTCGTGCTTGACAGCGGAGCAACATGCAACATCATGTGCAGCTCGGAATACGAGAAAATGAAAGCGAAACCACCGCTGTCACCGTCGACCGTGGATGTGTTCACGTGGGGCTCCAGAAGACCAGTAGAAAACATGGGGAAGTTCATGGAAACTCTAACATACAAAGGCAAGTCTTACCAAGAAGAAGTACACGTGCTCAAGGGTGATATCCCAGCACCATGCCTGCTAAGCAACGTGACGGCACAGGTGATGGGGCTACTAGCAATGACATACCACATGTCAGAAACGGAGAACATTCTACAAGAATACCCAGCCATACTGAAGGGTCTCGGCAAGCTAAAAGGAAAACAGATAACATTACACATCAATGAGTCAATTAAGCCGGTGGCCCAACATCACAGACGAGTACCGATCCACCTACAACCACAAGTTGAGGAAGAGATAACCAGCTTACTGGCACAAGACATCATTGAACATGCTGAAGGGCCAACGCCGTGGGTGGTGATTGTGGCAGTTCCAAAGAAGGACACCTCAAAGATCCGCATCTGTGTAGACATGAGGATCCCAAACACCGCAATCGCAAGGGAACGTCACCCAGGGCCACACCTCAATGACATGATCAGCTGTCTCACTGGGGCCTGCCGATTCTCGAAGCTGGACCTGTGCAAAGGGTACCATCAATTAGAGCTGGATCACCAGTCCCGGTACATCACGACATTCTCCACACACCTGGGCCTGTTCAGATACAAGCGACTGAGTTTCGAATATCATCGGCAGCGGAGATATTCCAGGAAACAATAAGGCAGGTGATAAGACCGGTGCAGAACAGCCTCAACTATAGTGATGACATTCTGGTATTTGGCAAAACAGACAAAGAACATGATACCGCTCTGCGTCAAGTGTGTTCACAGCTGGAGCACGCGGGCCTGACGCTGAATGGAGACAAATGCGAGCTGGGGAGAGGGGAACTGGTGTTCTTCGGACACATCTTTTCCAAGCACGGGATGAGGCCAGACCCCAGCAAAGTAGAAACGCTGAAGAACGCCAAACCTCCAACGGATGTGGCAGAAGTGAGATCGTTTTAGGACTTGCCAGCTACTGTGCGCGATACATACAGGATTTTGCCACAGTAAGCACACCGCTAAGAGAACTGACCAGACAAGGGCAGAAGTTCGTCTGGTCCCAGAAATGCGACAAGGCATTCGAGGACATCAGAAAAGCAGTGATGACTGTGGAACATCTCGCTTACTTTGACCCCTCTGTCTCTGGCAGGGTCCTAGTGCCCTTCCCCAGGTCACTACACAGTTCATAAGTGACAATCGTAATCTAGCACAGTGACCTATAAACCCATCAAAGAGCTGCTTGCAAACTGCATGGTACAAGTTAGAAACATATGTTTTTTCCAAGTTTTTTATTATCCTGATGCTGCTAAAAAGGTTTATTTGGGTGGAAATACATTTTTATTGTTAAAGTCAATGCTAACCACTGTGTTATGTTCTGAATCCTGAGTTTGTGCTTCTCCAGACCAAGCACTCTTTAAAAATGCCTACCAGTATGAATGACATGTGAATCCTACACCTTGTAGTCGCATTTGCCTTATGTAACATTTTCTATACACTGATTTACACATATGAATCATTGTCTCCATGGGGCAGATTTACAAGGAAAGTGACTCAGTGTGTGCTGCAAGCCATTTGGCGGCGCCGCACTGAGTCACTTTCAAAGCACAGGGATGCGACATATTTACAACAATATGTCCCATCTCTGTGCTTCCCCCTGCGCTGGCGCACAAACTGCTGCCATGCGCCTGCACAGGCACATTTGCACCATGGTGCAAGGATGCCTGCGACGTGGGGAGATTGTTTATATGCAGGAAGAGTTCCCTTCCTGCACATAAACAATCAGAAATGGCGTTTTTCAACTTCTAAGTGTGCTGCATTAGCACACATAGGACTTGCAAAACGTCATTGTTTTACTGATTGTTTATGTGCAGAAAGGGATACCTTCCTGTACATAAACAATCACCAGAGGTGATATCCTCTTTCTATGCGTGCTGCAGAATGCAACACGCATAGAAAGAGGAAAAACGAGGAGAAATGAATACATTTCTCCTCGTTACGCTCCCTACGCCTCCCTGGGGAGGCATAGCATTCAGACACATTTCCAGATTTACGATTTCTAGTAAATCTGGAAATGTGTCTGGTTTCATGGGTGTTGCGTGGGAACACCCACAGCAACACCCATGGAACGCCCCTTTCACGCAAAGTGCTGTGTGCAAATGGGCCATATTTACAAGACCAGGAAAAGTCACGCAGGGTGGGTTTTTCTGCCTTGGAAATATGGGGCACTAAAATGCACCACCGGTGCGTCACTTTTTGTGACGCACCCGTGGCGCAAGGGGCTTGTAAATCTGCCCCTATATGTGTGTGATGTAAAGTGCTCTGACATCCTTCAATGGTTTGAGAGATGCTATAAAACAAATGAAATACATGGGACAGAGGGGCTATGGAGAGATGAGAGGCACTGTTGGAGGGTGATAATAAGGGAGTCATTGAAGAACCCCAACAAAGATTGTCGTATACTGGTGCATAGTAAGGTCATCATTTACTATTCTTTAAAAGCTGATACAATTCAATATATAATGATAAATTTGTTGTAGAATGTACCATTGTTTCCTAAATTTTCTTGGGGGGAGAGCCTCCCAAAGGCCCCTTTGTAGTGGTCAGGCTCACTCACTGCACTTGGTGTGCACTGTATGGGGACTGGTCTGAAAACATTTGCCAGGGATGCTTTGGGATTCCAGTCTGGCCCTGGCAGGAGCCTCATAGTGCAAAATAAAACCAACCATTTAAAAGTTAGTCACAGAGATGCAGCACTAACCTTCCTGTTTTTTGCAAATTCTTTCAATATAAAATACTAAAATCCTTAGTAATTCGAGTATTTGTTTTGTTTGCACACCTGTGTTTATTGCTTTCGAATGACTGTTTTAATGTTTGAAATTTAAATCAGACAAATTGCTTGGGGGTCCCCGGCTTCCAGTGGTGACTCAATGGGGGTCCTCAGGAGTCAAACGTTTGGGAACCACTGTTCTAGACTTTGGAGTGCGTGGGAGCCATGAGAGATGATTGATTTGCAGGCTGAGTAGTTGGTGATTCTCCCATTTATGGCCTTGTGGACAATAGAGACCAACTTGAATAAGCTTCTAGCCTCATCAGGAAGCCATTTTAGGGTTATTGGGATTGGGGTAATGTCGTCTAACCTTCTGATGCCAGATATTAGTCGGGCTGTCTTGTTGAGGGCTGCTTCCAGTGGGTACAGGTGGATTCTAGGAATGCCAGGCAATAAGAAGTTGATGGAGTTGAGCCTGGAGTGTACCAGTGATTAGGCAGATGTTTAAAAAACTTCTTTGGTGATTAGGGATTCTAGACTACTTTTAGATTCTAATACTCCTTGTATAACAACTCCATGACAAATTTTGTTTAATGTGCAAATAGGCACACTTTGCCTTTCCTTTCTTCAACCACACTTTCCAATCTAAAAGATGACCTTGAAGTCATAAATGATCAACCACATGCATCCTTTCTACACTGAAACCTTCTAATGAGTTTTACTAATTTCACTTATATGTATAATACAGCGAAAGCACCAGAGAGTTTCCAGTAAACCCTACTGACCTATCTATGAATGCCCACTAATATTATAAGTCTTACCACAGGCCAGCACCTATTCTTGCACATCCCTTCTGTACCACTCCACCTCTGTGCATGATGGTAGTCTCACAAGTGCAGTCCATACCATACGGGCATCTGTGTGTATGATGGTAGTCTCATATGTGCCGCCCACACACATTCGCACATGCGCATGTTCATGTGTCATCACACAGTGCCCCTTACCCTAGCTGTGCCATAGCAGCCTCATGTTAAAAGGGGACACAGGTAGTAAACATTCTCAGTCCAATTACAGTGTAATCAGCGTGAGTGAGACTCAGGTAGTAACCAACCAACCGTAAAGGTCCAAAAGCCGGGTGATGAAAAGTGAAAAATCCTGGTGGACTACATGGACTGGACCAATTTGCAGCCGAGGGCAAAATCAGCAAAATATTATCCACTCCTGCTACCTGATACAATAAAACACAAGTGTAGCCCAAGTGGAACTCAATGCCAGAGACCATGACAAAGGGTGCTTCAGTTCTTAGTGAAATACATGCTGCAGGTACTGTCCGTGTTCGGGGCCAACAGTGGTGTTTTGGGCCTGCACTGATCACCACAGCTCCATGCAGGAGTGATCTGCTGTATGTTAGTGCTGAGATGGATTCCTCTGCTGAGCTGTTGGAAGGTAGGCTATGATGCATTTGTGCAAACCACAGATGTCGCGTCTACGACAAGCACAAATAAGAGACTGAACGTCCTATTGATATTAGAATTACACTGCTGTCTCCACCCTAATGCTGATTAAGCACACACCATGCCCCCTCTCCATGGAGGGTCTGGGTATTATGCATAGCATGGTGGTTGCAGACATACTCCTTTGTTTCTCGATGATCCCCCTTCCACTATGGACTCAGAAATAAAGCTTCAAAATGCCATTATGTAAGAGAACTGACCCACCAAAGACAAAATGGCTATCCGGTGGGGTGATTCAAATGCGATTAACACTTCCAGCAAAGAATGGCTGATGGTGGTGACCCAAATCCCATCTCTATATATTCTTGTGAGATCATTAATACAAATGACTTTAAGGGGCAATTATTGCTTGTAACTGTCTGGAGCCAGTATGGCTCCTTACTGAGTGGGGCCATTAATGTGCTATTTTGATGCTCATTACTACGTGTCACCACTAATGCTTATTACTGTGTGAGGCTGTTAATGCCGTTAATGCTGTTGGCTATGTCGTATCATTAAAGCTCTTTTCTGTGTTGGGTGATTAAAGCTGATTACTATGTGGGGCCACTAAATTCGATTAACAAGTGGGGCCATTACAGATGGTTAATAAGTGGGGCGGTTAATCCTAGCTACTGCTACGGACCATTAATGTTTATTTACTGCCTGGGGCATAGATGCAAGTACTAACATGAGCGACTGAGACATGTAATTACTGAGGAAATGTATACACACACTGCCACACACAGGGGTGTCCATCATAGAACAAGGAGGGCCTACTGCATGCATGATCTTCGAGCTATCCATGTAAAATTGATTTGCATAAAATAGAGGTGGGTGAGCTAACAAATTAACTGGGAGAGTCAAGCCAGAGCCCAGTGAATGATTGCCTCTGGCTCTAAGAGCCCATGTAAAAGCTGAGTCCCAACAATATTTGACATGTAAACTATGCAGCAGATATAACGTTAGAGTATAAGTTGTAATACAAATTCACGAAAGCGTATTTCTTTAATACACACAAGTGTTTCATCTTACTACATCAAATTATTTGAAAAAGTATTATTGAAAGTGGAAGTTTTTGAACCTGAACTGAGAAACATTCCTGGCCCCTCCCTGATGACAATGCTACTAGTGAACTAAGAACAAATCAAAAATTAGGTTCACTCAGTGAACTAAGAGGCAAGTCAGTTGTCACGTATACAGTATAAGTATGTCACCTAGATTTTTATTATAGATGGAGCAACATTATGGGCTATTAAACAAAAGAAAGGTTTTTATATACAGCGCACATCCTTAATGTGCTCTCATATGTGATCATTAAAAAAAGATGCGGGTGAAATAAAGATTTTGCCTAGGATCACACAGTTTGGTCAAGCATGGAAGCTGGCATTGATCCCAGATTTTTCAGTTTCACACTGTGCAGTGCAGTCACTAGTTTGGTATCTCTTTCCACCATCAAAGGCTAATGCTATGTGCTGAGTTCTTGTAGGATGAGAGTAGGTGATAGACGAAATCCACATTTAATTTTGGGCAGTCTCATAGTGGGAGCATGGCCCTAGAACTTAAGGGCATTTCACAACAGATACAGACTATGTTATGCGTTCTTTTTTTGACACTTGGGAGATTTGCTGGAATCACAGGATGCTGACCCGAGGGGGGGATTCGAATCCCACTATCAATGATACATTGTCGGCAGCTGTAGCCACATTGCCTGCCTTGAAAGCTCCGCTTGTTTTGGGATTGAGGACCCAGAGGACCTCAAGTTGAGCCAGGCTTGGTCCTTCAGTGGCTCACCCACCTCGAGCATACAGTGAAACTCCATGGAAGAAATTCTGAAAATCTAACAATAATCCAGCCCGTTCGTACCCAGGTTGGACACACCTAGCCTAGAATCACAGACCCATTTACTGCCTAGGACCAATGATGAATGTTAATTTATGATCCATGGATGAATGTTGATATTGGAGGGCCCTGACATACAACTGTCTTAGAAAAGCAATGCTCATTATTGCCTGGAATTAAGGCCCTGTGATACATTTTTACCTACCCCTCTCTCCATCCAATCTGTCGGGGAGGAAGCCTCATCGGCATGAGGGACTGGTGCAAGTGAACATATGTAACATCATACACTGTTGTACATACGTAGGACACCTTTTCTCCAAACCCCAGCATGACTGAGTCTTTCCCATTTGCTTTTTGTTTAGGAGAGAGGGCCAGTGAAGGGCAAACCTATTGCTTTTGTAAATGCTTGCTTTGAACTGTGTAGTTCAGTTCAGGAGGCTTTATGAGGCTCCTCCTCTTTTTTAAGAAATTGATCTTGCATTCACACCCAATTTATGGTTTAAATCTTTTATTCACATGCATCAAAGACATTAAAATACAACTTATAAGGATCTTGCGCAATGTTCTTACACCTCGAGTAGGTCTTCGTTGCGAGCATCTCTTTACTTCTCTTTACTTATCATGTGTGTTTTAACTCTTATCATAACATGTTATGTTCCAGATAGGTACCCCAATATAGGCTCAGGTAGTCACCTAACCTTTCACCTATATTCTCCCTACCATTTCACTACATAACGGTTCTTAGTACTGACCTTTTACCTAGTTACAGTAATGTCCAAAGATGACATGGGGTTTTTTCTACGAAAAGCTTAAGCCTCATTCATTATGCATGAGGATTCTTGGAATCACAGCAGGACAGCAGGCCTACCATCTCCTGCATAATAACTATGTATAAGGGTCAATCCTTCCGTCATCCTAGTCCGACATGACACAGCAAGGTATATACCCAGGGGGTACCACTTTGGGTATATATACACCATATCTTGCTGAGGTAGTCAGAGGAGAAAAGGACTTCCATGCTGACACACTGATGCGAGACGCTGAGGCTCCTGCATGCAGACAATCCAGCTCACAGTGGTCTGACATCCCTTACGGGGTGTCCATGTCGAGACCAAGATGGGGTCCCACAGTCTCTCACTTCAGGTAATGGGGTTGACTTTATCCTAGAGGGATACTTGGCTTTTACAACTACATACATGCTAGGTACATTCAGGTACATCTAGTTAGGGTCGCATCGTAGGAGTACGCATTCTACTGTCATGTATTTTATATACTTGCCTATATTCATTGTTTTAGCACAATGGTAGAAATCTACCATCCTTTTACTCTGTTAGTGCTTATAATCATTTATATCTGTTACTGTCTAATGGTTGTTTCAGCACACCTATTTTACACTAGAATGACGCTGATTCAATAAATGCTTTTTGAAAAACGTCCCCACCGTTTATTCTGTGTATCTCTCTGAGACAAAGTGAGCACGAGTGACTGAGCGAAAAGTGGCACTGTTTCCACGATCCCTGATGGGAGAGAGTTGTCATGTTCGATAGTTGCCAAGAACTAGTCTCTCCTTGGTAAGAGGAGTTTCTAGTGGCACTGTGAGCTAGCTGGTACACAAGCTAACATATTCGGTAGGGGTGTCTAGAATCAGTCTGACTCCAATCCTACAGTATATGTTGTCGAAACGCGCAGATCCTATATAGGTTTGTAGGAACTACACAACAAAGGAGTGAAAACCCAACAAAAGCAGTCCCATCCCCCTCCCCCCAGTACTAAAAAAAAAAGGGGGTGTAGGACGTAGTTGTAGGGAAGTGTAACTGTATTTCTCCCCTTGTGGTTGTGATGCGGGCTATTCTGTTTCAGAAAGTCAGAGGATGCGTAGGTATTTGGGGAAAGTAAGTTCTCTAAATTCAGTGGATAGAAGTCCGAGAAAGGAATGCCATATTTCAAAGAACAAGGCCTTATAAGCTGTGAGAGTTGCGGACATCTGTTCCATCCCTAGAATGTACCATAGCTTATGGAGCCAACCGAGGTGTGTGGGCGTTCCCGCAGTCCCCCAGTGATTAAGAATGTTCTGGAGTGCTGCTCCGAGCCCTAACCCCATCTGTCGTCCTATTCGAGATTTGAGTGGGAAAGTCAATTGGTTGAGTAATCCCAGAACTGTGTAAGCAGGGAACCTAGGAATCTGTGTGTCAAAGTGTGTATCTATTTCGTCCAGGATCTGAGTCCAATAAGCGGTGAGTTGTAGACATCCCCAGAGTAGGTGCAACAGCGTACCTGGCGAGCCGCAGCCGCCCCAACAGTCAGGGTTGCGTTCCGGGTTACCCTTGTTGAGGTGTACTGGAATTAGATACCAGTATGTGGGTATTTTGGTGGCAGTCTCTATACTGGCTGGCAGTCTCTATACTGGCTGTGTTCCAGGCGGTGTGTTAGGCTCTGTAATAAACCTCCCCTCACTCTTTAGGAGAGAGCTGTCTTCCTAGTTCCCCTGCCCATCTTCGTTGACTGGGTATAGGCTGTGTGCAGACAGGTTGACGCAATAGTACATAGAGTTCAGAGATCAGCCTTCTATCTGTGGACTTCGTGATTAACCACTTCTCATATTTAGTACGGGGTCTGCTAACAGTGGGGAGATTGGTGGGGTGCAATAGGTAGTGGTGTACCTGGAGGAATCGAAGTCTTTCCACATCCGGCAAATTGTATTCTTCACGCATTTGCCGGAAGGTAAGAATTCCCTCCTCGTCAAACATGTGTCCCGCTGCGCAGCATGGTGTCCAGTGCCAGGCCACAAATGCTCCCCAGTGTAAGCCGGGGCTGAAATGACCATTTTCGAATAATGGCGTCATGGGGGAGAGGAATGTGGTATGCGCTCTACGACCCGCCACATATTCCAAAACCCCATAACCGTCTTGGTGTTGGGTGACCTTAGGAGACTCCGTGGCCTATCTGCTTTTTTGAGAAAAGGTACCTTCCAAAAGGGGAGCTGTGCAATTGCCATATCTTGAAACAACCAATGTTTCTCAGATTTCTCCCTATTCCACTCTACCAGGAAATGCATCTGGGTTGCCTGAAAGTATCTCTGTATATCCAGGACCCCCACTCCCCCTTCATCTGGTCTTAGGTAGCTCAAGCTCCTCCTCATACAAGGTCTTGCCCCCTGCCACACAAACCTTTGTAACTTGCTTTGCAATGTGGGGAGCATCCCCCGGGGAGGGGCAACCAGAATTGTCTTGAAGAGGTATAAAATCTTCGATAATATGGACATTTTAATGGCTGAAATGCGTCCCAGTAGGGAGAGGTGATAACTCTTCCAACTGTTCAGCTCTTTTCTAATTTGATGAAGTAGTGCATTGTAATTTATTATGATGGTTTGTGCAATTGAGGGGGCAAGTTGTATTCCCAAGTAGGACAAAGACCCCTGCACCCATTGGATTGGGAAGCGGTCTTTCAACGCAGATAAGTGTTCATGCGTGATTGATAAGGCCAGGGCCTGAGATTTCCCAACGTTTATCCGGAAACCTGAAGCCAGCCCAAATGCGGAGAGCTCTTCGAGCAAGGCCAGGAGGGATGTGTCTGGTTTGCTTAGCAAGGCTAGTATATCATCTGCATACAAGCTAACTGTGTGCCCCTCTCCTCCAAAGGGAATGCCCTCGATCTTTGGGTTGTTCCTAATCCACTGTGCCAGGGGTTCCACAGCCAAAGCAAATAACAGCAGTGACAAGGGGCAACCCTGTCTAGTACCCCTACCTATGCGAAAGGAGGGTGACGAGATACCATTAACCCTAACCATAGCTGTGGGGGAACCGTAAAAGCTTGCTACCCAAGCTCGGAAGCGGTCACCTATTCCGAAGTGGGCCAGTGTTCGTTTCATTTACTGCCAATGCACTTGCTTGAATGTTTTTTCAGCATCCACTGTTAAGAGAAGGGACTCCATGTTTGTATGGTCTGCCTTGTCGATGAGATGCAATGTGCATTTCGTATTATTGCTGCTTTGTCTACCTTGCATAATTCCCGGCTGATCAGGGTCGATAATGCCCGGCATCATGGGACCCAGCCTAGCTGCTAGAATACTCGTAAATAGTTTGATGTCCACATTTAGCAGCGATATAGGGAGATAAGAGCTACATAGTTGCTTGTCTTTCCCAGGCTTGGGGATCACTAAAATAGATGCAGTCAGCATGGCTGGTGGGACCAGGCCTTGGGCCCCAAAGGAATTGAACAGCCTCGTAAGGATGGGGGCCAGCACCTGACAAAACGATTTATAGAAGCTTGCTGGGTAACTGTCTGGGCCTGGAGATTTGAAGGGCTTGAGGTGAGAGATTGCAGAGATAGCCTCCTCAACCCTAATGGGGGCATCTAACAAAGTCGTTTGGGCGTCATCTAGATGGGGGGGGGTAGTCGTCCCCTTCAAATATGTGTCTATGTGGTGTGCTGCCAGCTGTTGTCTCTTATATAATTCTGTGTAGAAATTCCGAAATTCTGCTACTATTTGTTCATCACCCACTATCTCCTCTCCCCCCTGGGACTTCAAAGATTGGACATACGTCCGCTGCCTTTGTGCCCTTACCTTATTGGCTAATAGTCACCCTGATTTGTCCCCCCCTATGTAGAAGGAGTGTTTTAGGCGGAGGGCTGCATATTCCGCCCTATCTAGGTCAAGCCCCGCTAATTGAGCCCGCGTCGTTCGCAGTTGGAGCCAGATTCTGTGTGCCCCTGTACGACTGTGTATTCGTTCAAGTTACCTGACTTGTGTTGTCAATTGATCCCGCTTCTCCCGTCGTGTTTTATTATCAGCTGCTGATATTGCTATGAGTTCCCATCTGATCACAGCCTTCATAGCCTCTCATAGTGTGGAGATAGCAATATCTGGTGTATTGTTCTGCTCAAGATAATTGCGTATGGCTGCTGTGAGTTGCTGTATTACTGCTGGTCTATGGAATAGGGTCTCCCGAAGATGCTAGTGCCCATGTTGGTGTTTCTGTGGTGGGAGTTGCAAGGTGAGGATCACTGCCTTATGGTCAGATAGTGGCGCCGGCTCGATCTCTATCTCCTTCATAATATGATGGACCTCTATGGTCCAATCATATTATGTGAATAGAATGTGTATTGGGTAGATTGTGAGTGGGCTTCCCTCCAGAGATCCAGTAACCCCATGCCTTGTAGCCACTTACCTCCCGTTCTTTGACAGGGCCCCGGCCTGATCTGACCTACTACCAGACCTATCCTTGTCAGTATCAAAGACTAGATTTAAGTCTAACCCTCACTAGGGTCATACGTTCCTGCGTGGTCATCACCTCTGAAACTGCTGTCTGAAGGAACCACTCCTGACCCATGTTGGGGGAATATATCGATCCCACTACCAGGGAGTGACCTCCAATATGAACAGTGTAAGCAAGAAGTCTACCTTTAATCTCTGCTAATTTGGGGCCTTTCTTCCGCTTGAACTGTCTGGCTATCAAGATAGCTACTCCAGCTTTTTTGTCAGGTGTGGATGAGAAGAACTGGTGTGGGAATGCGCGTGATCTAAGGCAATGTCAGTCCCTACTTAGGAGGTGGGTCTCCTGGAGAAGGCAAACATCTGCCCCCATGTTTTCGAGGAAGGAGAGTACCACCCTTCTTTTGATAGGGTTGTTGAGACCCTTCACGTTAAGCGAGAGTACCTTAATTGCATGCGGTATCATGACTGATGTATGAAAGGCTATCTGATTGTATCCCTCTATCTCGAGAGTCTCTAGCCTCCAGCAGCCCCCTCATGCAGAGTCTCCTACCTGTGTACATCAGCTGTGTTCCTCCCTTCTCATTAAAGTGAGTACTGGTTCCTGCCAAACTTGAAACAAACAAAATCTAATACTCAAAACAATCATTATGAGTCCGAGACTCGTAGATAGAGTCCTCAAGTCCCTGGAAAGAGAAAAGTTGGGTATGTGTCATGGCCTGTGTGTCTCCCCCCCTGGTAGGCCCCAGCCCACATCCAGACAGGCCCCTTATGAAATTAAGTGACCACCTAGGGGTCTCATGTTGCGTCTTCTTCTGGTTGGTCACCTCACATCGACTCTAAGACCCACTGGCGTTCTTTCGCTATGGTGACAGGGTCAGGTTTCGCACTGTGTTCCCTTGGATGGCCTTTCCAGTCCCATCGATTCCTTTTTCGCTGTGGCTTTGGTTCACCTCTCTCCGCCTCCTTGTCTAGGGGATCCTCGATTCCCAGCATGCTACACGTTTCTTTCAGTGACCTGAGCTGAAGCAGTTTACTCTCCCATCAGAATATCAGACGGAATGGATGCCCCCATTAGTAGGTAATCCCTAGATTTCACAGGTGTGATGTGGCCGGGCGGAATTCGCTCCTTTTCTGCAAAGTGACCATGGCCAAGTCTTGGTACAGTGTTGGGGTATGGCCCTGGAGCGTCAGTGATTTCCTCTCTCTTGCCCTTCATAGAATCAGTTCCTTTAACTGGAGGTCCGGTAGATAGGCTGGGATGTCCGGGGGAGGGGCTGTAGATCGCCGCGGAAGGCCCACTTTGTGCGCCCGGTCTATTTTAATCTCATTGTCCGGGGGAGTTTCTAGGATATAGTTGAAAAGTTCCTTCAGGTATTGGAATATACCTGAGCCCTCTGCTTGAGATGGTACGCCTTTGATGTGGATATTATTGCACCTGGAGCGGTTCTCTAGGTCTTCTGCGTGGGCTTGGAGCTCTAACTGTTGCTCCCGCAGGCGGATTACCTCTTGCTTCAGCATCAGCACTTCCTCGTCTCTCGTGTGTTCATAGTCTTCCAGACTCGCTACATGCTCCCCGAGGGAGTCAACAGCTCGCCGAATTTCTTTAATGTCGCCTGTGAGCTCCCTCGGAGGGATTGCAGGTCATCCCGCAGCGAAGCAAACAGGGACTCTAAGAAGGAGCGGGTAACTGGTTCCTCTGCTTTCTCTGTCTCTTGATCAGACTGGTTACCCCGCTGCGCCTATCCATCTTCCCTTGGCGTGGAGGGGGGTTTGGTCAGCATATCTTTCAATGCACTGTCTTTTTTCCCCTGTGCTACTGCCATGATTGGGGGAAGGTTCGCTCAATTCCTTAGGTTCGTTCCTCTCTCAGTTATGGACCGCTGCTGTCTGACGGTGGTTCCCAGTGCCAGAGGGGGTCCGTAAGGTGCTGGAGGCACGACCACCCCAACCACTCCATCGGTCTCTCCCCTAGTTCACCTTCAGTGGAGCAACACATGCCGCCCTGTCTGCTCCAGGGTACCCTGTCTTCTCCAGCCCTAGTCTGGTGTGAGTTCCGGGTGAGAGCCCCTTCCTGTCTCTGGACTCTTGCCTGTTGACTCCCCGGGGGTATTGTTTCTTTTGGCTGACTGACTGACTTGATTTATATTGGCATTCCTTGGTTCCATGTGAGTCCTTGGGGCCAACCATAAGGTCTCTCTTGGCCCCCCAGGTCCACTGAGTAGGCCCAGTTTCTCTTGCGTATCCCCTTCTGGGAATTGCTGTCTAGCTCACACACTGAGGGTCCGCACGTATTCGTAACCTCACTTTCGGAGCCTGGTCTCCTCTGTTCTTCTGGAGGTAATAAATCTCTTCTGTCTGCCCACCAGCTCTCTCTTGAAAAGGCCTGTTCCGCAGTCAGTTGTGGTCCCTTTCTGCTGTGAGTTGAGGGAGTGTCCAAAGCAGGGGGGCCGGCGCTCGCTTCTCTGTGCCCTTGTGCTCTGTTGTCCGTATCATTCCCCAGGCGGTTTTCTGATGAGCCCTGCTTTGCCCCAGGGGGGCGCTTCCACTCTCTGGGATGCGCCACTGCCTATGCCCCAACACGTTGGAGCTTGCGTTAGTGGAGCGCGTGTTCCGGGACGAGCTCGAGTTTCTCGGGTCTCCCGTCTTTTGATCACTTTGTCATCTCTCAGGCCAACAGAGTCTTATTATGGCCTGGTTTGGGCAGACACCATATTTTAGGCCCCCCACTCTCCCGATTCGGCCTGGGCCTAGTCGTAGCCCCCGCACATGTTGCTTTGTCCATCTGCGCCAGTCTTGGCTTCCGGCCCTCGGGGGTTATTCCACTCCTTAGCTCTGCTCGTGTTTTCCCCTCACCTCGCTCTCCTGTTGAGGCTCAGGGATCCATTCTCTCCAGCGGCGCTTCTCCGATGGGTCTGCTGCACCTGCGTGAGTCTTTCAGCATGCCCGCTCGAAATGTTGTCGGGCAGCCTCTACTGGGTGACGATGGGTGCGCTGCGTGGCAGCTGCCATTACTCCTGGGCAAGCCTCGTCTTGTCACCTCTGTCCTGCTGCTCCCACCGGCTCAATCTCTCTCGTTTCTGCTCTGCCGGTCGGTGTCCACCCCCTTTCAAGCTGGGGAGCCCCTAGGCAGTCGATGCGTCATCTATATACACGGCAGGCGGTGGTGGACTGAGAGACTGTCTTACCCGCTCGCCTTCTTGGCCATGCCCCCTTCACACCCAATAAAAAATAAAAAATAACATTTGTTTCACAAAGTTTGTAATGAGGTTTGAACCCGCACTCCAGCTTCAGTTATTTATTTAGACAGCACAGCATATGCGTTCTACAACAAAGCAATGTTACGGTAAGCAGAAAATGTTGAGCATGATATTCCCTATCAGTAGAAAAAGTTGCAGTTGATTCCCTGCATAGAGTAATAATGATGTGGTGTTACACCAGATAATACCATTTTCTTTGTGCATAGTTTCATATTCAGCCATATCTGATTCATCTATAAGAGTTAGGCAAAGTGTAGCGAAAATGGAAAGTTGGATGGGATTCTAATGTTTGTGCGTTTATGGCTTTAGGAGACCTGCCGCCATATTGTGGAACAAGCTTCATGCGTTAGTCAAGTGGAAGGCACTTTGGAAATATTTGATGAAGACCAGTGCTTTAAATGGGGCGCTACTCACTGGAACTGAGAACCTGCACTTTTTCATTTTCTCCCCTCGAGTACCGGCACTTTCCGACGTAGGCAGCACTCCTTTCATCAATCAACTCGTACCTCGGCAGCACCTTCAGCGCACACTGCTCGGATATAACCACGGTGGAAGACTAGACTGAGCTTGCACAAGAGAGTCAGAACAGAAGATCTTGTCACAAGGACACAGCATGTGCTACTCTCGAAGTCATCAAAGCTAGGGTGTGGCTGCATGGTGGTTCGTTTAGCCTTTGATGTTACACAATGGGGGCAGAGAGGTGGCTGTAAAACCTAATGGGTGGTGGTGTGGGACACATTGTTCAGGATAGTGTCAACATGCCCAGTAGCGGCTGCTGTTGATGATGAGTGGTGGGGCGTGGCAGGGAGGGGGGTGAAGGGGTCGAGGGACGACAAAAAAATAAGTTCACCTGAAGCCGGCTGCGTCCTATTCTTCTGCTCTTCTCCTCCAGGCACAGGCTCCCAGATTCCACTGTTGCAATCCTGACGCTGCTCTCATGCTGCTGGTGACAGCATGAAAGCAGCATCAGGATTGGCCTCACTGCCATGAATATGCGCTCCCAGTGAGACTGGGAGCCTGTGCATGCTGTCTCCAACTCAGCAACGCAGCTGGGGTTGGAGACAGCTTCAGTGTACATGATGATTTGGCCGGCCTGAAACGGCCGGCCAAACAGTTATGCGCATTGATCACAGTGCCCACCACTCCTACAGCCTATCATCCCCCATGACCTGCCCTCCAAGAATCAGCAGGAAAGGAAAAATAAAACAATAATAAAATGTGTTTTATTTTTCCAGCCATTTTGAGTCAGCTGATAGGGGGCCTACACTCCTCAGCCATAGCGGAGGAGCCGCCACTGAATAAGCCGTGGACAGAACAAAATAAAGTTTACTAATATTTTCACAGTCTCTAACCATCAACTCAACAACTGAATTGCCTTGGACGGAAAAGAAGGTAAGTCCATTGAAAAATGTGAAATGCTCTTTGAACAGAGATGATACAGCCAGCACGAATCCACCTATCCTTACATGCCCCATTGACGCACATAGCTGTATTTTTATGAAAAGCCAATAAATATAATGCATGGCTGGGTATGTGTATGTTTCTCACACTCATGGTTGCAATTTATTGCACACTGTGATCGGATGCCAAAAGCAGGAAGGCATAAATCTTCCACTTATTTTGTGCTCCCATGTAGTCATCGATACAAGTTTTTTGGTACAAGTACAGAAAACATATTTAATTTGTCATTAGCCCCATCTCCTGATCAGGGCTTCATGTCAATAGTCACATTTCAATTCAGAAAGACTGTCTTGCTGTTTTTAAAGTGACATGATGTCTGTTCCTATTCTTTTTAATATTTATTTATTGGATAATTAAAAATGCAAGAAAACATCTGACGTTTACTATAGAAATTATATGGGGCGTATAATTTAAAATATTATCTGAATTAATATACATAGATTAGCCATAAGTACTGCAAAGTAACATCAAGAAAAGTTCATAAAGCAATTTCAATAATCCAGCTGAGACGTTTTTTGATCATAGGTGCTGTGTTACAGACCATGCTGTGTATTTTATTTACCAGATCACCCCAGTAGATATCTTATTCTTTCTGATATCACATCTGCAGTATATTTACTCCGTCCACCACTCCTTTTCAACCACATAAAATGGAACGTTGAAAGGCCGAGCCACCAACAGCAATATTGCCAGTGTCTCTGTGTCAACACTTTTCATCCAGTGGCAGCAACAGACAGAGATTATGCTGCTCATAAAGTTACACCAAGTATGTCCCTTGGAAAGCAGCTCTGGTTTCCAGGTTTGACAGAAACACCCACTAGTGCCGAGAATGAAGAGTGCCTGATGAATTGCTCGCTTTTGGCAGCTGCACATTCACTAATCGTGAGAAACTGAAAGCTGGGACCTTTCTCTTAAGTAAGTAGGCTTGGGCATCATAAGTAGCAATAAGGTGGATAACTCTGGTAGTTAATGCACTTGTTAGAAAGATCTGTGCACATTCTAATCAAAGGTTCAACACACCACAATATTGCAAAGAGGATCCCTGTGACTGCTGGAAAGCACAGCATGCAACATTTAGGTCACAGATTTGTATTTTTTATGTCGATGCCTCAGTTGACTACTGTTTTTGTTGCATTGATACTTGAGTTACCTGCAGGTCACAAGTTAACATCCTTGTAATATAGCTTAGTGAGTTATGACCCTGTATCAAGGACCTGGCTGCAAACAAGGCATACATTTAGAACCTCACAGTTTTTCCCTCAGTCTTTTCTTATTTTGAAGTTGGTAAAAAATAGTTACTTTTGTCATGTAGTTCCTAGGAATCCCCAGGACCTGCGCGTTTTGGATTACCTAAACTGAGGGCTTGGTGTCCAAACCACTTCCGCACACCCCCACAGGGTATGTCAGCCGTTAGACCAGCAAGCTCTATAGTGTCACTACCACCCTTCTGTATCATACAGTGGTGTAGGTAGTTTCTGGCAACCACGGAACATGACAACCCTGATTCCTCAGGGATCGTGGAAACAGTACAGTACTTTTCGCTCAGTCACTCGTGCTCACTTATTCTCAGAAAATACACAGGATGGCGATTGGGACATTTCAATAAGTATTTATTGGTCCAGCGTCAGTCTTGTGTAAACATATTTGCTGCGACAATCAGGAGACAGAAGCATACGAAAGAGATTGCAAGTACCAATATAGTAAATAGTAGATACATTTCTACCATAGTGCTAATAAGATGAACTTAAGCAGTTCAGATAAAAACAGTAGCACTTGCATATTCCTAAAATGTGTGTCCTAAGTAATTTGCCTAAATGTACCTAGCCTAGATCTGTATGTGTAGCATGTATATCTATATATGTAGCCAAGAATCCCCAAGGGAAGAATCATCCCCTCACCTGATGGTTGAGAATGAAGGACCCCATCTCTACTTCGAGAATGACATCCTGCAAGGGATGTTAGATTGCTGAATGTCGAAGATTCAACATGCAGGACCCCGTGTCAGCTTGAAAGGAATTCTCCTCTAATTTGCAGGGGGGAATAAGGGTCTTGTATACTAGAGTGGTCCCTACAGGGTTTCTTCTATAAGTGATATGTTTTGAAAACAATCATAAATGTTTAGAAAACAATTATAAATGTTTTTCCAAACAAATGCTATCATGCACAGCGGGCTGTTGGCCAAGGATGAAAAAAGTGATGACCCTTATACAGAATAATTATGCCGTGCCTGAGGACATGTTTATGTATGTAAGGTACAGGGATTATGATAGAATACTAAGAGCCTGGTGTCGAAGAGACAGGAGCAAGCTACTAGGTAAAAGGTCACCTGTTCAGAACCGTTATTGTCGTGTGGATGGGACAATGTATGTAAATAGGGGTATACATGACAGGACTAGCCTAAAGGACATGACACCCATTCCTCATCAAAAAGTCAACAGGGTCAGCTAGATAATGATAAAGCTAAGGCCATTAAAAAGCATTAAAAAAATCATTTACAATATAAATACTAAAAGCACTTTAAAAGCTTGAAATAACATCCATAAAAGAAAAGTAATTTTTTTCCCTAAAAGCGTTCAAAATGTCCTCTAAACTTGTATATGTGGTTATTATTACACTGAGCACCTTGAAAGCCATGATGCTCAGTTAGTGTTACAGCAAACAAATGATGGACGGAATGCTGACAATGCAAACATTCTCCCCCAGTCAAAAGATCTGGGTTAAATCCATCGTTCTTTTGCCCACTACGCCACCCCAGTTTGGACCCAGCCATATGCAAATCAGTCTTGACCCTGTGCCCCATGGGAACAGTCCAGACCGAACTGCCAGGCCAGGTCCTCCCTGGACCGGAAACAAGCATCCTGGGACCGGTTTCAGGGTATGTCACCCTTCTTCAGCCAGGCTAGCTTGAATCCAGTGGCACAGTGAGCAAGGGACCCACGTCTGGGCATACCCATCCCACTTAGGGCGAAAAGTGTTACAGCAAACAAATGATGGACGGAATGCTGACAATGCAAACATTCTCCCCCAGTCAAAAGGTCAAGACTGATTTGCATATGGCTGGGTCCAAACTGGAATGGCATGGTGAGCAAAAAAACGATGGATTTAGGTCCAGATCTCTGTACTGGGGTGAATGTATGACATTGTGCTGCATTCTGTTCATCAATTGTTCTTTTGCATTTGTTACCCCGAGTGGGACAGGTATGCCCAGACGTGGGTCCCGTGCTCTCCATGCCACTGGAGTCAAGTTATCCTGGCTGATGAGGGCTGAAAGCCCGAAACCGGTCCTAGGATGCTTGTTTCCAGTCCAGGGAGGACCTGGCCTGGCAGTTCGGGCTGGACTGTTCCCATTGGGCGCAGGGTCAAGACTGATTTGCATATGGCTGGGTCCAAACTGGAATGGCATGGTGAGCAAAAAAACGATGGATTTAGGCCCAGATCTCTGTACTGGGGTGAATGTATGACATTGTGCTGCATTCTGTCCATCAATTGTTCTTTTGCATTTGTTACCCCCAGTGGGACGGGTATGCCCAGACGTGGGTCCCGTGCTCTCCATGCCACTGGAGTCAAGCTATCCTGGCTGATGAGGGCTGAAAGCCCGAAACCGGTCCTAGGATGCTTGTTTCCAGTCCAGGAAGGACCTGGCCTGGCAGTTCGGGCTGGACTGTTCCCATTGGGCGCAGGGTCAAGACTGATTTGCATATGGCTGGGTCCAAACTGGAATGGCATGGTGAGCAAAAAAACGATGGATTTAGGCCCAGATCTCTGTACTGGGGTGAATGTATGACATTGTGCTGAATTATGTCCATCAATTGTTCTTTTGCATTTGTCACCCCCAGTGGGACGGGTATGCCCAGACGTTGGTCCCGTGCTCTCCATGCCACTGGAGTCAAGCTATCCTGGCTGATGAGGGCTGAAAGCCGGAAACCGGTCCTAGGATGCTTGTTTCCAGTCCAGGGAGGACCTGGCCTGGTAGTTCGGGCTGGACTGTTCCCATTGGGCGCAGGGTCAAGACTGATTTGCATATGGCTGGGTCCAAACTGGAAAGGCATGGTGAGCAAAAAAACGATGGATTTAGGCCCAGATCTCTGTACTGGGGTGAATGTATGACATTGTGCTGCCTTCTGTCCATCAATTGTTCTTTTGCATGATGCTCAGTTAGAGCAGAGAAGGACAAAAAAATAAAACAAAGTCAGTTACGACCTTCAATTTTGTAAATGTTTTAAAAAAATGCTGAATAGTTCCCAGCACAGGAAAGGCCAGATTGTTTATGAATCCTGTGCCGAAGCCTCAATATCAATGAACATTGCATCCACAGGTGGCAATCCCTCCAGTACTTCCAATATAATGTCGAGTGAGCAAAGATGGTCATCTCTTGTTCCCACAGCAGCCACCGGGGAAGAATTAGATGCCTGCACGACTGAAACCGATGCCTGTACCTCTGGAGCAGAGCCGATTTCCCTTCCAACAGGAGCTGAAGCATCCATTAGAGGCTCTAGAAATGCCGTCATCAACATGGGAATATGCTGTGGACAACTGTACACGTGGGCCTGCAAGGGCTCCAGGAGCATGTCTATGTCCGGTGGCACAACCGATGGAAGTGTCAGACACAGATCCAACACGCATCCGAATCCGCAGAAGAGGCAGCGGAACACAGGCAGGACACAGTCTAGCCAGACTGGTCTAAAAGACAGGAACCAATGCTCACTCAGCTCTCAAACCTAGGCGTAGTCAGGTAGAACACCATATGCTCACGACAACGTCGTTCTAGCAGTGTTCTCTCCATGTCTTGAGGGATTGAGACGTCCATTGCGAATCAATAATATTAAAACCAGGATGCCCGCCACTGATAGCAGGACCAAAGAAAGCCCTCCAAAAACGCTTCTAAGTACGAAGTGTATGAAAGCTGGAATTACTCCGAAGATGGTCTGAAAGGTGGTTAAGAGACCTGATCCAAGACTCTTAAATAAGTGTAGGATCCCACTCGTATCAGACATGTTAAAGATACGATGAACCATTTCTCCTAAATGGATCAGGAAGTTCGTACAGACCAGTGCCTGGATCTCTACTGAAGACCTTGCAACCTGGAGATCAAAAGTCTCTGGGGCTGAAGTTAAGGCCACATTTTGTTGAAACAACATGGCTTTTAGTCTGCTCAGCGAATCAAACCTTATACTGGAAACATTCAACGAAGGCCACAGTGGTGCCTCCCTAACTAGGCGAGCTGGGGGAAACAATACTTGCTTACAACAAATAACCCTGGAGTTTACTGTGACAAGATATGCGATGCCTGGCACCATCCTGTACCAGCCTTGATCATTCAGCATTAAATAACTCCCATTTGAGAGCAACTCAAAAACTGGATGAATCACTGCAGCTGGGGAGCCTTTCAAGTAGCAAGATAAGTTCGCTATTGAAGCATTACATGCTCCGTGAAGCGAGACCTCATTACATATGAAAGACCCACTTAAAGCCTTCTCACAGACTGTACCACTTAAGAAAACGTCAGTGTCCTTATTTCTACACCTATATCTCCACGGTAACTCCCAGGTTTCCTGTCTGTACCCTTCACCCAATGCTTCATACCTGCCTACCTGGAGGTTTTTAAAGCAGTATTGGAACTGGAATGTAGTGATTGGCAGTGTGATATAGCCATGAATTAACCATTCCTTAGATGGTGACTCTGCTACTGTAAAAGGTAACTTCTCTAATTTTTCAATGAGCAGCATGGTGTACTTTGCATCTCTGCATGCTATGGTCATTTGTCTGTCGGTCAGATTATAAGCCGAAAACAGATTTTTGCAGTTAATGTACCGCCATGGCATGTGGCCAGAATGCAATGATTGCAGCGTCCAGCTTAAAAGCATAATGGAGAGGATTTGAGATTGCCTGTGTTGTAAAATAGACAAATCTTGTTCCATTATGTCAATTGCTGTGGACACAATGTTGCCCAGTGAATAAATACGTGAGGAAAGTGTGGTCATTCCATTGTCTACCACAGCTAAGGCTTTTTCTAGGTTACTTCTATCAATCTCACGTAATCTCCCAGCAGCATCCTGTTGGGAGACTTTCCATAGTTCATTGTAGATGGCATATAAGAAGCGTTTTTTACGCAGTTTCTTGGGAGCTAAAAAGACATCCCTAAGATCCATGTTGTCTGATAGAAGGGGCAAGTGTTGTTTCACCTGTAAAAGTGTTGAGGTTTTTAGCCATTCTAGGCATAACTTCCCAACATTATAAGAAGTCACTACCCCTGGGTCGTCTGTGTGTACATAGCATGGGTCAGGCCTATGGATACTAAACCCTCCGGTGGTACCCTTGAATCTTGACTGACACCTATTCGTGTTGATGGGCCAAACCAACCAACCCTTCCAATTGGGAGCTGATGAATTGTATGTACCATTCTGTATCATTGCACCCAGCATCTCTCCACTTAAAAGTGTGTAATTTAATATACCTTCAATAGGTGGGCAAGGAGATGCGTGGTGTTTTCAGGCCTTTTATTTTTGCAAACCCGTAGCAGGTAGGCTGTTGCACTGTTCTGTTAAGGAAAATTATCTGTAATGCTATGAGGCAAGCTCTAAATAAAGCCTCTCTTCCCTGAACCTGCCAATCTTTCATCACCCAGATGGATTTTATGTCTATTGTGTCCCTCCAATAGTCAAAACCTTGTATAGACAGTTGGGAGATAAAAGGTGCTGAATATATAAGTTTGGTGTTTGTCAGCATCAGTATGTCAGTATGGATTTAAACTGCTAGGTATCAAAAACGGTCGACATGTTTCAGCCTGAGCGATCTAAGCAAGTATCTAGGCTTTCTTCAGGACCAGAAAGAAATCAAAGCTGCTGCTAGTGCAAAGTGAAAGAAAAGATGATACAAAACCAGTAATCCTATGTATTTTTGTTGAGTATTACTGGAGCTATCCAATAATATTGGATAAGTAGCCACACCTCAACCTGGCAACAGCTCAGGGAAGGGGGCCCCACTCTCTCCGTCGGTACCCCGTCGTGGTACATGAGCTGCGGCCTACGGCTGAAACATGTCGACCATTTTTGATACCGAGCAGTTTAAATCCATACTGCTTATTGCACTGCTTTTTAATCCTACCAGTGCGAGCAAGTGAATAAAGAGTTTTGTTTGTGCCCCCACTAGGTAGTTTTAATTTCACTATTTCAACTCACTTACCTACCTCTTTGCGCGGCGTCCTCACTACACCAGAAACTCGCCTATTGGATTTTAGCACCCTTAACAGTGTATTATCATCCGAAAAACATCCAAGAGCTCCTGCCTCACAGTGAGGGAGTTGTAGCCCTCAGTGGGACTAGGTTTTCCCACTGGGAGGAGAAACCCATATGATGAAGCATGCCACCTAAGGTGGGTGAGGGTATTCGTCCTAAAAGGGATCTCTCCCCTTTGGGGATTTTGTGAGACACCAATCCTTCATTTCTTAGACTGTTTTCATGCTAGTACAGACCCGAGGAGTTTTTGTGTTATAATTGAAATGGTTCCAACCATTCAGCAAGCAGGCACTAGCTCAGCTATTGATTTTATAATTATTCCTGCCAATTTTAATAGTTGCTCCAAGAAATTCGAGATACAGATGACTTAATTCAGTGACCATGCTTCTATTTACTTTATCTTTCAATCGGGTACCCCTAGTAAATCTGGACCCCATTATGCTCCCAAACCACTCCTAACTAGGAATAACGGTTACATATTAAAATGGGAGAAAACTGAGCCACACTCTTTATTGTCTAAAGTTGTGTCATCAACCACTCAGGAGGTATGTTTAGAACGACAAGCTAATAGCAACCAGGTTGTGATAGCCCTTAGTTCAATTCTAACATCCATTAGAGATCATCTTTCTCGCCCTGTAATGCAAAACAATCCTCCACCTATAAGGTGGTTTGAGAAAAACTGCTCTCAGGCGTCGGACGTCAAGGAACTTAAAACGCAGCCTAGAAATCAAGTTCTTGTTCGAAAGCTGAGGGCCATCTATAAATCGGCAAGGGAGGAGAGGAAAAGTCAGCTACGTGCAGAAGCATGGCAAAATCTGAGACAAGCCTCACTATGTAAAAATAGCAAGGCTTTCTGGAAAGTGGGCAATTCTCCCTTTCTACAGGGGTTGAGCGGGCCCACCTTGGATCTACACATCGATGAGAACACATGGTTAAGACATTTTCAGAATATATTTCTATCCCAGGTTGATCTTGATGTGGTGCCCTCTGAGCAACCCCCTTGTGTTCCCCCAATGCTGGAGTTCATTATTGATGAAATAGACCTCGCCCTGTCGCAATCGCCTGCTCTGAAAGCAGCGGGTCCGGATGGAGCCTCGTTGGATATTTTCCTGGCTAATAAACCTCTGTGGGCCCCACTTATTACCATAGCTTTTAATGCAATAACTAAAGTAGGCCTCTTGCCTTCCTGGAAACAATCTCTGATAATCCCAATTTATAAGAAGGGAGATGCCTCAAATCCTGCCAATTACCACCCAATCTCCCTATTGGATAGCACAGCTAAACTGATGGGGAGATTACTACTTAACAGATTGGAGGATTGGGCAGTGGAGAATAATGTCCTTGCAGAGGCTCAATATGTCTTCAGGAAGGGGAGGGGTACAGTGGACCAGTGCCTCAATTGAACCCTAATTGCAGCCAAATATGCCTTTGCAAAGAAAGGCCAGTTCTACATGGCTTTTATGGATTTATCCGCGGCCTTTGACTGTGTGTCCCACAGTAAACTGTGGGCCATCATGGAATCAATGGGCATGGATTCTTCCATAATTCTCTTCATTAGAGAACTCTATAGAGAAGCGGGCAGTAATTAGGTATGGGAAACAAGGGGAATGCACAAAACCCTTTAGAATCAAAAAGGGTGTGAGACAGGGATGTGTCCTTGCTCCTTTTCTTTTCTCCATATATACAAATAAACTAAATGAGGTCCGGTGCGTTAAGTGCAAGGATGTTCCGACTGTAGGTGCTTCACTTTTGTCTGTCCTGGTTTAAGCGGATGACGCGGTTTTATTGGCTAGAACCCCAATGGCCCTACAGCGGTCCAAAGGTATATACTTGGACTATTTGGTGGAGTTAGGCCTTTAAGCTCTTTAAGCTAATAAATCTAAGACTTTTGTGAGGGCGGTGGGCAGAGATAAGAAAAAACGAATGAGGCTTCAAATAGATGGCAGAAGATTGGAAAGAGTGGAGAATTTTACATATTTGGGAATTCTCTTTGATGCTAAATTGAATTGGTCTGGGATGGTGAGTCACAGAGCAAACTCCATGTCTAAGTGTTTAGCTGCCCTGTGGAAGTTTGCTTCAAACTTAGGTAATAAACCGATTAAAGAAATGGTGGAAATCTACCTGGCGAAATCGGTATCTGCAGCTACCTATGGTGCAGCAATCTGGGGAACAGTTCAAGTGGATACTTTTCAAATTATTGAAGATAAATTTATAAAAAAGACTATTGCCATGCCCGAATAATATTGTTCATAAAGAACTAGGTCTTCCTTTTATAAAGGATACCATTTAAATGGCTCCGCTTCTATTATGGTTATCATTATGGAAAAGGAACTCTGTACAATTAAATCAACTCGTGTTAAAGGACATCTTAACCCTTGATCAAGGTTCCTCTATCCCTTGACTAGCATATCTGAAACAGACTTTTAGATTCCTGGGTTTGGCATCATTTTATGAATCACCGACCCAGTGTGTGTCTATTCCCAAATCTAGGCTAAAAGAACTTTTTATTGCCAAGTGTGCTCAGGATAGATGGCAGAAAAACCATTCTAAATATTTGGTGTTGGGCTATCAGGCATTGCCCACGGTGGCCACAAGACATTCCTTCTACAGTGTGATCATTATAAACAGGGGCCTAGCTTCGGGGATGGGGGGGTTGGCGTGTTACAGCCCCCTAATACATGTATTTTGTGATAAATAGCTGGGTACAGGTGCATTCAGTCGGGTATGGTGGGGTTGTCTGTCGGCTTTCACCAGGAATTTTTACACACACAGACAAAAACACACACACAAACTCTCTGTTTGGAAAGATTTCAAAAATGTAGTTATTTCACAAAATGACGTGTTTTCCCTCACTTCGTACCCAGCGGTGGTTCCTCCCCCCCCCCACACTGCTGAGCAGAAGAAGTGAAAAATATTTTATTACCATTTTATTTTTTAATCGCTGCCAGTGAATGGAGTATGGGGGCATGGCCAGTGAGTCAACATTGCTGCTGATTGGCAGCAATGAGGAGTGGCCACTTCGGTTTGAAGTGCGCATGTTGGTTTGGCCCGCTTTCTTGCTGCGGTCAGCCCAACATGCATAATTCAAACCTCTCCAACCCAACTGTCTTGGACAGCTGGGTTGAGGAGCAGGCACAGGCCTCCAGTGCCTTTTGGAGCTCTGAAGCAGCCTGCTCCAGCCATTCCAGGTGCTTCACTCATGCTGCTAACATTGTTATCAGCATGAATGCAGCGCCTGGATTGGACATAGGGATTTGGCTGTGGGGCCTCGCGCTCAGCCTCGGAGGAGTCTAGAGCCAGGAACATTGAGGATGTGCTGCAAGCAGTATAAGGTAAGTTAAACATTTTTTTTTATGTTCTTTGTTTCGTCACACCATGTGTATTTTATTTTACCACCTGCTTAATTGCTGTCTCGGGCAGCACATATACACCCAAAATTGGCAAGCGTCTATGGTCGAGTCACTTCACCCACTCACTTTACCAGCTCCACTCATCTCACAGCGGCCTTGCAGCCCTGTAGCCGAGGAGCAATTGTGAACTGAGTACATGACATCGGGGGAGCGCACAGTTTCTAAAACATCACTGCACATTGCAGGTTTATACCCATGCTTTTCGGCCTTCAGTAAGTCTGAAATGATAAAGGGGTGGGCTGAGGAGAGGCTTCTCCCCCACATAGTTCATTTTTTGTTCTTACTCAAATTTACTAACATCTCAGTGAGAAATCAAAACAAGCATTTACAATGCAATATGTCTTGCACTGACATTATTTTGAGCTGTTGGCATTGTAAAAAATTCTATTTTTTATCCTTTTGTGAAGCATTAATCAAATGGTGTAATGCCAAATGGCAATAGCTCACTTTTTTGTTATTGTCTAATCTATTGCATTGGTACTAGTGTGAGTTTTCTATTGTAAATGGTACTGGCTTTTAGTAATGATTTTTTTTTATCATATTAATTTAATGCAGAAAAAACCTCCTCATCCAAAATAAAACTAAGGTAGGAGCTATGGTTCTTGTGAGACAAAACCATGCGCCAAACAAATCCCCGTGCTAGTACCGTAGGAGGAAGCCTTGAATCCGGATCTTGCTGTTGAAAAACTGCCCCTGCATCCATCTGAGCTCAAGAGACACCGCTTCACGCAGATTCAACCTTGGGAAACAGTGCCCGCCGCACTTTGCTGTTGGGAAATATTGCGCGCGCTCACCCACCCCACACACACACTACCCAGCTGAGAGTACCCTCCCCCACACTCCTGGGAAAACACTGTCCCCTTCACACACAAATCTGCTGTCGGTCTTGCTCCGCCCCCACACACACCGCTGCTTGGAGAACCCTCAGCACACGCTGCTGGTGAGATGCATGCCCAAGCTCTCTCTCTACACGATTCTCGCAAAGCACACTGTCATATTCGTGAGAATCCTGGTCCACAAACAATGTCATTTTTTGCTCGACATTAGCTGTGTCCGGTGGAATGCTGCCCGTCGAGTTGAGATATAAAGCAAGATGTTGGGTGAACACCGCTCCCCCTGCCAATAAACACATTGTAGAAGGACATTACCACCCCCTGCGCCCCACACCCCCAGGTACAAACTTTTTTTTATCTCTTTGTTTTCTGTGTTGTATTGATTTCGGATACATTGCACAAGGTAGTATGCGACCCTCAATTTTACGATAAGATGGAATACCTCAAAACGGGGTTCTTGTAATGAATCGATGCACGTGGTAAGTAAACGCTGTATATCACGGAGGCACGAGGAATGAGTTAACCTGGGTTTAAGATCTTCTTTACTACGGGAAATAGCCCCCCCCCCTTATGTAGTTATGGTATGCACTTCTAGAATGTTTTGCGAGTTCTTTGTGCTAGCAGTTTCAGAATCCTCTCCAAAGGGGCCCGGGGAGCCACTGCGTTAATTGGGCAGAAGCGGCAGCTTTTCTGGGTGAGACTGTGTGTGTAAAAGAAATGTTAGAAGCGGGTATGTTTCTGTGCAGCAGCGTCGATTCAGAGGCTGTGGTTCCTAGGCGCGCCAGGCCCCTTTTGCAATATAGAAGGGCATTTCGGTGCTAGGTGGTTGGGAGCAGGCTAAAAAGGAGCTTTATGTTCTGTGGGGGGGGGAGGGGGGATGGCAAACTGCAGAGCTGCGCTGTGAACTTACTCCCCCCGGAAGGGGCAGCCAGATGGAAATCGCGTTGCCACCCGGTGGGGGCTAGAATACTATGATTAGCAAAGTGCACTTTCTGCTTGAAATCGTGCAGTGCATGCCACGTGCGCAAGGCCGTATTAATGAACGAATATACAAGTTTTCGGTTGCAAACGGTTAGAGAAGCCACGCACGTGGAATGCACAAATGATCGAGTTATTGCATCTCTCCATGAATGTTTAGAAAATAAAGTCGGCAATAGCTTGGGTTTTCAGCTCAAACTGTAGTTATGTTGCTCTTTGTGCGAAAGGCTTTTGCCACTTTGGAAAAATAAAACATGGGAAAAGGAAAAAGACCAAACTAGATTCGTCGAAGTTGGTTAGCTGTTCGGAAAGAGATTAGATTTCGCTTCCCCTCTCATCAATATTCTGTTTAATGTCAGTGGCTCCATTGTGGGAGAGGCGCGCGTCATCCTGTCATAAATTCGAGATTATAGACCCTGCAGCGAGCTGCCTGCCTGCTCTAATTGAAAGCCGCCCTTCTCCGCAGGCAGGTAGGGAGGCACTGAACTCGAGCGAGGGGGCTCCGGGTGGGCAGCAAATGCCCCTGTGTTTGCAGGTTCGGCCCTATAGGGCTGCAGCACAGGACTTGTTTTAGAACCAGCCCCGAAAGCGACAGGTCTTGATGTTTTTCTAGCACATTCGCCTAAAGGTTACTAACAGGCGTGGCACGGACCTGGTTAACAAAACAATATTAACAATGTGTGAGCTAATTCAGTTTTTGCGAATACATGTGAAATACATAAATACTTAAACAGAAAGATTGATGCATGCTTTGCTCTGCCGCCGGACCGACCGAGCACCGTTTACTAGATGGCCCCTGCGCGCGCCTCGCGAACAAAAGTGAAAGCTTATTTAAACAAGCGTGGCCGCGCTAAGGCCATGCTAATTAGAAACAGATGGCCCCCCTAAAGATAAGAAATTGCTTCGCTACAGCCGCAAAGCAGACGATCCTGTCCGGATGGGCCGGACGAAAAGGGGAAAGGGCGGCAACAAAAAAAACTCATTTCCAATGGCAGGCCACCGTTTAGCATAAACGGTGACGCCAGCCAATGGAAAAGAGTGGCAGGGCTTTGAGTCCCCTTCTGAAATCTCCTCATTAACAATATGTCTCACCGAGCGAGCAGTGCATGCGCGCTGCAACGCTAGGCGAGACCTAAAAAGGTCAGGAGAGCAAGATCTTGAATGCGATCTTCAGAAGGGCAGCAATTGTATATTTTGAATGATTTATGCCATGTAGCCCCTTACTTTCATTCCTTCCCCTTCGCATGAAAATGTTGCATGGTCTATTGACCAGGAATGGCAACGAACGCACATGTCACTTTTAATATTTGTGTGTTTTTACATTTTTTAAATAAATCCAAAGGGCGTTTTGTTTCAAATTAGTGTATAGAGAAGTCCCATAGGGTTCGAAAGCACTAATAAATATATTTATTCCCTGGGAATTTAAGGGATTTTAATTTACACAAAAATGAAGAACCGGAGTACAGAAATGGAATCACAGGCACACATCACTGGCACACCTTGGTCAGTGAGACATGCTGAACTAGTGAGGGAGCAGCCAAGCCACTAGCTAGCATGTCCACCCACAGCAGCAAAGTGGCCTTCAGACAAGTGGAAACCATTGACAAGCCTTCTTTTTGCCCTATGCCTGCTCACTTTGCCACTGGATTCAAGCTAGCCTGGCTGATGAGATCCCAGGATGCTTGCTTCCGGTCCAGGGAAGACCTGGCTTGGCAGTTTGGGCTGGACTGTTCCCATGAGGAACAGGATCAAGACTGATTTGCATATGGCTGGGTCTGAACTGGGGTGGCGAAGTGAGCAAAAGAACGATGATGGATTCAACCCATATCTAATAGTGACTGGGGGTGAGTTTCTGAAAAGTTTCAGCTCTCCGTCCATCATCTTATTGTGTTTGCCAAAAAGCTCTCTGTCGTGGGCTTAGCTTCAGAGGGCTGTATAAGTCGGGCCCGTCATCAACATCTTCTTCACTTGTAAGGCGGTACCAGAGGACTTCCACTCTTACCAGCATCCGTTTACCTTTGTCCTTGAATTAGGAAGCTATAGTTTTTAAGAGGCCTTAATAGTGCTATTAGCAGGTTTCTAAAAGTTCTAGAACCACAAGAGATAAGGGAGGTCTGCCCGGGAACACAGTCTGGTCACACATGGACGCCATGATTAGACTTCCTGCATTTGTTACATTTAATGTCATGCCCCATTCATGATCTGCAATGAAACATTTAGTAGATTAATGTTTTACAGATGTGGTGGGTTGTCTTGGTCGCATTTAAGCTTCTTTGAAAATGTACAGCTTTTTAATGCAGCATATTTACTGTGGTTGTTTTAGACATGATATGGTTAGAATAATGCCTGTCTAGGCGAATCGCGTTGCGCGTTGCAGCGCGCACAATGTAATTCGTTTTATTTATTTATTTATTTATGTACTTCACTCAAGTCGGCCATATGCCGGAGTTTACTACCCCCCACCCTGCCCCTTCCCCGCCCCACCGCCCCGCAGCACTCCCTCCAGGAGCCGCGACTGTTTAAATCCCGTTTTGTAACTTCTATGTGTGCTGTTTAATGCAGCACACATAGAAATTGGAAAACTGCATTTTTTTTAAATGATTGTTTATGTGCAGGAAGGGGGACCTTCCACTACATAAACAATCATTGGCCTGTTGCTGTTTCCACGTGTGCTGCACAACACATAAAAACAGGGAGAAATGAAACATTTCTCCTCATTGCGCCAGGGTAAGACCAGGTTTTCCCTGGTCTCAATTCTGTCGCTGCCTCCTATTTACGCCTCCCTTGTAAATAGGAGGCAGCGTCAGAATCCATGGGTGTTGCTGCGGAACGCCCACAGCAACACCCATTGCCCTCCCCTTTCATGCTAAGCATAGCGTAAAAGGGGGCCTTATTTACAAGGCAGCGTTAAGCCAAGTTAAGTAGCTTAACGCTGCCTTGTAAATAAGGCGAAGCCCCTATTGCCACAGGAACGTCGTAAAAAGTGACGTTCCCGGGGCGACAGGGGCTTGTAAATATGCCCCATAGTTCCGCACTTCGAAAGTAGGCAGCTATGGCCGTTGGGCCTCAACTCGTCCACGAGGATTTAATTGAATTGAACTGAAACTGGATTGCAATAATCATACTAGTAATGTCGAATTTCGATAAAAGTCGAAATGCAACAAGACAGAGGTCAGAAAAGTAACAGAAACACACCAATATATCCACGAGTTCAACGTTTCTTTTAAGACTACAGTAACTTAGAGACCTGCACACCACACACATTGTTCATTGTCTCAACAAAACCTTTATCTATTTCCAGTTGGATTCTCAGGTGGATATAATTTAAAAGTAAGTCTCAAGGACGCACACTCTATCTAATTTAAATAAAAGTGTGAGGTACTTAGAGTAAACGACCTCGACCATATAAAAAATATAAAAAGACTGCTAAAGAATGTATTTTCTAAATTTTCAAGCACAAAAAACGCTGGCTTCTTAAAGTGACTCTATCTCCTAGGAATGTCACGTGAGGGAGGGAAAGAAAGAGCCTCTTTATGATGCCAAATAAGGAGAAAAAAGACTTGTTTGCAAATATGTGAGAGCACAAAGAGATCTTTTGTTTCGGTTTTGTTAACGGTCGGTGTGGTGGTTCAATTCGAAACTTTTGGAAAGTCGAGCTGTAGCGAACACCATCGGGTTACAGGACCCCAGGGACGGCTAGGTCCCGCTAGCAGGTAACAAACTGTCCACAGGCCAAAGCAAAGTGGACAGGACAGAGAGAATGCAAGTAAAACTGTCTCTCAGAGAGCAAGCCTGAATTAGGCAGATAACCTTGCCTTGAAAGTTGGAAAGCAATCAAGGGCAAAGTCGCTGCACCCGACTTCCCGGCTAACACAGTGCCAACAATTCAATTAATCAAGAGTTTGGGATTCCTTGTTAATTAAAAATGGATCAGAAGAATTCCTGCATAGCAATTTATTTCACAATAAATATGGCTGCGTGGGAAGATATTGCCTCCAACATCCGGGCCATTTGCACAATGGCATTTACGATAACGTGTAGTCGTGCTGCAGCAGTATTAATTTACACACTGATAAATGTCTTTGTTAAGTGGCCCGCAAATTTACAGCTTTCTATCAGAAAAAGTGGAAAGAAGGCACAGTCCTTTACATTTGTACTAATTGTATATGAATATTCTCTGAATATTCCCATTTTTAAGCTTCTAAGGGCCAGTTCACAAAGGAATCAATGAACATGTGCAGTAGAACTAAAGGGCTACTACTTCAAAGACTCATAAATGCCTTTGTGAATTACCCTCCTCATGTTGAGTTTTATTTTGCGATAGTTTTACCCTCTCAGATGTCATTTACATTAGTGGCCAATCTGTGGTCAGAATAATTGGCCTTGTTTTTTTCAAAGCTGCTGATCTTCCACCTGTTAGGTTGCCCAACACAACTTGTAAGCGGATGTAAAAAAAAAATTATAAACTCTTTTTATTAGTTTTATGCAGTTACGATAAATAGCAAAACAGTTCAGGTAATCCCACACAACCACTTGTACCCAACAGATTATCAATCAAAATGGCCTGTATTATTGTGAAGTTGTTGAACTTTTTCTCTCGCAAACTTCTCGTAACTATCCTGAATTACGATAACTATGTGTAGTGTGTCACGTTTTCTAATGTTAGAATTGCAACTTTTTCACCCTCTTTAAATAGCTTGTAGAACAAAAGATTGGCAGCATCCTCATGGCTTTAAAGTAACAAGGAAAATGGTTTTAAAGTTAACTTGCAAATAAACTGTAACATATATTTTCAACCATAACTACCACTCAGGAAGGAATCATTGCTAGTTTAAGGGAAAACTACTGGAGGGAATGAATACAAGAAAGACAGGAACTTCCACCATCTGCATTTAGGCCAAAAATCTCTATCTACTCCGGGCTTGGGGTGCACAGTAAGAACTTTGCGCACCTTTGCTTGTAAGATGCAAGGACTTTATCAACATGTCACATGTTTGAGGGTGTGTATTAGATTGTCAGCATTTGTTTTATTGTAGCAGGTGTTCACCTAGAAAAAAAAATACATATTCTATTATTACATTCATTGATATTTTTAAATATTGATGATAAATTTATAACAAAGACACATTTAAACAAATATAGTTTTTAATAGTTTTGATAGTGATGTAATATATAAATGAACTGTTTTGCAAGCAAATAACCATATTAACAGCAAAAATAATATGAAACTATTTTGTTCTAACAAATGTTTATTTACGCTCACTAAAGTTGAAACCAATTCAAGAACTGCCCATCATTTTTAGTTTTTTTTTTATCAGTTACCTTGGCACCACATAAGTCTATGGACTATAATTATAGACGTTTCCTGGGAACACTGCAAGCATTTCCAATTGTCCTTAATGCTTCCAGGGTGTTTCTGTATTACAGATTCGAAGCAGATGCCTGGTTTGCCAGCTCTGTAATACCCATTGCATGGATGCACATTTTGTGCCAGCTTGTTGTGAAGTGGCTCTTTCTTTCTTTGCATGGGGCATTGTCCCATGTAATTAAGGGAATGCCTCTACCCATGTACCTGTGCCGCACTGTTACTGATGTAGGCACACATACAAACAAGAATTGGCAAAGTGAATGGGTCTGGAGTTGGCTGCCAGCCTTTGGGCAGTTCTTGTTTTTTGTCAGGGTTTTTGCAAATTTTTATTGTTCAGGAAGCTACCGAGCCCTCATCCATCTAAACAAAATATTGGCTTAAGGCAAAAATGTTGTTTTGGTCTGAAAAAAGCACACACTGCCTCAGTATTCTCTGGCACTGAAGGGAACTACTTTGTGTGTTGAAGTGCTCCTTGTGAAAGGACAAAGAAGGAAAGACGGGGAAAAAGAAGAAGGGAAAAGAGAAGGAAAGAAAGAAAGTCATGAAAGGAAAGGAAACAAAAAGGAAAAAAGAAAGAAAGGAAAAGAAAAGAAAGAAAAAAGGAAAGAAAAAGGAGGGAAAGAAAGAAAGGAAGAAAGAAAGATGGGGAAAAAGAAGGAAAGAAAGATGGAAGGAAAGAAAGAAAGAAAAGAAAGGGAAAAAAAGATAGGGAAAAAAGAAGGGAAAAGAGGAGGAAAGAAAGAAAAGAAAGGAAAAAAGGAAAGAAAGGAAAAAAGGAAAGAAAGAAGGAAGGAAATGAATAAATGAAAGAAAAAAAGGGAAAAAAGGAAAGAAAGAAGGAACCGGTGACAGACAGACAGGGTTGCCAAGATAAAGCACCTTCAAGAGCTTATATTAGGAATTCATGTGAGTTGCTGGTATAGTGTGAAAAAGCAGCAGTCAGACAAACAAAGGCCACTTAAAAAGGAATTTACGACAGCATTAGCAGGAGACTAGAACTGATAAAGCAGGAATGTGCTCTGTGTTTTCATGTGGTAGAATGTGTCCTGCTATCACATCAGGCTCTATAAACAAAGGTAACACTAAAGTAATAATAAATTAAAAACAAAAACACTGGCACTGAAGGGAACTACCTTGGGTGTGATGTGGTCCTTGTGAAAGGGCTAAATGCAGTCACTCAAAGTGAAGTTAGCCAGTGGCTGAAATAGGCTGACCTGCTGACCAATGCTGTATGCTTCAGTGGGCGGAAACAAATGTGACTGACACAACGACAGACCAATATATGAAGAGAGTTTGTTGAAAGCCTTTTTATGTATGTATATTATACATATTATTTTAGTACAATCAAAAGGTAGTGGCTAATACCAGACATAAAAAGCCCTCATAGGATGACCTGTGTAAGCCCTGGGAGGAGGCACAATGTTAGTGAACCTCCATGAGGGGTGTGAGCCCTATTCAATCAGCAACCACAATACTTGTCAGGGTGAGGCACAAGCTAACCCCAAATTAACCTGTGCTTAACCATCTGATAGCTTGGCATAGAGCAGTCAGGTTTAACTTGGGGGCAATGTGTACAGTATTTTTTGCAGCACTTCAAACAGTAATAAAGTGAAAAACACCACACAAAAAGGATCCCACACCAAGGTAGAAAAACAGAGCAAATTCAATAAATAAAACAAGACCAAAATGACAAAAATCTAATCAGTAGAACCATAGTTATTAATTTTTTATGATTTTAGTGAAAATAGCGCCAAAAAGCACAAAGTGCCAACACAGGATATCTGATCGCGCTGGACTGGGTCAAAGTTACCCTTTCATGCCGACCGTGATGGAGCGCAGGTCGGCTACAGTTACCAGGGTAAACCCACTGAAGTTTGCCTTCTCGAATTTGTGCCATGATTACCATATGCGTCATGGGAGGCTGTCGGCGAAGCACAAAGAGCCAGGTGGTGGTGTGTGTGGGCGTTCCTGGATATTCATGTTGGCGGTCCCGGCCAGTGGAGAGTCGGTCTGATGGAGCTTCACGCTGAATCGTGGTGTGAGTGGCAATGTCTCGATGCGAACGGGCTCGTTTGTGGTCGAGAAGAGTCCAAAAAGCTTGGCTTCAGCTTGCTGAGCCACACCAAGGGTTCAGGACTTGATGAGCACCGCTTGGGGGTCAGGAACTCATTGCAGCTGGGACCAGGGGCTGGCACCGGATTTGAGGAGCCCTTTATGTGCCTGAGGCTCAGATCAGGAGGCCAGCAGACTAGTCCTTGGAGTCACTTTGGGGTCCTGGGCAAAAGGGTGAAGTTGCAGGTCCAACCTCTACTCACCCAGACAAGAGGGCAGCAGGTCAGCAGAGTAGGGCAGCAGTTCCTTTAGAGCAGTAGCGAAGCAGGGTGGCAGCCCTTGAGGCAGCACAGCAGCCCTTCTCCTAGCAGACTATCCACAGGTCCAAAAATATAATGAAGAGTATTTATACCCAGTTGTGCCTTTGAAGTGGGGAAAAGCTTCTAGAAGCATTCCTTTGAAGTGTAGAGGTGACCTGCCTTCCTGGCCCTGCTCCAAACTAACCTCAAGGGGTGTGCAGCCCCTTGAGGTTAGTTTGTGCGGCTGTGTCCTGTGTGGAGACAGGACACAGCCTATTCAAGTGTAAATAGGTTGGGCCCAGCTCCTCGCTCCCACCCTGCCAGTAATGGCCCATCCAGTCACACCTAAGCTCCCTATTGTGTGTGGCTGTCTAGGACGCATACACAAAGCCCAACTGTCACCCACACCCAGCCATATGACCCAGAGACGCGCTGCAGGCACCAAATGGCTAAGAAAATACCAACTTTCTAAAAGTGGCATTTTCAGAACAGTAATTTAAAATCCAACTTCACCATAAGTTAGGATTTTAAATTCGGATTCCGGAGACACCAATCATGAACTGGTAAACTTTTCCCATTTGTAAATTCCACTTATAAAATATAATAAGATAACTCCAATGATATTCTATAGGAGAGGTAGGCCTTGGTGTAGTGAATAATAATTTTTCACTACCAGCACATGCATAAGTTAAATAGACATGTCCTACCTTTCAAGTACATTGCACCCTGACCCCTGGGCTGTCCAGTACCTACCCTAAAGGTGACTTATATGTATTGATAAGGAAAGTTTGAGTCTGGCAAAAGGTTTATTTTGCCAGGTCGAAATGGCAGTTAAAAACTGAACATACACAGGCTGCAATGGCAGGCCTGAGACATGTTTAAAATGCTTCTTAAGTGGGTGGCACAATCAATACTGCAGGCTCACTAGTAGCATTTATTTTACAGGCCCTGGGCACAAGGAGTGCCACTTTACTAGGGATTTATAAGGAAATTAAATATGCCAAATGGGTATAAGCCAATCTAACATGTTTAACGGAGAGAGCGCAAGCACTTTAGCGCTGGTTAGCAATGTTAACGTGTGCAGAGTCCTAAGACCAGCAAAAGCAAAGTCAGCAAAGACAGGAGGTCTGAAGGTAAAAACTTAGGGGAAACCCACACCAAGGATGCCAGGTCTACCAATACCTACATCTCCCCTCATTGGGGTGCGGTTAGAGACTGTATCCCACTGTCGGCTGTGGGGGACATCAAGGCCCCCTCCTGAAACTTGTTAGATGCACATGCATTGACACTTCAAGCACTGCTTTGATCCACTGCTTCATATCTCATAGCAAGCACTAATGTGCTGAGTTAGAGCTTGCACTAGCGAGATCAAACAATGCACCAGCCATTGTTCAGAATTTTAAAATAGCTATGAAAAGTTCCAAGCACATAAATAATATTAAAATAGTCTGAGTCCAGGCCCTATTCCAAGTAACTATGATTGCTCCTATGAGACCACTAGCTATTTTGCTTGCTGACCCGCTCAGTCCTCTGAGCTCTACTGGAGGCCACACTGGCCCGCCTTCTTGACCAATGTCTCCTATGCCTGCTCTTGAAGATGCTGTAAAGACATACGCAATAGTTTTATTGCATCTGTGTAAATACAACTGATCATGAGGTTTTTTCTCAAAACATTTTCAATATTTTCATATTTCACCTGCTTCAAGGCTTTTAAACATTGGCTGATTTTTATCTTTATCTCCTGCATGTAGGGAATATCTTCAGAAACCATTTGGTCACAATTTGGTAATTTTCTATTATTGCCCCTATCTTATTTTATTTATTCAAATCTCTCCATGAACTGTTTTACACTTCTGAATGGTTCTGATTTGTTGTTTTGAAAAGAGACCTTATGTCACAAAAATTAATATAAAACAAAAATCCCTTTGTACATTGTGTGTACAAGGCAAAAAAGCGTTTTTATTTTTATTTAGAAAAATAAAAATATTAATCAATGTGTGTTAATATTTATTGTAATGTTGTACCAATATTTGCATAAACTGAAAGTCTGTTTCTTTTGTTTGTGCATTTCACAATGGTAAAACCTATTTCAAGTAACAAGTGTTTTTTAATGTGAAAATTAATTTTATGAATTTAGTACTTAAGTTGCTTATTAATGTATCACGTCCTCTGTATTTACTTCTGCTGTTGAAGAAATACAGAGGTAATTTTTGGGGTGGTTTTAAATTACTTCTACAGCATAAGTAAATACATATGGCTTGATAATTGTTTTATCCACTTTGGTACAGATATAAGAAAAATATATATTTTACTGCAAAATATTTTAAGTTACTTTTAGTTTGTTTTACTATTGTGAAAAAAGTTTAACAAATATTCTGGCTTTCGAGTTCAGTCAAAAATTGGTACAACATTGCAATACATTGATTTATATACATTTTTAAAATTAAAAATCAAAATGCAATTTACAATATATATTAATTAAACATTGATGTATTTCAAATATTTCCTAATTAGTCATTTTTTGTGCCTGATTTTGAGTTTTGCAGATAATCCAACATATATGTGACAGACCATTCCATCTGCAAAAGTACCTTTAAATGATCTATATTTTGTTCATTATTGCTTCATGATCTGGACATAACAGAGTACATAAAATTAATGTTTTTGGGTATGTGCTACTCTGTCAACAATGTCTTCACATTCTTGTCTGTTTGTTTAAAAAATGTATGCCTATCAAAATGATTTTTCAATAAACAGATTGGCTTACATGCACATTTGTGAATGAGTAAGAGATCATGCAAAACTGTCTTTAGTAACATAAATTAAATTGTATTTTTTTAAAAACATAATTGTAACATGTTTTTAATTAAAAAAAAGTAGCCATATAAACTTATGTTTCTAGTTATTTTGGCTTACATGTTTACTATTGTTTGTTGATAATACTAACTCACAAACGTAACGTTTGGAACATCCACTATCTCATTAGTGCATTTTATGCTATGTCACTTGTAAGGGGGACATAACATCCTTCACAATTGTGATGGAGCATCACACCTGACACAAGTAAAAATGTGGGCCTGTTTACTACAACTGTCCCTTATAACATCAAACAAATTAATGTTTATTTTTTTAGGCGGGCATGTGTCTGATCAAAACAGTCCTTTGAAAATGATCAGAAATATATTGGTATCATTTTCCACAAATGTATATAAAAAACACATCATGATACACCTCGTGCAAAACTTATACCCTCAAGAACTCTTCTTGTGCGTTGGTCATGTGTCAACCTTTATGCTGATGCCAATATGTGTTGCTGGATCTAAAAATACTTATTTAAAATGAAACACAAGAAAACGTACCCTCTTCATGCTGCTGTCTTGCTCTCAACTGCCCGTTAAGCTGAGGTTTGGCCACCACAAGTATGCGGCCAATTAGGGGAGTCAAAGTGCAGCGTCCATGCTTCAAATGTTGGGAGGAGTAGCTGAGCTGTACTACTGCTAACTTCTTGGTCCAGCATGATAGGTCCTCCCATCTATTTTAGCAATGGATACTGCTCTGCTTGTAGACCCCCAGGGTCCACACATTCTCGTGATGGCCTTCCATATCTCCTTCTTCTGGTGGAAGTTGACCTGTGTGGATACACAAAGGAAAAAACAAAAGATTTTTTGCGACTTTTTGTTTTTTTGTATTGATGTAACACAATTCTCAGAAATCAATCACAAGCATTTTTACAAAGTTAAAACAGCACAGTTTATGTATTTTTGTTTTGATATAAAAACAAACAATTTTGTAGTAACCTGGTCCCTTATTATGTCCTTATTTTACTAATCCAGGCCAGTGACATCATTTAGGCTCATTTATTTGCAGGATTATAAAAATTGTGATTGCAAAAAGCAATTTTTCAGGCATGTATATAGAAATGCACCTGCACTTTATGCCAACTTTTTATTGTTATAATGAGGAACATGTTGAAATGAACTTTAATGTGCTTTACATTTATATAGAACATGGCTCTGAAATGTTACCAATAAGTGAGAATGAAGATCAGCAGTTTAGTAATGCATTGTAATGGAAAGTAATGAGGGGTTAATGCACAAGAGCACTTTAAAAAGATGTTCTAGACGCAGGCACTCTATTGTCTAGTTGAAGGGTGGGAGCCGAAATGTGTAGACCATGCATCTGTGTGTCTGCACTATGGTGTAACTAATAAAAAGAAAAAAAGAATAAACCTACTGTCTATGGTGCCATGAGTTTTCATTGTGAAAGTAGAAACGAAGACAGTGAAGCATATATGGATCGATGATCGACTAATTGATATAGGATGAATAGAGAGACTTCTGAGGAGAGGTGATAGTAATTGAAATATATGAAATGCATCTAATGTTTCAATTTAAATATATGAAATGCATCCACTATATATGTTATACGGACCACGGTACAAATGTTTCGTGATTTAAGAAATAAGTGGTTCGTGTAAGGTATTTTTCGAATGTTTCCATGTTTTGTCAGTACACAATGGCATTACTGCAATAATATACACAAATAAGGACAGCCAGGACCGCGAGTATGACCATTTAAAGATGGCCGCGGTGTTTCCTTTTTCCAAAGGGATGTTTATTTGGTTTAGTCCGTCATTCACGTACAATGGAAAACGCATATATTGTGTGTGTAATGGGTGGCACGCTGACATTGAAAAAGGCCGTTACGGCTGAAACGCGTTGTCAGCCACAGTGGAACAATAAAATATTATTGAATTGAACTTACTCGAGTGTGCACCACAGACTTTGTGCAAACGGAGTACTTGGGAGATATTGTTGCGGTGCACCGGTGCTTTGTGGCAGCACCCGCCCGGCAAGTGAGCGGCGGTCTTTGGTGCAAACTTTGGGTGTTGATTAGTTGGGAATACCGCCAGCTCCGCCGAGTACATGCGATTCATGGAACCGCATTGGGATCTATATATTGCAGCAGCGAATTGCATCAACACACTGAAAAACGCGACCGGGTATGGCAAGTCGGAGGCAGACGGGTCGAAGGACGCGTGAGCCCATTGAAGAACCATCCCGGTGAGTGGATTAACATACTGCATGAGAACCCTTTATCTAGTACTTGGACAGGCGTAACGAGTGTTTGTTTCAAATACGCAGAGCCAAAAGACGGCAGCGCGAGAGAAAGGAAATTGATATATTCCATAACCGTGAAACTGTGAAAATGTTTAGTGAGGAGGAGAGACTTGAGGCGGCTGTATCGATATTCACAGTGGGACCCAATGAGAACAGGGGTGCAAGAAGCATGCAAGGGGGAATTACCACCCTGGGTACCCTGAAGGGATTATTTCATACTTTGGAGAAAACATACGAAAAAGAAGTATGCAAATGGTGGGAGTCAACATCATTGTGCCGATAACTGGAAGTCGACCGCATTCCTAGGGGCCTGAGGATTTACACCATACCTCCGGACCCGAATTTGCTTCTAGAATGGGTGGAACATACCACTAATTCAGCAAAAGGCATGGTGGAAATCTTGATAAAATATGCCATCAGCGATAGAAGCAAACTATTAGAAGAAATCAAACGCCTGGAGGACCTCATTGCACAGGATCCAGCAAAAGATGCAGCAGAGAACCTGAGACAACAAATGAAGTCACGGTTGATCAAATATGAAGAAATTATCAGGCGATGCAAACATGAAAAGTTTGCTAGAGATCAACATGATTATGAGGCCGGAAGAGTACTAACATTTTCCAAAAAGTTCGATCTACCTAGGAAGTCGGTACAAGAGGCAAGAAGCAAAAATAGAGCTTCTGCAAGAGATACTTCTGAGTCAGAATCGGAAACAGATCAATCAGAAACAGAAGCAACCAGTGGGAGACCACTAGAAAACCTGAGTGGCAAACAAAATTTTCCCCAGGAATATCAAATAATACAGGAATCGTGGCATCAGCTTCCCCAAAGAATAAGACCCCCGGAACAAGAAAAAGGAAAACCAGACGGGGCAAAAGAAACAAAACAACAATATACCCCCAGGGAACAAGAAGCAAGAGGGGAACTTTCAAGAACTAATAAAAAATGACTTAACCTTAGTGAACCTATCAAAGAGACCATTGACTAAAATTGAAACTCAGGTGTTGCGCAGAGGACTCACTTTCTGTCCCTCCAATAGATGGGACTATGTACAAACGAGAATCGACCTGTATCAATTCATCAGGAAACTGAAATTGAAAAAAATCTTCCATGGCAAAAATATGAAATCGATACACGAGGCAGGTAATTCCCAAGAACCAACGGACATTCTGACAGTGGGAGATTTACCAGCACTAAGGACCTTGCATGAATTAGGAGATGAAACAACACGAACAGGAGAGGACTCTCCTGTGAACGAATCAGAGTTCTTAGAACAGATTGATATATCACAAAGCAGTGCCACAAGTCATCATAAGATGAAATCAAGATTTATCCCAAGAACGGCTTTCGACATGTTTGATAGCTTTTACGAGGTTACTATAAAAGATCTAGACAGATTGAGAAACAGATCCAATGATAAAGAGAAGAAACCACAGAACATATCTAAAAAAGAACGAGAAGCAATTAAAGCTTTGAAGGACGATGCAACAATAGTGATTAAACCGTCGGATAAGGGCGGGAATGTAGTCCTACAGGACAAATCTTCCTACCAAGAGGAAGCCTTGAGACAATTAAATGACATCACATGTTACGAGGAGACCTCCAAAACGAACTATAATAAGAGCATTTTGGAGTTTTACAGAATGATTGTTTTCTGGAGGGACAGGGGTATTTTAGATCAAGATGAATTCCTATTCTTGAAAGTAGACTATCCAATAACCCCTACTTTTTATCATATCCCTAAAATACATAAAAATAACAAGAAACCTCCGGGCGACCGATAGTGTCCTCCAAGGGTAGTCTTTTGGAGAACACTTCAATTCTGGTAAATACTATACTTTGTCCTTTTGTACATGATTTAGTATCATATGTTAAAGACAGTACGGACTTCATTAAAATGATCGCTAACATTATGTGGGAGGATGAATTTCTTCTGGTAACCCTTGACATCACTAGTTTATACACCTGCATTAATCATGTTCAGGGTCTAGAAGCAGTGAAAACTTTCTTAAAAACTAGACCCTTAAAATTTGCGGAACACAACCAGATGATACTACAATTTATGTCATTCTGCCTCAGCAACAATATCTTCGCTTTTGGAGATCAATTATATATCCAGAAGCAGGGGACAGCGATGGGCACGTGCTTCGACCCCAGCTACGCGAACTTGTTCGTGGGCTGGTGGGAGAAGCACGTGGCCTGGGCAGGACACAATGAAATCTGGGCACAGAAGATAGAAATATGGGCCCGCTATATCGATGATATTTTTATCATTTGGAAGGGTTCTCGTGCAGAAATTGAGGAGTACATTGTCAGCCTGAACACTAATGGGTATAACCTACATTTTTCAAGTCATATTAGTTCTTCTGAGGTGGCTTTTTTAGATCTATTAGTTTATGTGAATGGCAATCAACTAATGACGAAACTGTATCGAAAACCGACTGCAGGGAACTCTGTCTTACATTATACCAGTCAGCATCCACGCTGTCTGGTTAACAGCATCCCTTATGGAGAGCTACTCCGTCTAAAAAGAAATAGCACCACAAGTCAAAATTGTGAAGTAGCAAAAGAACAGGCTCTGGAACGTTTTAGACAGAGAGGCTATCCTAACAAATCCTTAGTGGCAGCAGTAGACAGGGCCAGCCAACGGAAGAGGGATGAGCTCTTGAATAAGACAGTGAGAGAGACACAAGAAGGAGCAACCAGATTAATTCTGACGTACTCCATGCACTCAAGAGAAATTAGTTAAATCTTGACGAAACACTGGAATATCTTACAGGCAGATGGTACAATTGGAAGTAGCATCACACAATATCCCAGCATAACATACAGGAGAAACACCTCTCTTAAAGATGTTTTGGTACATAGCCACTTTGCAAGTAAAGATAGGGGCATCTCAGAAGTAAGTGGTTTTAATCCCTGTCTAAAATGCAAGACATGTAATAAAAGCAATAAAGTAAAAGAGTTCCAGATTCCGGGTAGAGACTCTAAGAAACCGATTATGAAGTTATTGAATTGCAACACAGATTTTGTTGTCTACTGCTTGTTGTGTCCGTGCAACCTGCAATATGTGGGCAGCACGGTGCACCAAGCAAAAAAGAGAGTCTTGGAGCATATGCGAGCGATAACTAGAAATGACAATAGTTATCCAGTTGCAAGGCATTTCGCAGCAAACCACAAAAGCAATAGTCAACTCTTAAAGTTTTTTTGTATTGACCATGTACCAATCCCAGAAAGAGGAGGTGACAGGGTAAGAACCCTGCGCAAGTTAGAATCAAAATATATTATTGAGTTGAGAACATTGGCTCCCTTAGGCCTTAATAGCGAAGAGGAGTTATGGGTTCACATTGGCTAAGTCAATAAACCACTGTAGACACATATAGATGAGATAAGATATATTTTTTAGCTACCTCTTCCCTCTCTCCCCCCCATGTCAATAGGTGATGTGTAATTGATATTTTAAATATAAAGAAAAGATGGACATTGTTGTGGTAAGATGGGAAATGTGTAAAGTCTTAAACATTGACAATTGCCAAGGCAATAAATACAATTGTAAATGGCAAAGCCCATATAGGGCATTATTGTGTCAACCATGTAAGAGATGGATGTTGCTTCCACAGGCCCCATCATCCCAATGTTAGAACATAGGAAATGTGGCTGGTTTGTAAATATGCAATATGAGTGAAATATAATATATATATATATATATTTTAATAGCTGTTGAAAATGATGGAAACATTTGGGTTATATATGGATGAAAATAAAATCGTTTAGGCTCAAATGGCCATACTTTTAGAAGATGGGCCCATTCAGGGCAGGATGTGGATCGATGATCGACTAATTGATATAGGACGAATAGAGAGACTTCTGAGGAAATCTGAGAATGAATTTTCTTCTGTGAGTCCTGAAATGGCGGTGATAGTAATTGAAATATATGAAATGCATCTAATGTTTCAATTTAAATATATGAAATGCATCCACTATATATGTTATACGGACCACGGTACGAATGTTTCGTGATTTATGAAATAAGTGGTTCGTGTAAGGTATTTTTCTAATGTTTCCATGTTTTGTCAGTACACAATGGCATTACTGCAATAATATACACAAATAATGACAGCCAGGACCGCGAGTATGACCATTTAAAGATGGCCGCGGTGTTTCCTTTTTCCAAGGGGATGTTTATTTGGTTTAGTCCGTCATTCACGTACAATGGAAAACACATATATTGTGTGTGTAATGGGTGGCACGCTGACATTGACAAAGGCCATTACGGCCGAAACGCGTTTGTCAGCCACAGTGGAACAATAAAATATTATTGAATTGAACTTACTCGAGTGTGCACCATGGACTTTATGCAAACGGAGTACTTGGGAGAGAAATATATATATATAGGTCATGTGATCAAGGCCGGGATCGCCGAAATGCGTAATGGCGGAGTGGTGTGAGGAATAAAATCACCAGCACGAAGTATTGGGTCTGCTCTCGTTATGCTCCCTGGAGGAGGACTTTGTGGCGAGGTCTTGGGATATATATATATATATATATATATATCCAATCCAAGCGTTGTTCAAACAGTAAAAAGACAACACACCAGGGCCACCAAACTTGCTTCAGTGTGATTTATTCGGCAAAGTCACTCAACGCGTTTCGAAGCGTCCGCTTCTTGCTCACGAGTGTCGTGCATTGCAAATCAAACGTTTTTTAAACAAATCATGTGACATTATAAGTATAAAAAGTGAAAACAGACTTCATTACGTCTTCAAACAAAAATCATTGGAACAAACTGCATGAACTTTTAAAGGCCAAACAATGTTACAAAAGATGGCATTCCATTTACCAGAATTCAATGGATATTGTAACACATATATTTACAGTTATTAGAACAAATGTAACCCGATTTCATTATAATTTTTAAAACATTAGGAATCGCCTATCACTTACTTCGAGTCAAATTCCGACTACATATCCCATAAATCACTAAATAATGCTATATCGAGCACGTTATAACTAACTTTATTGAGACAAAGTACAATCATACACTATTGGTATCTTAATCATCACGTTGAAGTTCATACCCCAGTGGCTCTAACCTCAACAAGAACGGGACCTAACCCGTTATTAACCCCAGTGGGTAATCCAGTAAAACGTTTTTAACTGTGAAGTCTGTAGGACCCAAAACTGAGTCAAAAACATCATGCCCCAGTGGGCAATGTGACTTATACCAGGATCGCACTGTCGAAAAAAACACTCAATACCTCGTGCTCATAGCCTAGTAGATAAGATTGCGGGACCAACTGCTCGTCTACATGACATATTGTCATTAGGACTCAGTTCCTCAATTTAAATGCAGGGCCAGGTTACAGTTCTATATTATCTATTGTAATAAGGACAAAACCACCATTCTTAACAAAAAATAAAAAAATATAACACCATCCTTGCCGGTTGATATAGCAGATATCATGCTCTAATTTACTTTCCACTTGCTTTGAGACATATCCAAAATCTGCAAAAGGATAATAATAGGAAAATTTTTAGAAAATCTTTTTTAAGAACATTTTTTGGGGGTTAACAAAAGATAAAAACATGATTTCATAAATTTACAATCACTGTAATAGTTTCAACAAGATCAAGAAAACGTAAAAACCATATGTCAACATTGAACATATGCTTAAAAACATTCATGAACATTAATATATTGCAGCTTCAGTAACAATGCTTGAATTAAACAGCGAAATAATCAACCCAAATGCACAGATAAGGCTTCATCACCATTATGACCTACTGGCTGCATTGTGTGGTATTTAATGATAAACCTGGATTCAAGGCGCCGCAGTTCTTTAACTCTGTCACCGCCTCTTTCTCTTCTAGGAATACTGTCTAGTACAATAAAAGATAAAAGTTTGGTATTCTGATTGTGGTGGGAAAAGAAGTGCCGGGCTATTGGATATTGTTTGTCATTGTGTGTGATTGCCCTCAGGTGCTCCAAAATACGCTTCTTAGCCTTATGTATAGTACTACCAATGTAGAATTTATTGCAAGGGCACCTGAGGGCATAAACCACATACTCAGTGTTACATGATACATGTTTGTTGATTTTAAACGGTTCGCATTCAGTGTGTAATTTGATCTCCTTGCAATTTTTGCTGTATTTGCAGGCTTTGCATCTGCCACATACAAAAAACCCATGTACAGTATTCTTTAAACTGTCGGAAGGAATCAGAGTCGGACAGATTATATCATTAAGGGATCTAGCCCTTCTATATGTTATCTGTGGATATTCATCTAGACATTTGTCCAAATCTGCATCAGTTTTGAGAACCTCCCAAAACTTACCCAAAGATTTCCGTACTTCCTCGCTTTTTTATTATATGTTGTAATAAACCTGATACTGCAGGCATCATTCAACTCTGGGACTTGGGATGGTTTTAATAAGTCTGCTCTGTTTCTTCTAAAAAGCGAGGGAAGTACGGAAATTTAAAGTTTAAAGAATACTGTACATGGGTTTTTTGTATGTGGCAGATGCAAACCCTGCAAATACAGCAAAAATTGCAAGGAGATCAAATTACACACTGAATGCGAACCGTTTAAAATCAACAAACATGTAACACTGAGTATGTGGTTTATGCCCTCAGGTGCCCCTGCAATAAATTCTACATTGGTAGTACTATACATAAGGCTAAGACGCGTATTTTGGAGCACCTGAGGGCAATCACACACAATGACAAACAATATCCAATAGCCCGGCACTTCTTTTCCCACCACAATCAGAACACCAAACTTTTATCTTTTATTGTACTACACAGTATTCCTAGAAGAGAAAGAGGCGGTGACAGAGTTAAAGAACTGCGGCGCCTTGAATCCAGGTTTATCATTAAATACCACACAATGCAGCCAGTAGGTCATAATGGTGATGAAGCCTTATCTGTGCATTTGGGTTGATTATTTCGCTGTTTAATACAAGCATTGTTACTGAAGCTGCAATATATTAATGTTCATGAATGTTTTTAAGCATATGTTCAATGTTGACATATGGTTTTTACGTTTTCTTGATCTTGTTGAAACTATTACAGTGATTGTAAATTTATAAAATCATGTTTTTATCTTTTGTTAACCCCAAAATAATTTTCTTAAAAAGATTTTCTAAAAATTTTCCTATTATTATCCTTTTGCAGATTTTGGATATGTCTCAAAGCAAGTGGAAAGTAAATTAGAGCATGATATCTGCTTTATCAACCGGCAAGGATGGTGTTATATTTTTTTATTTTTGTTAAGAATGGTGGTTTTGTCCTTATTACAATAGATAATATAGAACTGTAACCTGGCCCTGCATTTAAATTGAGGAACTGAGTCCCAATGACAATATGTCATGTAGACGAGCAGTTGGTCCCGCAATCTTATCTACTAGGCTATGAGCACGAGGTATTGAGTGTTTTTTTCGACAGTGCGATCCTGGTATAAGTCACATTGCCCACTGGGGCATGATGTTTTTTGACTCAGTATTGGGTCCTACAGACTTCACAGTTAAAAACGTTTTACGGATTACCCACAGGGGTTAATACCGGGTTAGGTCCCGTTCTTGTTGAGGTTAGAGCCACTGGGGTATGAACTTCAACGTGATGATTAAGATACCAATAGTGTATGATTGCACTTTGTCTCAATAAAGTTAGTTATAACGTGCTCGATATAGCATTTTTAGTGATTTATGGGATATGTAGTCGGAATTTGACTCAAAGTAAGTGATAGGCGATTCCTAATGTTTTAAAAATTATATAATGAAATCGGGTTACATTTGTTCTAATAACTGTAAATATATGTATTACAATATCCATTGAATTCTGGTAAATGGAATGCCATCTTTTGTAACATTGTTTGGCCTTTAAAAGTTCATGCAGTTTGTTCCAATGATTTTTGTTTGAAGACGTAATGAAGTCTGTTTTCACTTTTATACTTATAATGTCACATGATTTGTTTAAAAACGTTTGATTTGCAATGCACGACACTCGTGAGCAAGAAGCGGACGCTTCGAAACGCGTTGAGTGACTTTGCCGAATAAATCACACTGAAGCAAGTTTGGTGGCCCTAGTGTGTTGTCTTTTTACTGTTTGAACAACGCTTGGATTGGTTAAGGGTTTGCGACCCTTCCACGGCCCGCCGTTGCAAGTGGCTCGGGTGCTGCGCTACTAAACTGTTGGATATATATATATATATATATATATATATATATATATATATATATATATATAATATCTACTGGCGGTCACCAGTAGATAGTTATAGTTAGGACCTATTTTCCATAGGAAATCCGCAACATTCTATAACATGAAATAACTTTGGCGCCGGTTGACAAATCTTTGCGAAATTTTCAAAACTTGTGGGGCGCGCTCCGGTCCGCTCCTATCCTGAAAGTCTCGGGGTGATTCGTCAAGTGGGGGCCGAGAAAAAAGGGGGGTCCCAAAACGTGTTTTCCCCATGCAAATTTCCATAGGAACCTTTCATCGCAGCTACAGCCCGAACTGCTGAACGGAATTACACCAAATTTGGCAAAAAGGTAGCCCTTGGTTCAGAGTCGTGCCTTTTGGTTAAATGGTGTAAATCCGTTCAGTAGTTCCTGAGAAATTTGAAAAGAAAACACATATATATCTGGGCGGAGCCTAACCACACATGTCATCGTGAGATCTGATTGGCTGTCAGCACTTCATCCTGGAATTGCTGGCAGCCATCTTGGGACCAATATAAATGATAGTACCCCATTGAAATGCATTGTAGTGAATCGAAGATTTTGAGGGTTACCAAAAGGAGAACTATAAAGGGTGATAACAGACTTTAGTTACATTAGAATTCATTTGTTGATGGTACCATACTAATTTCAGGAATTGTGGTGTGTTCTAAGGTGATTTTACCCTGTGAAAAACCTTCTGCTGGGATATCATGAATCATGTTTGAGAGAAAACTATTTTCACATGCTTGCCCCATACAGTTTTGGAAGGTGCTCCAGAAGCTAAAATGAGAGCATATTTTCTGTAAATTCACATTATCTTTCTCAGTCATGTGAGAATGAAGTCTGACATTCTCAGTAAAACATGTACATCCAACAATGGCAGAGACTGTCAGTTGATTCCTTTGTGTTCTACTGCAGCTTCCCAGAGTGTTCTAAAGAACAACTAGAGTGCTAACAGCCTTACTTATGACAAAAGTATGGCACACCTGAAGCCATCTTGATTGGAATAAACTGGTAACACTTAAAACATTTAATTTAAAAAGGAACAAAATGATGCGGTTCATTTTGTCATAGAAATTATGGTTAGTGCTGTAGAAAGAAAAATTAGGACATGTTTCAAGTGTGATCTCAAATATCTTCCTGTTATATTTCAACAGGAGCAGCCTGTCAGTTGATGCCTTTGTGTTCTACTGCAGCTTCCCAGAGTGTTCTAAAGAACAACTAGAGCGCTAACAGTCTTACTTATGACAAAATTATGGCACACCTGAAGCCATCTTGATTGGAATAAACTGGTAACTCTTAAGACATTTAATTTAAAAAGGAACAAAATGAGGGGGTTCATTTTGTCATAGAAATTATGGTTAGTGCTGTAGAAAGAAAAATTAGGACATGTTTTAAGTGAGATCTCAAATATCTTCCTGTTATATTTCAACAGGAGCAGCCTGTCAGTTGATGCCTTTGTGTTCTACTGCAGCTTCCCAGAGTGTTCTAAAGAACAACTAGAGATCTAACAGTCTTACTTATGTCAAAAGTATGGCACATCTGAAGCCATCTTGATTGGAATAAACTGGTAACACTTAAAACATTTAATTTAAAAAGGAACAAAATGAGGGGGTTCATTTTGCCATAGAAATTATGGTTAGTGCTGTAGAAAGAAAAATTAGGACATGTTTCAAGTGTGATCTCAAATATCTTCCTGTTATATTTCAACAGGAGCAGCCTGTCAGTTGATGCCTTTGTGTTCTACTGCAGCTTCCCAGAGTGTTCTAAAGAACAACTAGAGCGCTAACAGTCTTACTTATGATAAAATTATGGCACACCTGAAGCCATCTTGATTGGAATAAACTGGTAACTCTTAAAACATTTAATTTAAAAAGGAACAAAATGAGGGGGTTCATTTTGTCATAGAAATTATGGTTAGTGGTGTAGAAAGAAAAATTAGGACATGTTTTAAGTGAGATCTCAAATATCTTCCTGTTATATTTCAACAGGAGCAGCCTGTCAGTTGATGCCTTTGTGTTCTACTGCAGCTTCCCAGAGTGTTCTAAAGAACAACTAGAGCGCTAACAGTCTTACTTATGACAAAAGTATGGCACACCTGAAGCCATCTTGATTGGAATAAACTGGTAACACTTAAAACATTTAATTTAAAAAGGAACAAAATGAGGGGGTTCATTTTGCCATAGAAATTATGGTTAGTGCTGCAGAAAGAAAATTTAGGGCACGTTTTAAGTGAGATCTCAAATCCTCTTCTATTTCATTAGAAAATTCTGACATGCAGACTGAAACAATCACTTTCAATACCAGCAGTAGACTTCCAGTTAACTCCCTGGTGAGCAGTAGCTTTACTACAGTGATCTAATGAACAACTAGAGTGCTAACATTCTGAATTTATGGCAAATGTGTGACACATCTGAATGCCTTCTTGATGGAATCAAAGTAAAAAACTGAAAGCATTTCCTACTGAGGAGACTGCAGTAAATGACGAAATTAGGAAACTTCATAACAAATAAGTCTCCCAAGATGGCCACCAGAGAAAAAGAGCCCAAATGTAGCACAAATATCACCCAGATGTAGCCCACATATAGCCCAATGACAGAAGTGTGCAAAACACTTTTTATTTTTAGTTTTTCTGCAGTTTTATATAGTGCAAACTGGTCAGGTATTGGAGCGTTACATCTTACTTGGACCCCTTATTGCGTATTTTGCACGAAGTACATGAGATTGATCTTGCGAAACATTGAACTTTACGATTCTGTTAACCTGAAGTTGCTCGGAACCGGGCTTTGTAACACCCGTTTTTACCTACTGGTTTTAATTAATTCTCACTGTATAGTATTAGGAAAGAGGATTTACTGTTTTTATGTACACTTTTATGATCTATGTTTCTAAATCAGATCAAATAAAGTTTAATGAATTCTATGGCAGGACGGAGGCGAGGATTATGCATATCTTTCCTCACTTTATTTGCATAGCAGTTCAAAGAAAACGTAACACAACAATCATTAAACAAAAGACTACACAACCCATGAACCATTAGGGGGTAGTCTCCAAGGCAACTATAGTCCAATCATATCACAGTCCATCGTATATAATATCGTGACGTCCCTTCCGCTTCCTCTTTCTTCACTGCTCGTCAGTTAAGTGCATTCCTTACATTCTTGGCTTAATCTGACATTGTTGCTGTTTGTATAGCTGTTTCTTGTGCACGTTATTAGCATTATTGCCTTGGTATTGTTTCATATTCCCTGCGCAGCAGGCTCTTGCCCGAGCGCGTTCTCCCCCTCGCAGTTTCTCCCGCTGTGTGCTCTGTGCGCGGTGAGATCCTGTCAGGCGCGTCTGGTCCGAGCGAGGCAGCTCCGTAGAGCGCTCCCGCTGGTCTTTACGCGCGTTTGGGAATCCGGTCACTCCTTTAGTGTCCGCTTGATTCCCGACCAACCCTTGCCTAATTTTGACACCGCTACGCGGTGATTTCCCCACACGGCCACGTTAGTGACCAGTGCCACCTGGTGGTGGTAATTGGTATTGCGCCTCAGTCTATTCTTATAACAGCTTCGGGGAAAGCCCAGCTGTTGGAGCACCGGCGAGGGGGCTGTCTTAAGGATTTTAAGGGCATTTGTTCTGTGCTCACACCCTCTGCTATCATGTCTTCTCCAGAAGACCATTTTTACTCCTCCTACCAGGAAGTGGAGGAGGAATGGCCTCCCAACTTCTCCCTCCAGCAGTGGACCAAGCCCTCTCTCTGGCTATTTCTAGGGCGCTGGCTCCTCTTAGGGATTAGGTTGATAAGCTGGCGAAAAGCATCCCTGTGGTGTTCAGTGACCCAGATCTGGTGGTGGCGGGTCCAAGTAGCTCCCAGATGGGGAATAAAAGGGCCGTTAAGCATAACGCGGGGCACTTGGAAGGATTTGATAAACTTACGGAGACCTTCCTCAAGAGTGCGCGAACGCTAAAACATGCACCCTGCCGGGAGGAGGAGGGGCCCAGAGAAAATTGCGACACTGTCACCACTATTGTAGACCCCGACGGCGGGTTTCCCTTAGAGGGAGAGGGTGTATCGGAGGACGATTTCTCCTCCGATGAGGATAAGGACTCGGGGTGTCCCTGGCGTCCAGAGTCCCACTCCTCTCAGTCCCCGGTTGGGGACGGGGTCCACTCGGACATGTTCGAGCCTACCCAAATTTACCATCCTAGGTCCGCAGAGTGGACACCTGACGCCAAAGTGGCAGAGTATGTGGTGGGGAAAATCCATCAACCCCTTGAAAGGGAGGTCAGGAATAGGATGAGGGGAGAATGCCCCAGGCCCTCACTGAAGGGGAAGGTGGCACACACGCCTGAAATTGATGAGAAACTATGTACCTTTTTCTCCAAGTATATGAGGGATCCCAAGAAAGGAATTGATAGGTCTTGGACGTGGTAGGGCCCTTGACCCAAATTATTCAATTGACGAAGCGTTCCAAAGAGTCAGGATCCCCTTTGTCCACGGATATTGTGGCTGGTTGGGCGCACTACCCTAAACCCTAAAACACTACCCCCTCCACTACCCAAACACCACTGCACTACCCTAAACCCTAAAACACTACCCCCAGCACGACACCCTACACTACCCAAACATAACTGCACTACCCTAAACCCTAAAACACTACCACCAGCATGACTCCCTACACTACCCAAACACCACTGCACTACCCTAAACCCTAAAACACTACCCCCAGCACGACTCCCTACACTACCCAAACACCACTGCACTACACTAAACCCTAAATATACCCCCAGCATGACCTCCCACACTACACAAACACCACTGCACTACCCTAAACCCTAAAACACTACCCCCAGCGCGACCCCCTACACTACCCAAACACCACTGCACTACCCTAAACCCTAAAACACTAACCCCAGCATGACCCCCTACACTACCCAAACACCACTGCACTACCCTATACCCTAAAACACGACCCCCTACACTACACAAACACGACTGCACTACCCTAAACCCTAAAACACTACCCACAGCATGACCCCGTTCACTACACAAACACCACTGCACTGCCCTAAACCCTAAAACACTACCCCAGCACTACCCCCTACACTACCCAAACACCACTGCACTAACAAAAACCCTAAAACACTACCCCCAGCACAACCCCCTACACTACACAAACACCACTGCAATACCCTAAACCCTAAAACACTACCCCCAGCACGACTCCCTACACTACCCACACGCCACTGCACTACCCTAAACCCTAAATCTACCCCCAGCATGACCCCTACACTACCCAAACACCACTGCACTACCCTAAACCATAAAACACTACCCCCAGCATGACCCCCTACACTACACAAACACCACTGCACTACCCTAAACCCTAAAACACTACCCCCAGCATGACCCCCTACACTACTCAAACACCACTGCACTACCCTAAACCCTAAAACACTACCCCAGCACGAACCCTACACTACCCATACACCACTGCACTACCCTAAACCCTAAAACACTACCCCCAGCACGACCCCCTACACTACTGCACTACCCTAAACCCTAAAACACTACCCCCAGCACGACCCCCTACACCACCCAAACACCACTGCACTACCCTAAACCCTAGAAAAGAAACCCCCACCCCATGCCCAATCCCCCTTACCTCTCACTCCTCATGGTTCCTCTCTCCTCGTGGTTCCTGCTTCACTTCATCTCTGAGGGGCGGTGCACGTCGTTGTGAAGAAATGGAACAGCCTCTGTTTCCTTACAACGACATGGATTGTCTACATGTTTTTTAGAATGCATGGTCATTTACCATACATACCTTTACAACAAAATTTGTTGTAAAGGCATGCGTGGTAAATGACCATGCGTTCTAAAAAATGCGTAGTAATGACTTCGGGATGTACAACGCATGCGTGGTAATGCATGCGTTGTAATGGTATCATAAAGTAAAAAGTCGTAACAGCTGTTTACCGATCGAAGCTGGCCCCTGTTCTTCAGTGAGACGTTTATTTGATTAATTAGGAGGAAGGAAAGTGGTTTTTTTACCGAAAAGTGCATTCCCGGCTGTTGTATTGTGAAAGTGTCCGCGTGGCCTGGTTTCACTTCCGGTGAGAGAGTGGAAGAGTCTGTTTGGATCTAAAGGAGTTCTGTTGTTGGACGGGGCCGGCGCAACATGTCATCAGAAAACATAGCTAATGGAAAGCGTCCTCCCTGAAGTGTGGAGCAGTACCATGAGAGGTCAACCACTGTATGACCGTACCGCGTGACCCATGTGCCGCCTCCAGGGTACGGGAGGCAGAAGCGGCATCGCAGGTCCTCTCGAAGACCGTTGTAGCACTAATTCTACATTTTGGTACTAGGGCATTTTAACTTCGTTGTTCCTGCCAGATACAAAGAGAAGATCCTGTGTTATTCAGTGCCCTTGTTACCTTTTTTGTGGGTTGTGGTGCTTGTCACTTCGCTGCCCCGCCGGTGCACACGACTGGGCACCCCACCTCGTGTGCCATCTGCAGGGCCTCTGCCCTCGGATCACTGGTTTCGGTTTCTGGAGTGGCAACATAAACAGTTGCTCCCAAAGGACTAGCCTGAACACTTAGGTGAATATCCCCTGCACCAGCATACCACGAAAATTCTTTCCTAGCTCTCCCACGTCAACGAGCACGGCTCTGCTCGCGACACCGTATGACGTCATCGGAGCCATAAGAGGACCTCGTCGGCGTGCTGACGTCACTTCCACCCATTTTTTCCATGCCACCGAGGCAAACAGGGGACCGAGACATTTTCACATGTATACATAGTATAATAAATATATATATATTCACTGAAAAAACCATAGGTTTCAGGCACGTTATAGTTAGAAATTAGCATTTAAAAAACCTTAGAAATTCACTGAAAAAACCATAGGTTTCAGGCACGTTATAGTTAGAAATTAGCATTTCAAAAACCTTAGAAATTCACTGAAAAAACCATAGGTTTCAGGGGCGTTATAGTTAGTTGGACATTTCACTCGTACAAAACCATAGTAATTCCCCCGTTATAGTTAGTTCAGCTAACTTTGAGATGTCATCAGTGATGTCATGAGTGATGTCACTGACCATGTCATGAGTGATGTAATATGTGATGTCATCAGCAGTGCATTGCGGGCGCGCGAGTTATAGTTAGCTGAACTAACTATAACGGGGAATTTCTATGGTTTTGTACGAGTGAAATGTCCAACTAACTATAACGCCCTGAAACCTATGGTTTTTCAGTGAATTTCTAAGGTTTTAAATGCTCATTTCTAACTATAACGTGCCTGAAACCTATGGTTTTTCAGTGAATATATATATATATATATTCACTGAAAAAACCATAGGTTTCAGGCACGTTATAGTTAGAAATTAGCATTTAAAAAACCTTTGAAATTCACTGAAAAACCATAGGTTTTAGGCACGTTATAGTTAGAAATTAGCATTTAAAAAACCTTAGAAATTCACTGAAAAAACCATAGGTTTTAGGGAAAGTTATAGTTAGTTGGACATTGCACTCGTACAAAACTCGTGAAATTCCCCGTTATAGTTAGTTCAGCTAACTATAACTCGCGCCCCGCAATGCACTGCTGATGACGTCACATATTACATCACTCATGACATGGTCAGTGACATCACTGATGACATCACTGATGACATCTCAAATGACATCACTGATGACATCATCCAGTGACTGTGTGTTTCTGTAAAGTTTAAATATGTTTAATATATATAGGGAAAGGCGTATTGAAGAATGAGTGGGTGTATAAGTGTCTGAATGGATGATTTAGTAGGTGCGTGACTGACTCTATAAGTGAGTGATTAAACGTATCTTACTGAATGCATGGGTTAGTGAGTAAACTGTGTAAATGTCTGTATCAGTCTGTCAGTTGGTGTATAAGTGGCTGCATGGGTTGATGAGTAGCTACATGACTGTCTACATGGGTTATTGATTGGTTGTCTGAGTATCTGTATGGGTGCCTGAGTGTCTGTGTGAGTGGGTGGGGGTGGGTGACTCTGTGCATAGATGTGTGAGTGGGTGATTCACTGGGTGTATGGGTTCAAGAGTGCATCTGTGAAGGGCTGTATGGGTGGGTGAGTGTGTGTATGGGTGTGTTGGTGAGTGAATGGATGTCTCAGTGGTATATGTGTGAGTAACTACATATGTGAAAGGTCGTATATGTGAGTGTTGGAGTTTATAAATGACTATACATGAGAGTGAGTGATTGTGAGAGTGGCTGTATGGATGAGTGTGTGCTTGTATCAGTGATTGTATAAAAGAGTAAGTATGTGTTAGTATTTGTATAAATAAGTTCGGTGGTCTCTGTATAACTGTATAGGTGAGTAAATTGGTGTGATTGATTCTTTGCATGACTGAGGAAGTGTGTAAGTAAGTCTATGGATGAGTGGCGGTGTGTGAGTGTATGTATAGGTGTATGAGTGCATATGATAGTGCTTTATTGATGAGTGACTGCATGTATGAGTTACTGTATGGGTGAATGAGTAGAAGTGTGTGTGTAGACCTAGGAATCACTGAGCAGGTATGTACTTACTGCTATTGGTTTGTCTATGGTTTCGAAATTGGTAGTCTGTATTTTAGAGTGGGTGTTTAAAAGGTTTTATTAGGGTGTGAGGAGGTGCATCAGATTATCACATGGATGATGTTATCAGTGATGTCATCAGTGATGTCATTTGAGATGTCATCAGTGATGTCATCAGTGATGTCACTGACCATGTCATGAGTGATGCAATATGTGACATCATCAGCAGTGCATTGCGGGGCGCGAGTTATAGTTAGCTCTACTAACTATAACGGCCGAATTTCTCTGGTTTTGTACGAGTGAAATGTCCAACTAACTATAACGTCCCTGAAACCTGTGTTTTTTTCAGTGAATTTCAAAGGTTTTTTAAATGCTAATTTCTAACTATAACGTCCCTGAAACCTATGGTTTTTTCAGTGAATTTCAAAGGTTTTTTAAATGCTAATTTCTAACTATAACGTCCCTGAAACCTGTGGTTTTTTCAGTGAATTTCAAAGGTTTTTTAAATGCTAATTTCTAACTATGCCTACAGAGGTAGGACATGTGCAGAAAGAGGAAGAAAGGCGCAGAAAGAAGCAAGAAAAATGCAGAAAGAGGCAACAGAAGTCCTGAAATACGAAGAAAGGTGCAGAAAGAAGCAAGAGATGAGCACAAAGAACCAACAGAGAAGCAGAAAGAGGCCTTGTTGCAAAGTCATCCTGTGCCCCCAACTTTTTGCTGACGGGTACTGGTGGTAACTGACTCTGACTAACCAGGCCCGGAGCCAGTGCTATGCTGAAAGACACTTAGAATACAGTGAAAACACCTACATACACTAGGGTACACTATGGGTTGGGGTACCCCTGGGATTGGCATGACCTCCCCTGTATGGCCCTAGTACATAATAGGGCAGGGGGATTAAAACTACCTCTAACTAAGAGGTGCAGAAGGAGGCAAGAGAAGTGCAGAAAGAAGCAACAGAGGTGCCGAAAGAGGCAAGAGAGGTGCAGAAAAAAGCAAGTGAAGTGCAGAAAGAGGCAAATGAGGTGCAGAAAGAAGCAAGAGCAGTGCATAAAGAACCAACAGAGGTGTAAAAAGAGGTAAAAGGGGTAGGAGAGGTGCACAAAGAGGCTAGAGAGGTACAGAAAGAGGCAGGAGGGGTGCAGAAAGAAGGAAGAGAAGTGCAGATAGAGGCAAGAGAATTGCTGAAAGAAGCAACAGAGGTGTAGAAAGAAGCAAGAGAAGTGCAGAAAGTGGCAAGTAAGGTGCAGATAGAAGCAAGTGCAGAAAGAAAGAACCAACAGAGGTGCGGGAAGAGGGAAGAGGGGTGGAGAGAGAGGTAAGAGGGGTGCAGAAAAAGGTAGGAATGGTACACAAAGAAGCAAGAGAGGTACAGAAAGGCAGGAGGGGTGCAGAAAGAAGGAAGAGAAGTGCAGAAAGAAGTAACAAAGGTGCTGAAAGAGGCAAGAGGCATGCAGAAAGAAGGAAGAGAAGTGCAGAAAGAAGCAAGAGAATTGCTGAAAGAAGCAACAGAGGGGTAGAAAGAAGCAAGAGAAGTGCAGAAAGAGACAAGTGAGGTGCAGAAACAGGCAACAGACGTGCAGAGAGAGGGAAGAGAGGTGCAGAAAAAGGCAAGAAAAGTGCAGAAAGAGGTACATAAAGAGACAACAGAGGTGCAGAAAGAAGCAAGACAGGTGCAGAAAGAAGCATGAAAAGTGCAGAATAAAGCAACAGGGGTGCAGAAAGAGGCAAGAGAAGTGTATAAAGGAGCAAGTAAGGTGCAGAAAGAGCCAACAGAGGTGCAAAAAGAGGCAAGAGAGGTGCAGAAACAGGCAAGAGAAGTGCACAAAAGAGGCAAGAGAATTGCTGAAAGAAGCAACAGAGGTGTAGAAAGAAGCAAGAAAAGTGCAGAAAGTGCCAAGTGAGATGCAAAAACAGGCAGGAAAGGTACAGAAAGAGGGAAGACGAGTACAGAAAGAGACAGCAGGGGTGCAGAAAGAAGCAAATGAGGTGCAGAAAGAGGCAACAGACATGCAGAAAGAGGGAAGAGAGGTGCAGAAAAAGGCAAGAAAAGTGCAGAAAGAGGCAAAAGAGGTACATAAAGAGACAACAGGGGTGCAGAAAGAAGCAAGACAGGTGCAGAAAGAAGCATGGAAAGTACAGAATGAAGCAACAGGGGTGCAGAAAGAGGCAAGAGAAGTGTAGAAAGGAGAGCAAGTGAGGTGCAGAAAGAGCCAACAGAGGTGCAAAAAGAGGCAAGAGAGGTGCAGAAACAGGCAAGAGAAGTGCACAAAGAGGCAAGAGAATTGCTGAAAGAAGCAGCAGAGGTGTAGAAAGAAGCAAGAAAAGTGCAGAAAGAGGCAAGTGAGATGCAAAAACAGGCAGGAAAGGTACAGAAAGAGGGAAGACGAGTGCAGAAAGAGACAACAGGGGTGCAGAAAGAAGCAAATGAGGTGCAGAAAGAGGCAACAGACATGCACAAAGAGGGAAGAGAGGTGCAGAAAAAGGCAAGAAAAGTGCAGATAGAGGCAAAAGAGGTACATAAAAAGACAACGGGGATGCAGAAAGAAGCAAGACAGGTGCAGAAAGAAGCATGAAAAGTGCAGAATGAAGCAGCAGGGGTGCAGAAAGAGGCAAGAGAAGTGTAGAAAGGAGCAAGTGAGGTGCAGAAAGAGCCAACATAGGTCCAAAAAGAGGCAAGAGAGGTGCAGAAACAGGCAAGAGAAGTGCACAAAGAAGCAAGAGAATTGCTGAAAGAAGCAACAGAGGTGTAGAAAGAAGCAAGAAAAGTGCAGAAAGAGGAAAGACGAGTGCAGAAAGAGACAACAGGGTGCAGAAAGAAGCAAATGAGGCAACAGACGTGAAAGGGTGCTGGGCCTCCGACCAGCGCTCAGGAATTCCGGTGCGTAGGGCTTACAGGAGGTACCAGTAGGGCTTCTTGGCCCCCAAAGTCCCTCAGGAGTAAATTGGACTTCATCCCCCATCCCGTAGTCTGCCAGGAGGTGCGTTTGCAGAATGGTGGAGGAAGGGGGGGCATGGCCTCCGAAGACGTCTTAGCAATCCCACTGTGCTGGACTTACTGGAGGTAACAAGAGGGGTAGTTGGCCCCCAAGGACATCCTTGGGGGCCAACTACCCCTCTTATTACCTCCAGTAAGTCTCACACAGCAGCATTGCTAAGTTCGAAGAGCAGGCCACGCCCCCTTTGCCCACCACTCTACAAACGCGCTCCCTGGCGCACTCTTGGATGGGGATTGAAGTCCCCTTCGCTGCTGGGGGTCCTTTAGGGGCCAACTAGCCTGCCTCTTACCTCCAGTAAGCCCCACACAGTGGGATTGCTGAGAGGTGGACAAAGGCCACGCCCCCTTTCTCCACCACTCTGCAAACGCGTCCCCTGGCGCGTTCTAAGTTGGGGGATTAAGTCCCCTTGAATACTGAGGGTCCCTGGGGGCCAACTAGCCCACCAAGTACCTCCAGTAAGCGCCACACAGCTGGATTGCAGAGAGGTGGTCCGAGACCACGCCCTCTTTTTACACCACTCTGCAAACACGCCTCTTGGCGCACTGCTGCTCGGGGGATGAAGTCCACTTGTGTCCTGAGGTCCTCAGGACACAAGAGGACCTCATCGCCCCACCACCAGTGCGCCAACAGGGGCGTTTGCAGAGTGGTGTAAAAAGGGCATGGCCTCGGACCACCTCTCTGCAACGAAGCTCTGTGGGGTATACTGGAGGTACCTGGTGGGCTAGTTGGCCCCCAGGGACCTGCCAGTATTCAAGGGGAATTAATTCCCCAACTCACAACGCGCCACGGGGCGCGTTTGCAGAGTGGTGCAGGGAGGGGGAGGGGCCTCCGGCGAGATGCAGCTTTTTTTTTTTTTTTTGGAAGGGGGGCTGTGTGGCCCCCCTTCTTTTACTATTTTTTGGGCCCTGGGGACCCCATCCCCCAGGGCCTGACCCCTATTTATATTTTAAAATAAAATTTAAATGGGAAGGGGGCCGCGTGGCCCCCTTCCCGAGGCCAATTTAGGCCCCGGGGACCCCATCCCCGGGGGCATAGCCATAATTTGTTTTTTTTATTTTATATTTGGAGGGGGGCCGCGTGGCCCCCCTCCTAAGGCCAATTATGGCCCCGGGGACCTCATCCCCCGGGCCGGCCTTTCTGTTTTTTTTATTTATTTATTATTGGGGAGGGGGGCCGGGTGGCCCCCCTCCCAGGCCACTTCTGGCCCCGGGGACCCCATCCCCCGGGGCCTGGACTCTCCGTTGGGGACTGTGGGGGGAGCCCCAATGCCCCCACGGTCCTGCCGGCTCCCCGCCTCATGCGGGAGCCGGCATTGCTTTTGAGCAAGGGGAGCTGCTGACATGCAGCTCCCCTTGCTCAAAAGCAATTCTGCTTTGCTTCATTGAAGCGAGAGCAGGCTTCCCTGCTCTCGCTTCAATGAAGCAAAGCAGAGTTTGCTATGGCAGGGCGGGAGCCGTGCTCCCGCCCTGCCATAGCAAACAGCAATGTCCCGGGGGTGGGTACCCCAGGACTTTGCAGGAGCCGGCCCTGGGGGGTGGCGGTCCCCAGGGCCATCAAGGGCTCCTGGAGGGGGGCCGTGCGGCCCCCCTCCCATCATTTAACATAGCCCCAGGGATGTGGTGGTCCGCGGGGCCTGGGGGTCCGTAACGGACCCCCAAATTTAAATATAGAGTGCCCCGGGGAGGTGGTGGTCCTCGGGGCGTGTGGAGAGGCTCAAGCCCCCCCACACATCTTTAAAAATAAAAAACAGAGCCCCGGGGAGGTGGCGGTACCCGGGGCTGCGGGAGGGGCGCGTGCCCTCTGCGGTTTGTTATCAAAGCCCCAGGGAGGTGGCGGTCCCCGGGGCAGCGTGGGGGGATTGGGACCCCCCCACGCATTTTTTTAAAGCCCCGGGGAGGTGGCGGTCCCCGGGGCTGCGGGGGCCGCAGTGCCCCCCGCATACAATTAAATAAGCCCCCGGGAGGTGGCAGTCCCCGGGGCTGCGGGGGCCCCAGTGGGCCCCCGCAAATTAATTGGTGAGTGTCCCCAGGACCTGGCCCACCCGGTGGCTTTCAAAAATGAAGCGTGGGAGCCCGCGCTTTGTTTTTGTTTTATTTTCTCGGCCGGATTCACGACCCAACGCGAATTCGGCCGATTTGTTTTTTAATACTTTTTTTGGCCTTGGGGGTCCTTGTGGGACCCCCTGAGCAGGCCTAGGGGGTCAGGGATTTTTACCTTTTTTTCTACTGTTGGCTGCCAACAATTCCTGGTTTGGAGTGTTGGCAGCCAATCAGAGTGAAGCTCGTGCCCGGGAGGAGTCGCAACTCCTCCTCGGTGCTCAGATATCGATATTTTTCTTTTTATAATTTCTCAGGAACTGCTGAACGGATTTACACCATTTAACAAAAAGGGCTCTTTCTGAACCAAGACCTACCTTTTTGCCAAATTTGGTGTAATTCCGTTCAGCAGTTCGGGCTGTAGCTTTGTCTAAAGTTTCCTATGGAAATTAACATGGAGAAAACGCGTTTTGGGACCCCCTTTTTTCTCGGCCCCCGCTTGACGAATCTCCCCGAAACTTTCAAGACAGGAGCTGACCAGAGCGCCCCACCAGTTTTGAAAATTTAGCGAAGATTCGTCAATCCGGCGCCAAAGATATTGGCAAAAGAAAAAACGCTTTTTGAATAGAAACGAGGTCCTAACTATAACTACCTCCTGGCGACCGCCAGTAGGTAATATATATAGTGACCATTTAATTCATAGTCACTATAATGCATCTACAAGGGTTAAAAATAGAATCAACATTGTGGGATTCTATCCATGCCTTCGCTGTAAAGCCTGTAAGAACAATAACAAAGTCACTACTTTCAAGGGAAGACCAGGGGATCCTAGGCCTCTCAGACCAATCAAAAAGCTCCTCAACTGTAATTCAGATTTTGCAGTTTATTGCCTGGAATGCCCGTGCTCCAAACGGTATATAGGGAGCACAATACACCCTGCTAAAAAGCGCATCCTCGAGCACATGCACGCAATAACCAATAAAGATACCACCTATCCGGTTGCGCGTCACTTTGAAAAATTCCATCAAAGTAACCGTGATCTCTTAAAATTCTACTATATCGATCAGGTAGAGAGAGAGGAAAGAGGAGGTGATAGAATTAAGAAACTGCGGGTGTTGGAGTCTAAATATATTATTGACCTCCAAACGAAGGCTCCCATAGGGCTCAATAATGATGAAGAGATGTGGGTACATTTGGAGTAAAGGGGCACATACTGATTTCAATTAAACTCTGCAATAAAGTTCAATTATCGGGGTAACAACAGGTACAATCCAGTGGACTTCATATCCTCTAAAATGACGCTGAACTGCCCATTCAGGGCTCAATTATGATACAAGGGAGCAATAAAGCACCTTACAAAAGAAATTCCTTTTTGTATATATAACTTGGAGTATTTTGCTAAAGAGCAATTTTTCATATAGAATGAAGGCTTATAAAATTTAAACTGTTTTTTAATCTAACTACAAATGCTCGAGGAATGATTCTTGCGTCCCTTTGTATATGTGGTTTTAACATTTAATTCACTATAGCACTTTACACATCTTCTGGTGGTATAACAATTGTGTAACTAAAAACATGCTCTAAGATGGGCGCCATGAATTTTGTCAAAATGAAATGTAAGCCCATCTTTGATGTTATTGTAAGATCATGTGACACATTGTGACGTGAAATACTGCCGGTTTCGCACAGGTAAACTGACATCGAAAAAGCCGTAAGGCGAAACGCGTCTGTCAGTGCAGGGGGGTCTGCACAATAAAGCATTTTTGCTAGAAATTACTCCACTGAGTGCTTTCCATTTGGGTATGGGAAAGGCATGTCTTGTTGTTGAATTATATGCAGCTCACCACCGCAGGAGTGAGCACCCAGGACAAGTAGGAGCGGCGGCGGTGGTTTCTGGTTTCTAAAATTGTATTGGCCGCCTTTCCCGAGGCTTACAACGACGGAGAACAGACGCTGAATTTTCAACGGCGGAGAAAACAATTGAAAGCGGACAGCGTGGCTTCTTTACAGACTGTGAGACAGCGTGGACCCGGTGTCTGCTGACACGGCACCGCGGCTGCATTCCGGCTGGTGAGTGAACGCCGCTACTTTCCGCAATTCATTATTTAGAGCCTCAGTCCTGAGGGAGCTTTTAATGGTGCAGACCCCTGCCAATCTCACATAACTGTGTATGAAGTAATATTACTATGTCGAGTGTCAGCGAGAGAGAGGAGGCAACAGCGGACATTTTTAAACCTGCGACTGGAGTGACAGTAATTAATAACAAAGGCAATAATGTTTCAAGCACCCCCGCTAGCAATCTAGTAATATTGTTCCAAGCTTTGAAAAAGGCGCAGGAGCGAGAAATTCGCAAATGGTGGGAGGTCACCTCCCTACAAAGATATATAGACTGTGACGGCATCCCTAGGGGCCTGTGCATTTTTACGGTTCCCTTGTACGAGAATCCTGACCCCTTACTCCTAAAGGAATGGTCAGAGCACACCGCAGAGTCTGCTAAGGGGATGGTCAGGATACTGATTAAGTACGCATGGAGCGATCGAGACAAGTTCCTGGCAGAGATCAAGAAACTTGAGGAAATGATCATAAAAGATAAGGATGCCAAACAAAGTGAAACACTAAAGACTGCCATGATGAAAAGGCTAAAAGATTACGAAGCCGTAATTAGACGTAGAAAGCAAACCAAGTTCCAGAGAGATGAACAAGACTATCTTACGGGCCGCATTCTAACCTTTGCACGAAAATTTGATGCCCCAAGAAAAAGGATGACACAACAAGGCGCCGCGCGTAATACCAACAAGGAGACTTCCGAGTCGGACATCGAAACATCGGAAGGGGAACAATCTACTGACGTGGATGACAGAGGAAGTAACAAAGAGTCCCCTTATTTTCAGGAATATCAACTCATAAGGGAGACCCGCCAGAGACCCATGCAGAGAACGCATCCTCCGCAACAGGTACAACAAAAAGGTGCAAAACAAGGAGGGGCAAGAAAAGAAGGGGAAGAAGCACCATCCCCGAGAATTACACGCAGCAAAGGGAGGAGGGGCAAGTGGTAGATGGAGATGATCAGAGGACAGTTATCAATCTCTCTGATCGACCACTTACCGAAGAAGAAATCAAGGTCCTACAATTCGGCCTAACCTTCTGCCCAACATCTGAATACAATTTTGTACAAACAAGGATAGACCTGTTTAGATATATCAGGAAGTTGAAACTGCAAAAGATCTTTATCCTCCACCCTAAAAAAGAGAAAGCAAATGGTGGATCTAATCAGGAGGACATTGATTCCAACTTACTGAGTGGCCATGATCTGAAGACTCTCATGGCCCTACAAACCCTGGATTCTAGTCAAACGCAACAGGAAGAAGTGGACGACGTGGAAACTTGTCTTGAAGTAGCCGGTATAACCCAGTCCAGTGGACACAGCAACTTCAAAAGAAAATCACAAGTTATCCCACAGGTTCCTTTCGATACCATTGACGTTTTCAACGAGGCAGTCCTTATGGATCTCAAAAATTTAGCAAAGCCAACGCAAAGAGGGAAGAGTAGCCATAATATCCCCAGAAAACAATAGGAGGCTATCAAGACACTCAAAATGGATCTGACTGTGGAGATTAAAACCTCCGACAAAGGAGGCAATATTGTCATCTTTAACAAGGAACATTACCATAGAGAAGCCTTACGACAGCTGGAAGATGAGGAATGTTATACACCCATCAACAGGACAGAATATCTGGAGTGTATTAAAGTATATCACATACTTCTACAAGGTTGGAGGGATGAAGGAATGTTAGATCAGGACGAGTTCCTATTCCTTCATTGTGAATCCCCGGTCCTTCCAACCTTTTACCACCTACCCAAAATACATAAGGACTCCATCAACCCTCCTGGTAGGCCTATTTTGGCCTCAATTAATAGTCTCTTAGAGAATACATCTAGGTATATTGATTTTTTCTAGCCCCTCTGGTGAAAGATCTGGCATCATATATAAGGGACACCCAGGACTTTCACTTGGGAACCAGATATGCTTTTAATCACTTTAGACATCACCAGTCTATATACCTGTATTAACCATCTAGATGGGATCACAGCTGCCAAATGGTTCTTAAACAAAAGACCATTGAGGTTTCAGAAACATAATCTAATGCTCCTACAAATGATCACCTTCTGTTTAAATAATAACATCTTTTTGTTTGCAGGAAAATTGTACAGGCTACAACGCGGGACCGCCATGGGCACGTGCTTCGCCCACAGCTACGTGAATCTTTTCGTTGGCTGGTGGGAGAAGCACGTGGCCTGGGGGAATCCCATGAACAATGGCTGGACAGCATTACATTGTGAGCGAGGTACATAGATGACCTCTTTATCGTTCGGAGGGGGAGTCGCTCCTCGGCCGAGGAGTACATAACCTCTCTGAACGATAATGAATTAAATCTAAAATTCACAGGTCATATTAGTGATAGATCAGTTAACTATCTAGATCTGGAGGTTTTCATCTAAAATGATGTTTTACAGACAAGACTTTATAGGAAGCCAACAGAGGGTAACGTGGTGTTGCACGCAGCCAGTTATCACCCCAAAAGCCTCGTAAAAAATATTCCATTTGGGGAGCTTCTACGTCTTAAACGCAATTGCTCTAACCAACAAGATTTTTTATTAGCTAAGACTGAAGCTTTGGGGAGATTCAAAAGAAGAGGATACACCAATGCCACTCTACAACAAGCTGAGCAAAGAGTGGAGAAAATAGATAGGAAGAATTTACTGGTTGCAAAAGGAACCCCCATACAGGAGGAACATGCTAGAATGATTACAACCTACAATGATAGATCGAGTGAGGTTGTACACATCTTTAAGAAAAATTGGCATATCCTACAAACGGATAATATCTTAAAAAATCATCTTCCTACCCGCCCTCTAATCACATATAAATGCTGTCAATCTCTCAGTGACCATTTAATTCATAGTCACTATAATGCATCTACAAGGGTTAAAAATAGAATCAACATTGTGGGATTCTATCCATGCCTTCGCTGTAAAGCCTGTAAGAACAGCAACAAAGTCACTACTTTCAAGGGAAGACCAGGGGATCCTAGGCCTCTCAGACCAATCAAAAAGCTCCTCAACTGTAATTCAGATTTTGCAGTTTATTACCTGGAATGCCCATGCTCCAAACGGTATATAGGGAGCACAATACACCCTGCTAAAAAGCGCATCCTCGAGCACATGCGCGCAATAACCAATAAAGAAACCACCTATCAGGTTGTGCGTCACTTGGAAAAATTCTATCAAAGTAACCGTGATCTCTTAAAATTCTACTGTATCGATCAGGTAGAGAGAGAGGAAAGAGGAGGCGATAGAATTAAGAAACTGCGGGTGTTGGAGTCTAAATATATTATTGACCTCCAAACGATGGCTCCCATAGGGCTCAATAATGATGAAGAGATGTGGGTACATTTGGAGTAAAGGGGCACATATTGATTTCAATTAAACTCTGCAATAAAGTTCAATTATCGGGGTAACAACAGGTACAATCCAGTGGACTGCATATCCTCTAAAATGATGCTGAACTGCCCATTCAGGGCTCAATTATGATGCAAGGGAGCAATAAAGCACCTTACAAAAGAAATTCCTTTTTGTATATATAACTTGGAGTATTTTGCTAAATTGCAATTTTTCATGTAGAATGAAGGCTTATAAAATTTAAACTGTTTTTAATCTAACTACAAATGCTCGAGGAATGATTCTTGCTTCCCTTTATATATGTGGTTTTAACATTTAATCCACTATAGCACTTTACACATCTTCTGGTGGTATAACAATTGTGTAACTAAAAGCATGCTCTAAGATGGCCACCATGAATTTTGTCAACAATGAAATGTAAGTCCATCTTTGATGTTATTGTAAGATCATGTGACACATTGTGACTTGAAATATTGCCGGTTTCGCACAGGTAAACTGACATCGAAAAAGCCGTAAGGCGAAACGCGTCTGTCAGTGCAGGGGGGTCTGCACAATAAAGCACTTTTGCTAGAAATTACTCCAGTGAGTGCTTTCCATTTGGGTTTGGGAAAGGCATGCCTTGTTGTTGAAATATATATATATATATATATATATATATATATTCACTGAAAAAACCATAGGTTTCAGACACGTTATAGTTAGAAATTTGCATTTAAAAACCTTTGAAATTCACTGAAAAAACCATAGGTTTTAGGGACAGTTATAGTTAGTTGGACATTGCACTCGTACAAAACCCGTGAAATTCCCCTGTTATAGTTAGTTCAGCTAACTATAACTCGCGCCCCGCAATGCACTGCTGATGACGTCACATATTACATCACTCATGACATGGTCAGTGACATCACTGATGACATCTCAAATGACATCACTGATGACATCATGCAGTGACTGTGTGTTTCTATAAAGTTTAAATATGTTTAATATATATGCCAAGGTGTATTGAATAATGAGTGGGTGTATAAGTGTCTGGATGGATGATTTAGTAGGTGCGTGACTGACTCTATAAGTGAGTGATTAAACGTATCTTACTAAATGCATGGGTTAGTGACTAAACTGTGTGAATGTCTTTATCCGTCTGTCTGTTGGTGTGTAAGTGGCTGCATGGGTTTGTAAATAGCTACATGAGTGTCTATGAGTTATTGATTGGTTGTCTGAGTATCTGTATGGGTGCCTGAGTGTTTGTGTGGATGGGGTGTGTGTGACTGCACATAGATGTATCAGTGGGTGATTCACTGGGTGCATGGTTTCAAGAGTGCATCTGTGATGGACTGTATGGATGGGTGAGTGTGTGTATGGGTGTGTTAGTGAGTGAATGTATATCTCAGTGGTACATGTGTGAGTAACTACATATGTGAAAGGCAGTATATATGTGTGTTGGAGTATATAAATGGGTATAAGTGAGAGTGTGTGATTGTGAGAGTGGCTGTATGGATGAGTGTGTACTTGTATTAGTGATTGTATAAGAGCGTAAGAATGTGCTAGTATTTGTATGAGTAAGTGAGCTGGTGTGTGTATAACTGTATAGGTGAGTAAATGGCAGTGTGATTAATTATTTGCATGACTGACTAGGTGTGTGAGTACCTCTATGGATGAGTGGCGGTGTGTGAGTGACTATGTAGGTGTATGAGTGCATATGATAGTCCTGTACTGAGTGACCGTAAGTATGAGTGACTGTACAGGTGAGTGAGTGGATGTGTGTGTAGACCTAAGAATCAGTGAGTGGGTATGTAGTTATTGGTGTTGGAGTGTCTATGGTTTTGAGAATGGCAGTCTGTAATTTAGAGTGGGTGTATCAAAAGTTATATTAGGGTGTGAGAAGATGCATGAAATTATCACATGGATGATGTCATCAGTGATGTCATTTGAGATGTCATCAGTGATGTCATCAGTGATGTCACTGACCATGTCATGAGTGATGTAATATGTGACGTCATCAGCAGTGCATTGCGGGGGCGCGAGTTATAGTTAGCTGAACTAACTATAACAGGGGAATTTCACGGGTTTTGTACGAGTGCAATGTCCAACTAACTATAACTGTCCCTAAAACCTATGGTTTTTTCAGTGAATTTCAAAGGTTTTTTAAATGCAAGTTTCTAACTATAACGTGTCTGAAACCTATGGTTTTTTCAGTGAATTTCAAAGGTTTTTTAAATGCTAATTTCTAACTATAACGTGCCTGAAACCTATGGTTTTTTCTGTGAATTTCAAAGGTTTTTTAAATGCTAATTTCTAACTATAACGTGTCTGAAACCTATGGTTTTTTCAGTGAATTTCAAAGGTTTTTTAAATGCTAATTTCTAACTATAACGTGCTGATTTTTAAGGAATATTATTGTATTTTAAAAGTTGACAGAAACTTTTTCACATAGAATCACCAATGTTATCCTATGGCAGGAAATTCACTTAGCAGGTAAGTAGTGTTATCGTTACTTTTTCTTACTCAGTGGTGGATCCTGGATCCAGCACTGGTGCATCTCCTGTAAACAGTTGAAAGAATGCGTTTAAGTCATACAGGCGATTTTTAAGGAATATTTGTAGTTTGTGAAAATCGACACTGAAACTTTTCTGCTGAAAACCAGACAATGGATTCCTATGGAAGGAAATACAAGTTACTGGTAAGTACGGTTAGAATTACTTTTCAGGGTCAGTGCTGGGCTAAAAGATGCAGCACTGGGTTCTCTCCTGATAACAGGTGAGTAAATCGGAATTCGTAGTTCGGCTGATTTTAGAGGAATATTATAAAGTTCCAAAACTCCACACTTAGAAGAATTTCCAAGTGAAACCAGTCAATGTTAGCCTATGGAAGGAAATTCAAGTTACTGGTAAGTATGGTTAGAATTACTTTTCAGGGTCAGTGCTGGGCTAAAAGATGCAGCACTGGGTTCTCTCCTGATAACAGGTGAGTAAATCGGAATTCGTAGTTCGGCTGATTTTAGAGGAATATTATAAAGTTCCAAAACTCCACACTTAGAAGAATTTCCAAGTGAAACCAGTCAATGTTAGCCTATGGAAGGAAATTCAAGTTACTGGTAAGTACAGTTAGAATTACTTTTCAGGGTCAGTGCTGGGCTAAAAGATGCAGCACTGGGTTCTCTCCTGATAACAGGTGAGTAAATCGGAATTCGTAGTTCGGCTGATTTTAGAGGAATATTTGCACAATGGTGAAGGAAGGGGGTGGGGCCTGAGGTGACATGTCTGCAAACATGCCCTGTGGCGCGTTTTAAGTTGGAGAATTAATTCCTCCTCAATCCCGAGGGTCCCTAGGGGCCAACTAGCCCACCAGATACCTCCAGTATGCGCCAGAGAGCTGCGTTGCAGAGAGGTGTTCGCCCCTTTTTGCACCTCTCTGCAACGCAGCTCTGTGGTGCTTTCTGGACGTACCTGGTGGGCTAGTTGTCCCCCAGGGACCCTCAGGATTGAAGGGGATTTAATTCCCCATCTTAAAACACGCCACGGGCCTGTTTGCACACATGTCATCTCAAGCCCCGCCCTCCCTTCACCACTGTGCAAACGCACCCCGTGGCGCGTTTTAAGTCGGGTGATTAACTCCCCTTCAATCCTGAGGGTCCCTGGGGTGCAACTAGCCCACCAGCTCCCTCCATTATGCGCCACAGAGCTGCGTTGCAGAGAGGTGTAAAAAGGGGCGTGGCCTCAGAACACCTCTCTGTAACGCAGCCCCCTGGCGCATACTGGAGGTTCCTGGTGGGCTAGTTGGCCCCCAGGGACCCCCAGTATTCAAGGGGAATTCGTTCCCCATCTGCAAACGCGCCAGGGGGTGCGTTTGCAGAGTGGTGAAAGAAGGGGGCGTGGCCTCCAGCGCGATGCCGGTGTTTTTTGTTGTTGTTTTTTAAAGAAGGGGGCTGTGTGGCCCCCTTCTTTTCTAATTTATTGGTCCTGGGGACCCCATCCCCCAGGGCCTGCCCCCTATTTATTTAAAAAAAAAAAAACAATTTGGAAGGGGGCCGCGTGGCCCCCTCCCGAGGCCTTAATCGGCCTGGGGACCCCATCCCCGGGGCATGGCCTTTTTAATTTTTTTATTGTTTTGGAGGGGGCTGCGTTGCCCCCTCCTCAGGCCACTTATGGCCCCGGGGACCCCATCCCCGGGGCCGGCCTTTGGTTTTTTTTTGTTAAATTTTGGGAAGGGGGCCATGTGGCCCCCTCCCGGGCCACTACTTGCCCTGGGGACCCCATCCCCCGGGGCTGGCCCTCTCCGTTGGGGACTGTGGGGGTCACCAATCCCCCACGGTCCCGCCGGCTCCCCGCGTCCTCGGGAGCCGGCATTGCTTTCCACATGGGGAGCTGCTAAGATGCAGCTCCCCATGTGGAAAGCAATTTGCTTTGGATATTGGAAGAGAGAGCAGGTTTCCTGCTCTCGCCTAATATCCAAAGCAGTTTGCTATGACAGGACGGGAGCCGCGAGGCTCCCGTCCTGTCATAGCAAACTACAGTGTCCTGGGGGTAGGCATCCCGGGACACTGCAGGAGCCGGCCCTGGGGGGTGGCGGTCCCCAGGGCCATCAAGGGCTCCAGGAGGGGGGCCGCCCGGCCCCCCTCCCTTGAATTGCACAGCCCCGGGGAGGTGGTGGTCCCCGGGGCTTAAAATATTTAGTGCCCCGGGGAGGTGGCGGTCCCCGGGGCGTGTGGGGGGGCTCAAGCCCCCCCACATAGGTAATTTAAAAAAATAAAAAGAAGCCCCGGGGGTGGCGGTCCCCGAGGCTGCGGGAGGGCCGAGAGCCCTCCCGCATCATTTTTTTATTAAAGCCCCGGGGGTGGCGGACCCGGGGCTTGGGGGCCTTAGAGGCCCCCACACATAAAACTTAACCCCCGCATGCCCTCGGGACTTGGCCCACCCGGGGGCCAATTACAAAGAAGCGCGGAGCCCGCGCTTCGTTTTTTTTAATCGGCAGGATCCGCGCACCGTAAGCCAATTGAGCAGGCCTAGGGGGTCAGGGTGTTTCTACCCTGCCCCCTTTTTGCGTATTGCGCACTTTTTTTACTGCTTTCTTGTTCCTCGGTTCTACCGAGGAACAAGATGGCTGCCAACACTTCCTGGTTTGGAGTGTTGACAGCCAATTAGCATGCAGCTCGAGGTCGGGAGGTTGCGCGGATCCACTGCGGCCAGAAATATCAAAACGTTTATTTTGGATTTTCTCAGCAACTACTGAACGGATTTACACTATTTTTAAAAAGGGTGCTTTCTTAACCAAGCACTACCTTTTTTTCAAATTTGGTGTAATTCCGTTCAGCAGTTTTTGCTGTAGCCTTGCATAAAGTTTCCTATGGGAAATCGATTTTTTCACTCTTATTTTTTGAATTTCTCTGCAACTACTGAACGGATTTACACCATTTAAAAAAAGGTCGCTTTCTGAACCAAGCGCTACCTTTTTGCAAAATTTGGTGCAATTCCGTTCAGCAGTTCGGGCTGTAGACGTGGCTAAAATTTCCTATGGGAATTAACATGGAGAAAACGCGTTTTGGGACCCCCCTTGTTTCTCGGCCCCCGCTTGATGAATCACCCCGAATCTTTCAGTGTAAGAGCGGACCGGAGAGCCCCACTAGTTTTGAAAATTTCGCGATGATTCATCAAACGACGCCAAACTTATTGGGAATAGAATGTTGCGGATTTCCTATGGATAAAGGTCCTAACTATAACTATCTACTGGCGACCGCCAGTAGATAATATATATATATATATATTTGATCTCAAAAACCAAGTAGTCGCACACTCAGGATCTCTTGCAATACCATAGATTTTATTGCCAGTGACGCGTTTCGACTGTCAAGGCAGTCTTGATCACAGACTGGCGTGTTGGAACAGCGCCTGTTGTACATACAGATTCAAGGAAATCGACAGAGGACAATACATGTCATGTTATTGCAAACAATGCCAAAGTGGCATCCATTTTGTAGTGGCAAATTAGTAATACAATGCATTGCAATGAACAATTTCTTACCGATCCATTCCCTCCTATGTATATTGTGAGTATTTTCTCTCATTATTTCTTTTCATGATTGTGATTATATCAATAGAGGTCTATTTGGGCTGGTGTTGACATGTGGTGATTGTTGTCCAGATGGACGGCTAACAATACCCTTGGTGCCTGTACTGTGGGGACAGTGTTTATAAAATCGCTGGTTATACTCTTGCAGTGCATCTGTGTCTGCCTGCTATTCCCGCGCAGCTTTGCGGGCATTCAGCATTATGTAACTGTGTGTTCGTGATTACGAATTAAACGCGGAATGTCATACCCGAGTGTTCAAACTTCGCGTGTAAACCAGACACCGAAGAAGAAGAAAAACTGAGGAGGAAACCCCTACCACGGATGCCAAAGAAAGCTTCAGGAGTGCAGCCCGCAGCCCGGAGGTGAGTGGACCGAGTCCTGTGTACGGGAGGTAGGGGGGAATTGGGACGGGTCGGAGGACACGTACAGTCTTCCTTGACACCCGACTCAACTGACAGCTCTGGCAGGCGGGTAGAAGCAAACGACCGCAGCGCGGTCGCGACGTGCGGGTTACGAACACTGTTTGAAGGTTGAAATACCACTTCATACAGGACTACCCCTTATGTTACCCCAACAGCCGATTTGAGAAACGGAATTAACGGCTTTCACATACATTAAGTAATCCCTTACTAATAGGGAGCGCATTAACAATTGGGGTATTATTGTGTACTACTTTTCCCTCTATTATCACGGAAACCTGGAACATTACAGAAGAGCGAACAATCGAATCTGGTTCACGCTGAACATCGTGTATGGAAAGACTATACGCATATATTAATATTCTCAAGGAGGGGACTCTGCATACCTACCCAGTCACCATACTTATCACATTTGGGTTCTCCTTATACTTTCACCATATAGGGAAGTAACATACAGGTTTAGAGCTTACGCCAGCAGTGCGGCAATGGATGAAGAATCAGAGAGACGGGGGGTTGCCCAGAGTCTATTCGCGAGAGCACCAAATAAAAATCAAATCTATAAAGAGACTACGCCAAAGACACTACCTTGCATGACAGCCTAAAAAAACTAGAGAAATTGAAACGCTCTGAAATCTCTAAATGGTGGGAAGCCATATCCCTACAGGATTATTTGGACAAGGGTATGGTTCCCAGAGAGCTACGCATCTACACAACTCCATCATACGAGTCTCCTAACCCCAAGATGCTCGAGGAATGGGTGAAAAACTCAGCCCAGAGCTCCAAAAACATGCTTATTATTTTAGTTAAGTATGCATGGGAAGACAGGGAACAAATGATAAAAAACCTGAAATCCTTGGAAGAAGATCTGAAAACACACAATCTCACAGATCTTAAAGCGAGACTGAAAGTGTATGAAGATGATATAAAGGCGCGCAAACAGAGAAAACTCCATCGTGACTGTACGGACTATGAAAATGGCAGAATATTAACCTACAGCCACAAGTATGATCACTTGTACGATAAACTACAGGCAGGAGAAGAAATAGAAGATACTACAGCCATGACAAGTGGTACGGAATCTGTAACCAGCAGTGACACTGAGACCCTACTAACTGAAAGAGCTGATCGACAAGCCTCAATGGGAGGGGCAATAAAGGGTCCAACTACTTTTTTAGATGAATATTGCCTCCTAAGAACGGGGCGATAAACACCGAGAACGACACCAGTATCAAAGACACGAGGCAGAGGATGAGGACAGAGAGGAAGGGGCCGAGGAAGAGGGCAGGACGAAACAAGCGGAGAAGAAAACAAAACTTACAGAGATACCAGAAGAGGCAAAAGACGTGGAAGAGGACCAGTGGGAAACAGGTCGATGGGAAAGAAGCAACAATATTGGATGACGAAACGGTACAAAAAACCATTGTTAATCTTTCCAAAATACCACTCACATTGCTAGAGAAAAGAACACTCTGTCTAGGGCTCTCTTTCTGTCCTTCAGGCCACTTCAGTTACCCCGAAACCAGGATAGATGTCTTCAAATTTATCGGAAAATTAAAATTAATAAATGGCACTATCTAAAAAATTCGAGAACCTCAAATGATAACGAGAGAAGAGGAAATTTAGGGGAGGTATCCGGCAACACTGAACTTAGGGTTAAAGACCTCCCCACACTATTAGCTCTACAAGAACTACTAGTAGAAACCGGAATAGAGGAGAGCGCCTCATTAGACACAATTGATGTTAACCTTGATTACCCAGCTGCCACGAATTTTAAATCTAAATCTATTTTCATGCCGAATATCGCTCACGATAATATCGACACTTTTCATGATACAGTCACACATGACCTGATCCAAGCTAGACAACACAAAAACCGAACTAGCACACAAAACAACTTATCCTTTGCCCAGAGACAGATCATAAAATCGCTGACAGATGATGAAACATTGGTCATACGCCCAGCAGACAAGGGCGGAAACATTGTTCTGTGGAATAAAGAGATGTGTAGGAAGGAAGCTCTACGACAACTGGAAGACGAAAGATTCTACACTAAGATAGGTACTCAGGAATATAACGAGAGTATTCTTAGCTTGTGGAACAACTTAGAACAATGGAAAGATAAAGGTATCTTACTCTGGGAAGAATACTACTATCTGAAGCAAGACTATCCCAAACTGCCCATTTTTTATCTTTTACCCAAGAGCCACAAAAACGTACTCACACCACCAGGGAGACCGATCGTATCATCAATTGGGAGTGTATCGTAGAAGATCTCCAAATATGTGGATCACTTCCTAAGACAATACGTCGGGTCACTCCCGTCATACATCAAGGACACAAAAGACTTTTTATGTAAATTGAATAACATGGTGTGGGAAGAGAACTTTCTACAGATGACGATGGATGTTAATGCATTGTACACTATCATCGAACACAATTCAGGTATTAGTGCCTATCTACATTTCCTGGAAAACAGACCCATGAGATATCTCGAACATACTAATGTTCTTGTGGAAATGATGAGATTTTGCCTCCACAATAATATTTTTATGTTTGACGATACACTGTACAAGCAAACACTAGGGACAGCGATGGGTACGTGCTTTGCTCCCAGTTTCGCTAATCTGTTCCTGGGAGCATGGGAGGAGGAAATCAAAAGATGAGACACTTACACCTATGTTTGAAAAAGTGGCAGTATGGCTCTGTTACATAGATGACCTTTTTGTCATCTGGAAAGGAAGTGAGGACAGTGCTAGGGACTTTGTGAACAAACTTAACGACAACAGGTGCAACCTCACACTCACCTACACCATGAACAGAACATCAATAGAATTTCTAGAGGTGATGGTGGTTGTGGATGAGGGAAAAAAGAAGTTACAGACTAGACTACACCATAAAACCACAGCTGGCAACAGTTTACTCCATGCCCTCAGCAGTCACCCTGATACTCTCAAGTGGAGTATCCCTTTTGGGGAATTGCTGAGGGCAAGGAGAAACTATAGCACAGACAATTTGTACGAGGAAAAACAAAGATGCATGATTGAAAGATTTAAAGAAAGAGGGTATCCAATGTGGGTTCTCAACAAAGCCATCAAGTCGGTTAAAATCAGTCAGAGGGAGGAAACACTACAAGAGAAAGCCACAAATAGTGCACAGAGGAACAAAATACTATGAGAGTGATCCTCACATACAATTCAGAATCAAGCAAAATCCACAGAATACTTGCCAAAAACAGGAATATTCTGGAATGTGATCCCATCATAGGACGTGACTTACCTTCACGTCCAATGGTCACTTACAAGAGAGGGAGAAACTTGAAAGACCTCCTAGTAAAAGGTGATATAACCAAGAGATCACAGGGTTTAAAACACACTTTGCAGGGATTTTTTCCGTGTGTTCACTGCAAAGCTTGCAGTAACAGTCACATGAGAAAAACGTACCAAACCCCCAGCGGCAAGAGAAATATAAAGCAATTTCTCACATGTGGCACCAATTTTGTTGTTTATGCTCTCGAGTGCCCATGCAATCTGAGATATGTAGGGAGCACTATTTTTGCGGCAAAGAAAAGAGTGCTTGAGCACTTGAGAGCAATAAACAACAAAATATTCACTACCCTGTTGCTAGACATTTTGAGGAATACCATCTCTCAAATAGCTCACTCCTGAAATATTACATATTGGAGCAGGTCAAACAGAACCCTAGAGGAGGGAACAGAACGCTACAACTCAGACAACGTGAATCATAGTACAAATTGGACTTACAAACTAAGAGCCCTATGGGCCATAATCAGGATGAAGAATTGGGGATCCATCTTCATGAAAACTAGATCATGATGTCATTTCTTCTTCTAATACTGTCCTTGTGCTTGCTGTATTTACTACTGTCCATGTTCATCAGTGTCTGGTTTTCGCGAGGGGTGATACCACTGTAATTTTCTTTCCTCTGATTCTTTTATGTACACCATACTGCTTAGTAAGAGTCTAGGTTGATATAAAAACTGATTTGCATCATCAACCTATATATAACCTGTATCTAGATATATGCTTGTTTTTAACCTTATTTTGAATTTTAATGTGCACTTTTGCTCTTTCTTTTGTAGGAGGAAAGGAAGGGACCTTATCTAGGCGATGTAAGAGGATCTTGGTTCCCTACCCTTTTCTTCATGACATCACGTCATCTTGATTGGACTACAGCATGAGATAAGACTGTTGATTTTCTTTATTTAAGATTTTTGTAACAATGTAATTTGTTGAGTAGATTGGTTTAGTTTCACAGGAACACTTGAGAAGCACATATGAGGGGGAATACTAGGGGATGAATTGGTGAGTTCCAGCGCAAATCTGCATACGTTTGAATGGGGACATTCACTCTCTCCTTGTGAAAAAGTAAGGGGCTGATAGTTATGTGCCATACTATGAAGCCACTTGGGGAACTGAAGTGTCTACATTAACACACGGGATTCCCACCCAGCTGCGTAAACAGCGCTTTGCCAGCCACTAAGGTGCAATCACCCCATACAAATTGTAACTTTATTGACAATAAGACTTAACATCTGAACAAGTATGCTCTGCGCACTCTACGCTTTATGAGCCACTATGGCGCTAACTTTTTCCAGAACATATCCTTTTCGTAACATGACTTTATTGAAAATAAGTTTGAACACTCGGGTATGACATTCCGTGTTTAATTTGTAATAACGAACACACGGTTACATAATGCTCTATGCCCGCAAAGCTGCGCGGGAATAGCAGGCAGACACAGATGCACTACAAGAGTATAACCAGCAATTTTATAAACACTGTCTCCAGAGTACAGGCACCGAGGGTATTGTTAGCCGTCCATCTGGACAACAATCACCACAGGTCAACATCAGCCCAAATAGACCTCTATTGATATAATTACAATCATGAAAAGAAATAATGAGAGAAAATACTCACAATATACATAGGAGGGAATGGATCGGTAAGAAATTGTTCATTGCAATGCATTGTATTACTAATTTACCACTACAAAATGGATGCCACTTTGGCATTGTTTGCATTAACATGACATGTATTGTCCTCTGCCAATTTCCATGAATCTGTATGTAAAGCAGGCGCTGTTCCAACACGCCAGTGTGTGATCAAGACTGCCTTGACAGTCTAAACGCGTTACTGGCAATAAAATCTATGGTATTGCAAGAGTGTGCGACTACTTGGTTTTTGAGATTGAATTAATGTAGCCAGTGGGCTCCGCTGGCGAATCGCACCACCTATCAACGGGTTGCAGGGGGCAGGAAGGAGCAAATCGAGTATCTGGATATATATATATATATATATATATATATACATATATATTATCTACTGGCGGTCGCCAGTAGATAGTTATAGTTAGGACCTATTTTCCATAGGAAATCCGCAACATTCTATTTGAAATAACTTTGGCGCCGGTTGACGAATCTTCGCGAAATTTTCAAACTTTGTGGCCCGCTCCGGTCCGCTCCTATCTTGAGAGTCTAGGGGTGATTCGTCAAGCGGGGGCCGAGAAAAAAGGGGGGTCCCAAAACGTGTTTTCCCCATGCAATTTTCCATAGAAACCTTTCATCGCAGCTACAGCCCGAACTGCTGAACGGAATTACACCAAATTTGGCAAAAAGGTAGCCCTTGGTTCAGAGTCGTGCCTTTTGCTTAAATGGTGTAAATCCGTTCAGTAGTTCCTGAGAAAATCAAAAGTTAAATCACATATATATCTATGGCCGCGTAGGGTCCGCGCACCCTCCCGATCACGAGCTGTATGCTAATTGGCTGTCAACACTCCAAACCAGGAAGTGTTGGCAGCCAAAAGACAAAAACAAGGGCGCAAAACGCAAAAAGGGGGCAGGGTAGAAACACCCTGACCCCCTAGGCCTGCTCAGGGGGTCCTTAAAAATCAGCAAAAAACGCGCTGGGTGTGCAGATCCAGCCGATAAAAAAAAAAAACGAATAGCGGGCTCCCGCACTTCGTTGTTAATTGGCCCCCGGGTGGGCCAAGTCCCGGGGGCATGCGGTGTTTATCAAATTTATGGATGGGGGGCCTCTAAGGCCCCCAAGCCCCGGGACCGCCACCCTCCAGGGCTTTAAAAAAAATGGTGCGGGAGGGCTCTCAGCCCTCCCACAGCCCCGAGGACCGCCACCACCATTTTTTATAATTAAATTACCTGTGTGGGGGGGCTCGAGCCCCCACACGCCCCGGGGACCGCCACCTCCCGGGGGCTCTAACAATTTGAATGTGGGGGTCCGTTTCGGACCCCCGAGCCCCATGGACCACCACCTCCTTTGCACATGTTGGGAGGGAGGCCGCACCGCCCCCCTCCTGGAGCCAGTGATGGCCCTGGGGACCACCACCCCCGAGGGCCGGCTCCTGCAGTGTCCCGGGTGCTCTCCCCGGGACACTGTAGTTTGCTTTGGCAGGGCGGGAGCCTCGCGGCTCCCGTCCTGTCATAGCAAACTGCTTTGGTTTTTGGAAGAGAGAGCAGGAAACCTGCTCTCTCTTCCAAAAACCAAAGACGATTGCTTTTCCACAAGGGGGAGCTGCATCTTAGCAGCTCCCCATGTGGAAAAGCAATACCGGCTCCCGAGGGACGCGGGGAGCCGGCGGGACCATGGGGGATTGGGGACCCCCCACGGTCCCCAATGGAGAGGGCCAGCCCCGGGCGATGGGGTCCCCGGGGCTACAAGTGGCCCGGGAGTGGGGCCACGCGGCCCCCTCCCCAAAATTAAATTTAAAAAAACAAAGGCCGGCCCCGGGGATGGGGTCCCCGGGGCTATAAGTGGCCTGAGAAGGGGGGCAACGCAGCCCCCCTCCATAAGTTAAAAAAAAAAAAAAGAAGAAGGCCATGCCCAGGGGGGAGGGGATTCCCGGGGCCGATTAAGGCCTTGGGAGGGGGGCCACGCGGCCCCCTTCCAAATTTTTTTTGTTTTAAAAAAAATATTGGGGGGCAGGCCCTGGGGGATGGGGTCCCCAGGGCCAATAAATAGAAAAAGAAGGGGGGCCACACAGCCCCCCTTCTTAAAAAAGGCACTCTGCAAACGCGCCCCTGGCGCTTTTTGGAGGTACATGGTGGGCTAGTTGGACTCCAGGGACCCTCAGGATTCAAGGGGACTTAATCCCCCTTCTAAACATGCGCCACGGGGCGCGTTTGCACAGTGGTGAAGGGAGGGGGCGGGGCTTCAGGTGACATGTGTGCAAACAGGCCCCGTGGCGCGTTTTAAGATGCAGAATTAAACTCCTTCAATCTTGAGGGTCCCTGAGGCCAACTAGCTCACCAGGTACCTCCAGAAAGCGCCACAGAGCTGCGTTGCAGAGAGGTGTAAAAGGGCGTGGCCTCTGAACACCTCTCTGTAACGCAGCCTCCTGGCGCATACTGGAGGTACAGGGTGGGCTAGTTGGACCCCAGGGACCCTCATGATTCAAGGGGACTTAATCCCCAACTTAAAACGCGCCACGGGCGCGTTTGCACAGTGGTGAAGGGACGGGGTGGGGCTTGAGGTGACATGTGTGCAAACAGGCCCTGTGGCGTGTTTTAAGTTGGGGGATTAAGTCCCCTTCAATCCTGAGGGTCCCTTGAGTCCAACTAGCCCACCAGGTACCTTCAGTAAGCACAACAGAGTTGCGTTGCAGAGAGGTGAAAAAGGTGCGTGGCCTCGGAACGCCTCTCTGCCACTCAGCTCTGTGGTCCTAACTGTAGGTACCTGGGGGGCTAGTTGGGCCCCAGGGACACTCAGGATTCAAGGGGACTTAATCCCGCAACTTAAAACGTGCCACGGGGCGCGTTTGCACACATGTCACCTCAGGACCCCCCTCTCTTCACCACTGTGCAAACGCGCCCTGTAGCGCGTTTTAAGAGGTAGTTTTAATCTCCCTAGCTGAACTAACTATAACGGGGGAATTTCACGGGTTTTGTACGAGTGCAATGTCCAACTAACTATAACTGTCTCTAAAACCTATGGTTTTTTTCAGTGAATTTCTAAGGTTTTTTAAATGCTAATTTCTAACTATAACGTGCCTGAAACCTATGGTTTTTCAGTGAATATATATATAATATACATATATAACCTTCCAAACTTAACCCACTCTCTGCTACCTTGGGAGCTCTCAGGCGGTGTAGACAGCGGTACAGCAGGGTCACACCGTTTCTATTTGCAACATTGCATCCAAAAAGGAAATTCCGCTCGCACTCGCGGATGCGTGTAATAATTCAAGTCAATTTCAGTCGATCTAAACTGCTCCAACAATCTTTATTTTAAAGCGTGCCAGCAACCCAACGCGTTTCAATCTCAACAAAGATCTTGCTCACGGGTAAATTGACCAGTGAGCAAGATCTCTGTTGAGATTAAAACGCGTTGGGTTGCTGGCACGCTTTAAAATAAAGATTGCTGGAACAATTTAAATCTACTGAAATTGACTTGAATTATTACACGCATCCGCGAGTGCGAGCGGAATTTCCTTTTTGGATACAATGTTGCTTATATATTATCTACTGGCGGCCGCCAGTAGATAGTCATAGTTAGGACCAATTTTCCATAGGAAATCCGCAACATTCTATTTGAAATAACTTTGGCGCCGGTTGACAAATTTTTGCGAAATTTTCAAAACTCGTGGGGCGCTCCGGTCCGCTCCTATCCTGAAAGTCTCGGGGTGATTCGCCAAGTGGGGGCCGAGAAAAGGGGGTCCCAAAACGTGTTTTCCCCATGCAATTTTCCATAGGAACCTTTCATCGCAGCTACAGCCCGAACTGCTGAACGGAATTACACCAAATTTGGCAAAAAGGTAGCCCTTGGTTCAGAGTCGTGCCTTTTGGCTAAATGGTGTAAATCCGTTCAGTAGTTCCTGAGAAATTTGAAAAAGAAAACACATATATATCTGGGCGGAGCCTAACCACACATGTCATCGTGAGATCTGATTGGCTGTCAGCACTTCATCCTGGAATTGCTGACAGCCATCTTGGGACCAATATAAATGATAGTACCCCATTGAAATGCATTGTAGTGAATCGAAGATTTTGAGGGTTACCAAAAGGAGAACTATAAAGGGTGATAACAGACTTTAGTTACATTAGAATTCATTTGTTGATGGTACCATACTAATTTCAGGAATTGTGGTGTGTTCTAAGGTGATTTTACCCTGTGAAAAACCTTCTGCTGGGATATCATGAATCATGTTTGAGAGAAAACTATTTTCACATGCTTGTCCCATACAGTTTTGGAAGGTGCTCCAGAAGCTAAAATGAGAGCATATTTTCTGTAAATTCACATTATCTTTCTCAGTCATGTGAGAATGAAGTCTGACATTCTTAGTAAAACATGTACATCCAACAAGGGCAGAGACTGTCAGTTGATTCCTTTGTGTTCTACTGCAGCTTCCCAGAGTGTTCTAAAGACCAACTAGAGTGCTAACAGCCTTACTTATGACAAAAGTATGGCACACCTGAAGCCATCTTGATTGGAATAAACTGGTAACACTTAAAACATTTAATTTAAAAAGGAACAAAATGATGAGGTTAATTTTGTCATAGAAATTATGGTTAGTGCTGTAGAAAGAAAAATTAGGACATGTTTCAAGTGTGATCTCAAATATCTTCCTGTTATATTTCAACAGGAGCAGCCTGTCAGTTGATGCCTTTGTGTTCTACTGCAGCTTCCCAGAGTGTTCTAAAGAACAACTAGAGCGCTAACAGTCTTACTTATGACAAAAGTATGGCACACCTGAAGCCATCTTGATTGGAATAAACTGGTAACACTTAAAACATTTAATTTAAAAAGGAACAAAATGATGGGGTTCATTTTGTCATAGAAATTATGGTTAGTGCTGTAGAAAGAAAAATTAGGACATGTTTTAAGTGAGATCTCAAATATCTTCCTGTTATATTTCAACAGGAGCAGCCTGTCAGTTGATGCCTTTGTGTTCTACTGCAGCTTCCCAGAGTTTTCTAAAGAACAACTAGAGAGCTAACAGTCTTACTTATGACAAAAGTATGGCACACCTGAAGCCATCTTGATTGGAATAAACTGGTAACACTTAAAACATTTAATTTAAAAAGGAACAAAATGAGGGGGTTCATTTTGCCATAGAAATTATGGTTAGTGCTGTAGAAAGAAAAATTAGGACATGTTTTAAGTGAGATCTCAAATATCTTCCTGTTATATTTCAACAGGAGCAGCCTGTCAGTTGATGCCTTTGTGTTCTACTGCAGCTTCCCAGAGTGTTCTAAAGAACAACTAGAGCGCTAACAGTCTTACTTATGACAAAATTATGGCACACCTGAAGCCATCTTGATTGGAATAAACTGGTAACTCTTAAAACATTTAATTTAAAAAGGAACAAAATGAGGGAGTTCATTTTGTCATCGAAATTATGGTTAGTGCTGTAGAAAGAAAAATTAGGACATGTTTTAAGTGAGATCTCAAATATCTTCCTGTTATATTTCAACAGGAGCAGCCTGTCAGTTGATGCCTTTGTGTTCTACTGCAGCTTCCCAGAGTGTTCTAAAGAACAACTAGAGCGCTAACAGTCTTACTTATGACAAAAGTATGGCACACCTGAAGCCAATCTTGATTGGAATAAACTGGTAACACTTAAAACATTTAATTTAAAAAGGAACAAAATGAGGGGGTTCATTTTGCCATAGAAATTATGGTTAGTGCTGCAGAAAGAAAATTTAGGGCATGTTTTAAGTGAGATCTCAAATCCTCTTCTATTTCATTAGAAAATTCTGACATGCAGACTGAAACAATCACTTTCAATACCAGCAGTAGACTTCCAGTTAACTCCCTGGTGAGCAGTAGCTTTACTACAGTGATCTAATGAACAACTAGAGTGCTAACATTCTGAATTTATGGCAAATGTGTGACACATCTGAATGCCTTCTTGATGGAATCAAAGTAAAAAACTGAAAGCATTTCCTACTGAGGAGACTGCAGTAAATGACGAAATTAGGAAACTTCATAACAAATAAGTCTCCCAAGATGGCCACCAGAGAAAAAAGAGCCCAAATGTAGCACAAATATCACCCAGATGTAGCCCACATATAGCCCAAAGACAGAAGTGTGCAAAACACTTTTTATTTTTAGTTTTTCTGCAGTTTTATTTAGTGCAAACTGGTCAGGTATTGGAGCGTTACATCTTACTTGGACCCCTTATTGCGTATTTTGCACGAAGTACATGAGATTGATCTTGCGAAACATTGAACTTTACGATTCTGTTAACCTGAAGTTGCTCTGAACCGGGCTTTGTAACACCCGTTTTTACCTACAGGTTTTAATTAATTCTCACTGTATTGTATTAGGAAAGAGGATTTACTGTTTTTATGTACACTTTTATGATCTATGTTTCTAAATCAGATCAAATAAAGTTTAATGAATTCTATGGCAGGACGGAGGCGAGGATTATGCATATCTTTCCTCACTTTATTTGCATAGCAGTTCAAAGAAAACGTAACACAACAATCATTAAACAAAAGACTACACAACACATGAACCATTAGGGGAGTAGTCTCCAAGGCAACTATAGTCCAATCATATCACAGTCCATCGTATATAATATTGTGACGTCCCTTCCGCTTCCTCTTTCTTCACTGCTCGTCAGTTAAGTGCATTCCTTACATTCTTGGCTTAATCTGACGTTGTTGCTGTTTGTATAGCGGTTTCTTGTGCACGCTATTAGCATTATTGCCTTGGTATTGTTTCATATTCCCTGCGCAGCAGGCTCTTGCCTGAGCGCGTTCTCCCCCTCGCAGTTTCTCCCGCTGTGTGCTCTGCGTGCGGTGAGATCCTGTCAGGCGCGTCTGGTCCGAGCGAGGCAGCTCCGTCGAGCGCTCCCGCTGGTCTTTACGCGCGTTTGGGAATCCGGTCACTCCTTTAGTGTCCGCTGATTCCCGACCAACCCTCGCCTAATTTTGACACCGCTACGCGGTGATTTCCCCACACGGCCACGTTAGTGACCAGCACCACCTGGTGGTGGTAATTGGTATTGCGCCTCAGTCTATTCTTATAACAGCTTCGGGGAAAGCCCAGGTGTTAGAGCACCGGCGAGGGGGCTGTCTTAAGGATTTTAAGGGCATTTGTTCTGTGCTCACACCCTCTGCTATCATGTCTTCTCCAGAAGACCATTTTTATTCCTCCTACCAGGAAGTGGAGGAGGAATGGCCCCCCAACTTCTCCCTCCAGCAGTGGATCAAGCCCTCTCTCTGGCTATTTCTAGGGCGCTGGCTCCTCTTAGGGATCAGGTTGATAAGCTGGCGAAAAGCATCCCTGGGGTGTTCAGTGACCCAGATCTGGTGGTGGCGGGTCCAAGTAGCTCCCAGATGGGGAATAAAAGGCCCATTAAGCATAACGCGGGGCACTTGGAAGGATTTGATAAACTTACGGCGACCTTCCTCAAGAGTGCGCGAACGCTAAAACATGCACCCTGCCGGGAGGAGGAAGGGCCTGGAGAAAATTGCGACACTGTCACCACTATTGTAGACCCCGACGGCGGGTTTCCCTTAGAGGGAGAGGGTGTATCGGAGGACGATTTCTCCTCCGATGAGGATAAGGACTCGGGGCGTCCCTGGCGTCCAGAGTCCCACTCCTCTCAGTCCCCGGTTGGGGACGGGGTCCACTCGGACATGTTCGAGCCTACCCAAATTTACCATCCTAGTTCGGCAGAGTGGACACCTGACGCCAAAGTGGCACAGTATGTGGTGGGGAAAATCCATCAACCCCTTGAAAGGGAGGTCAGGAATAGGATGAGGGGAGAATTCCCCAGGCCCTCACTGAAGGGGAACGTGGCACACACGCCTAAAATTGATGAGAAACTATGTACCTTTTTCTCCAAGTATATGAGGGATCCCAGGAAAGGAATTGATAGGTCTTGGACGTGGTAGGGCCCTTGACCCAAATTATTCAATTGACGGAGCATTCCAAAGAGTCAGGATCCCCTTTGTCCACGGATATTGTGGCTGGTTGGGCGCACTACCCTAAACCCTAAAACACTACCCCCTCCACTACCCAAACACCACTGCACTACCCTAAACCCTAAAACACTACCCCCAGCACGACACCCTACACTACCCAAACATAACTGCACTACCCTAAACCCTAGAACACTACCACCAGCACGACTCCCTACACTACCCAAACACCACTGCACTACCCTAAACCCTAAAACACTACCCCCAGCACGACTCCCTACACTACCCAAACACCACTGCACTACCCTAAACCCTAAAACACTACCCCCAGCACGACCCCCTACACCACCCAAACACCACTGCACTACCCTAAACCCTAGAAAAGAAACCCCACCCCATGCCCAATCCCCCTTACCTCCCACTCCTCATGGTTCCTCTCTCCTCATGGTTCCTGCTTCACGTCATCTCTGAGGGGCGGTGCACGTCGTTGTGAGGAAACGGTACAGCCTCTGTTTCCTTACAACGACATGGATCGTCTACATGTTTTTTAGAACACATGGTCATTTACCATACATACCTTTACAACAAAATTCATTGTAAAGGCATGCGTGGTAAATGACCATGCGTTCTAAAAAAATGCGTAGTAATGACTTCGTGATGTACAACGCATGCGTGGTAATGCATGCGTTGTAATGGTATCGCAAAGTAAAAAAGTCATTGTAATGGCTGTTTACCGATCGAAGCTGGCCCCTGTTGTTCAGTGAGACGTTTATTTGATTAATTAGGAGGAAGGAATGTGTTTTTTTTACCGAAAAGTGCATTTTCGGCTGTTGTATTGTGAAAGTGTCCGCGTGGCCTGGTTTCACTTCCGGTGAGAGAGTGGAAGAGTCTGTTTGGATCTAAAGGAGTTCTGTTGCTGGACGGGGCCGGCGCGACATGTCATCAGAAAACATAGCTAATGGAAAGCGTCCTCCCTGAAGTGTGGAGCAGTGCCATGAGAGGTCAACGAGTGTGCGTCCCACCGCAGTATGACCGTACCGCATGACCCATGTGCTGCCTCCAGGGTACGGGACAATACCAAAGGGGATGATGGACGGAGCGTTTGAGCAAATCAAACACTCACCCCAGTCAACTGATCTGGGTTTAATCCATCATCATTCTTTAGCTCACTCCACCACCTCAGTTCAGACATGGCCATATGCAAATCAGTCTGACCCTGTGCTCATGGGAACAGTCCAGCTCGAACTGCCAAGCCATGCTTTCTGGACCGGAAACAAGCATCCTGGGACCGGTTTCAGGTTCATAACCCTCATCAGCCAGGCTATCTTGAATCCAGTGGCAAAGTGAGCAAGGGACCCACGTCTGGGCATACCTGCCAACTTAGGGCGTAACAAAGCGATACCAAAGGGGATGATGGACGGAGCGTTTGAGCAAATCAAACACTCACCCCAGTCAACTGATCTGGGTTTAATCCATCATCATTCTTTAGCTCACTCCACCACTCGAGTTCAGACATGGCCATATGCAAATCAGTCTGACCCTGTGCCTCATGGGAACAGTCCAGCCCGAACTGCCAAGCCATGTCTTCCCTGGACCGGAAACAAGCATCCTGGGACCGGTTTCGGGCTCAAAACCCTCACCAGCCCCAGGATGCATGTTTCCGGTCCAGGGAAGACATGGCTTGGCAGTTCGGGCTGGACTGTTCCCATGAGGCACAGGGTCAGACTGATTTGCATATGGCCATGTCTGAACTGGGGTGGTGGAGTGAGCTAAAGAATAATGATGGATTAAACCCAGATCAGTTGACTGGGGGTGAGTGTTTGATTTGCTCTAACGCTCCGTCCATCATCCCCTTCGGTCTCGCTTTGTTCGCCCTAAGTTGGCAGGGTATGCCCAGACGTGGGTCCCTTGCTCACTTTGCCACTGGATTCAAGATAGCCTGGCTGATGAGGGTTTTGAACCCGAAACCAGTCCCAGGATGCTTGTTTCCGGTCCAGGGAAGACATCGCTTGGCAGTTCGGGCTGGACTGTTCCCATGAGGCACAGGGTCAGACTGATTTGCATATGGCCATGTCTGAACTGGGGTGGTGGAGTGAGCTAAAGAATGATGATGGATTAAACCCAGATCAGTTGACTGGGGGTGAGTGTTTGATTTGCTCTAACGCTCCGTCTATCATCCCCTTTGGTATCGCTTTGTTCGCCCTAAGTTGGCAGGGTATGCCCAGACGTGGGTCCCTTGCTCACTTTGCCACTGGATTCAAGATAGCCTGGCTGGTGAGGGTTTTGAACCCGAAACCGGTACCAGGATGCTTGTTTCCGGTCCAGGGAAGACATGGCTTGGCAGTTCGGGCTGGACTGTTCCCATGAGGCACAGGGTCAGACTGATTTGCATATGCCCATGTCTGAGGTGGAGTGAGCTAAAGAATGATGATGTATTAAACCCAGATCAGTTGACTGGGGGTGAGTGTTTGATTTGCTCTAACGCTCCGTCCATCATCCCCTTTGGTATCGCTTTGTTCGCCCTAAGTTGGCAGGGTATGCCCAGACGTGGGTCCCTTGCTCACTTTGCCACTGGATTCAAGATAGCCTGGCTGATGAGGGTTTTGAACCCGAAACCGGTCCCAGGATGCTTGTTTCCGGTCCAGGGAAGACATGGCTTGGCAGTTCGGGCTGGACTGTTCCCATGAGGCACAGGGTCAGACTGATTTGCATATGGCCATGTCTGAACTGGGGTGGTGGAGTGAGCTAAAGAATGATGATGGATTAAACCCAGATCAGTTGACTGGGGGTGAGTGTTTGATTTGCTCTAACGCTCCGTCCATCATCCCCTTTGGTATCGCTTTGTTCGCCCTAAGTTGGCAGGGTATGCCCAGACGTGGGTCCCTTGCTCACTTTGCCACTGGATTCAAGATAGCCTGGCTGATGAGGGTTTTGAACCCGAAACCGGTCCCAGGATGCTTGTTTCCGGTCCAGGGAAGACATGGCTTGGCAGTTCGGGCTGGACTGTTCCCATGAGGCACAGGGTCAGACTGATTTGCATATGGCCATGTCTGAACTGGGGTGGTGGAGTGAGCTAAAGAATGATGATGGATTAAACCCAGATCAGTTGACTGGGGGTGAGTGTTTGATTTGCTCTAACGCTCCATCCATCATCCCCTTTGGTATCCAGGGTACGGGAGGCAGAAGCGGCATCGCAGGTCCTCTTGAAGACCGTTGTAGCACTAATTCTACATTTTGGTACTAGGGCATTTTAACTTCGTTGTTCCTGCCAGATACAAAGAGAAGATCCTGTGTTATTCAGTGCCCTCGTTACCTTTTTTGTGGGTTGTGGTGCTTGTCACTTCGCTGCCCCGCCGGTGCACACGACTGGGCACCCCACCTCGTGTGCCATCTGCAGGGCCTCTGCCCTCGGATCACTGGTTTCGGTTTCTGGAGTGGCAACATAAACAGTTGCTCCCAAAGGACTAGCCTGAACACTTAGGTGAATATCCCCTGCACCAGCATTCCACGGAAATTCTTTCCTAGCTCTCCCACGTCAACGAGCACGGCTCCGCTCGCGACACCGTATGACGTCATCGGAGCCATAAGAGGACCTCGTCCGGCGTGCTGACGTCAGTTCCACCCATTTTTTCCGTGCCACCGAGGCAAACAGGGGACCGAGACATTTTCACATGTATACATAGTATAATAAATATATATATATTCACTGAAAAACCATAGGTTTCAGGCACGTTATAGTTAGAAATTAGCATTTAAAAACCTTAGAAATTCACTGAAAAACCATAGGTTTCAGGGGCGTTATAGTTAGTTGGACATTTCACTCATACAAAACCATAGAAATTCCCCCGTTATAGTTAGTTCAGCTAACTATAACTCGCACGCACTCGCAATGCACTGCTGATGACGTCACATATTACATCACTCATGACATGGTCAGTGACATCACTCATGACATCACTGATGACATCTCAAATGACATCACTGATGACATCATCCAGTGAATGTGTGTTTTTCTGAAAATTAAATATGTTTTATATATGTATATCTCAAGGTCGATGGAAGAATAAATGGGTATATAAGTGTCTAAATGGATGATTTTTTTGTAAAATTGATTGTATAACTGACTAAGTGTATCTTAGTTTATACATGGGTTAGTGAGTAATGTTTAAATATGAAAATATCTGTATCAGTCTCTCACTTTGTGTATAAGTGGCTGCATGGGTTGGTGAGTAGCTACATGAGTGTCTATATGGGTTATTAGTTGGTTTTTGAGTATCAGTATGAGTGTCTGAGTGTCTGTATGGTTCGGTGGGGTGTTACTTAGTGCATAGATGCATGAATGAGTGACTCACTGTTTGTATGTGTTAAAGACAGCATGTGTGCAGGACTGTATAGGTGGATGAGTATGTGTATGGGTGTGTTAGTCACTGAATGACTGTCTCAATAGTGTCTTTATGAGTAACTACATATGTTTTAAACTAGTATATGTGAGTATTGGTGTATATAAGTGAGTATATGTGAGAGTGAGAGATTGGAAGAGTTCCTGTACAAATAAGTAGGTGTTTCTATAAGTGATTGTTTAAGAGAGTAAGTATGTGTAAGTTTCTGTAGAAGTAAGTGTGGTAGTGTGTGTATAACTGTATATGCAAGTAAATGGATGTTTGATACTTTGTTTGCATGTGTGACTATGTGTGTGAGTAACTCTATGGATGAGTGGCGGTGTGTAACAGGATGTATAGGTGTATGAGTGCATATGATGAGTGAGTACATGTATGAGTGACTGTATAGGGACTGTTGGTGAATGAGTGGATGTGTGTGTAGATCTTGGAATTACTGAATAGGTGTGTTGTAACTGGTATTGGTATGTCCATTGTTTTGAAAATGTTAGTTTGTATTTTTGAGTGTGTGTATCAAAGGTTATATTAGGGTGAGAGGAGGTCTGCCACTCTATCACAAGGATGATGTCATCAGTGATGTCATCAGTGATGTCATTTGAGATGTCATCAGTGATGTCATCAGTGATGTCACTGACCATGTCATGAGTGATGTAATATGTGACGTCATCAGCAGTGCATTGCGGGCTCGCGAGTTATAGTTAGCTGAACTAACTATAACGGGGGAATTTCTATGGTTTTGTACGAGTGAAATGTCCAACTAACTATAACGCCCCTGAAACCTATGGTTTTTTCAGTGAATATATATATATATATATATATATATATTTCTCCACGCTTCCAAACCGTCCGGTTGGCGCAAAAAGGAGAGCACTCGCAGGTCCTTGCTCACGATGTGATTTATTTCGTGCTAAAACCCCCCGCACTGACAGACGCGTTTCGGCAATCTGCCTTTCTCGATGTCAGCGAGACCAAGTGAAAAACGCCATTATAAAGTGCAGACGTGCATTACGTGAATAAAATACATGGAAATAGAAGATGGCTTAATACAGCTACTACTTAATGTAGAATACAAGGCGGCCATCTTTGAACTTGTTCCAGACATAAGCAAATCAATGTCAAATAGGTACTCCATAATAGTATATACATATATACAGTTGCAAAGTGGTTAAAAAGTGGTTAAAAACACATTTCATAGAAATCTGATAAGTGTTAAGCTTATAATACAAAAATTTGTCCTATGAAAAGTTAATATAAGAACACGGTTATCAAAGAGTTATAATTACTCTATCTTTTGCATCTAAATAGTTTACCGTTAACCTTAGAATCACTTGGAGTGCTTGCAGGTTATCACAATTGCGCCCTGAAAGGGCAAACCTGCATAACGGAACAGGTGAGAACAACTAGAGCCTAGGTATAAATGACGAACCTCTTTGCTGAGAATTGGACTTGTCGAAAAGAGTGATTTCATATTCAAGGACGATCAGTAGTAGAGAATCAGGGGCAATGTTGATACAATTGTTCATACAGCATCATTCTAAATGAGCCCATAGTTCCTCATCGATATTAAGGCCTAAAGGAGCTCTGGTTTGCAGATCTATGATGTGTTTAGATTCTAGAGCCCTCAATGCTCGGGTCCTATCTCCCCCTCTCTCATTCTTGGGGACCTGGTCAATGCAAAAGAACTGTAAAAGGTTACAATCACTATTGTGAATATTCTCGAAATGGCGAGCCACCGAGTGGGTCGGATCTTTTTTGTAATGGCTCGCATATGTTCCAGTATACGCTTTTTGGCTGGGTGAATAGTGCTGCCCACATATCTTTTGGGGCAGGGACATTCTGAAACATACACTGTAAATTCGAAATTACAATTTAAAAGTCGATTGATTTTTCTCATTTTGTTTGTGGTCACACCACTTTCTAGGGTTTTATAGTCTAGTACTTTCTGACTATGTTTGCATGCCTTACAGTTTAGGCACGGATAAAACCCTCTCACCTTTGTTGTTTGCTATACAGGTGACCTAAGGTGACTTTGTACTAAGTGGTCGCCAATCGATTTGCCACGTCTGTATGTTATCAATGGGTACACTGGAATAACTTTTTTAAGAATAGTATCTGTACGAAGAATATGCCAATTCTTTTTGAATATTTGGACCACTTCTGATGATTTAGCATTGTATTGCGTGATCATTCTGGCTGGGCTAGTCGCTGGTTCAGTGTCAGGATTAGAGATCTTAGGTATCAGTAAGTGAAGTCTGTCTATTCTGTCAGTTTTCTCAGATGCCTGATGTAGAATACTATGGGAATACCCTCTGTTCTTAAACCTCTGAAAGGCCTCTTCCCTTGCCTTCTCATATTCTGTGGAAGTTGTACTGTTTCTTTTTAGATGGAGGAGTTCCCCATAGGGGATATTGTTAATCATGCTCCTCGGATGGGCACTCCTAGCATGAAGCACCACATTGCCCGCTGTAGGTTTTCTATACAGGCAGGTCAATATTCTAGGATTGTCTATATAGACTTCTACATCTAAGTAATAGACACTGGTGTCGCTGATACTCCCACTGAATTTTAAATTGAGGCTGTTACATATATATATTAATCCACTTGGGCAGACATATCAACAAATCAATATCCAGCCAAAAACTAGTGCACTTGCGGGAAAATGATAGCAAAGTGCTTTAATGTGCAAGCCTCCAAGCACTGACAGGCACGTTTTGGCACGGCGCCTTTTTCAATGTCAGTTTACATCTTTTCACAAAGCCATTTTAAAATAAACAGTGCATGACGTGAATTCATCAAAACTGAAGCTGGCCATAGATGGTTTACATTCATAGGTTATGGCGGCGGCCATCTTGTAACATTCAAGAAACATGAACATGTAGTTTAATGCATCTCATTAGCCACATTGAAAGTAACTCAGACAGTGGGAAAAGCAATGAAGCATGGGGATACATAGACTATCTCATGAAAATTCATTGTATAAGAAGGTACATGTGTATATCCCCTACTTTCAAAAAGAGAATAAGATATGAAAATTCTGAAATGTCCCACATCATCTCGTCATTGCGCCCTGAATGGGCAATCAATAATACTGTATGTAACAGAAAGCATATACACAATATTGATTAATGGATTCACAACAGCCAACCATTCTAATCCAAAGTCATATATATACTGTCAGGATAAAGGGAGGGAGCCACCAGATAAATCACTTGTACAAGGTAAAGAAGGTGGGGCACACCCTAGAAGTACAGAAGTATAAAAATGCAGTCCAATAGATGAAGTGAAAATAATAAATAATGTTCTCCACATGTAATAAATACAACCCTGAGAGGGAACAATTAAAGTCGGACTGAAAAATCAAAACCTAATGGTGTGTCTACAAAAAGGCTTTATAGTCCCCATAAAGGAACCAGACGGACATGCAATATAGCTACCACCTTCCTAAGAAGCTATTTAGCTTTATTCCAAGTGTACCCAAAGTTCTTCCTCATTATTCTGACATTTCAGGGCCTTCGTTTTTAAATCTATAATATACTTAGATTCCAGTATACGTAATTTTCTAACCCTGTCTCCCCCTCTTACATCTTTGGGGACCTGGTCAATGCAGAAGAACTTAAGAAGATCACGGTTAATGTTGTGGGCAATTTCAAAGTGGCAGGCCACTGGATAACTAGGATCCTTTTTGGTGATGGCCCGCATATGTTCTAAGATTCGTTTCTTAGTTGGATGGATGGTACTCCCTATATGATGTTTAGGACAGGGACACTCTAGGCAATACACAGTGAACTCGGAATTACAGTTCAGTAGCCTATTGATACTCCTGAACTTCTTAGGACCCTACTCGGTGACTCTATATTTACTCACTTTGCTGCTATATTTGCAGGCTTTGCATTTCATACAGGGGAAGAAACCTATCCCATAGCACTGTCTGTTTTAGTGGGGGTGGATCGATAAATTTAACTTGCATCAAAAATGTAAATGTTTCTCGAAAATAGACCACAGAGTGAATGCTAGTCACACACTGAGGGAAATTAGGTTCTGCGTCTCGTGCTGGTGGTGGAGGAGGTCTTTCCATCCTCTCCTGCTGCTCCGTATGAATGTCCTCTCCTGAGGGGGACTGATGGATCCACAGTTGCAGGGATTGAGATGGGTGCAGGTGTTTCCTCTTGTGGCAGGGCCTCCCTTTCTGTGGTTGAGGCAGATGTAATAGTCCCAGACGTTGTGGGACCACTGACATGGGAAGATGTTGCTGGAAAAGCCCTGCACGCATGGGTAAAACAACCATGCAGCACCCCAGACAGGGAGTCCAAATTTTTGTTGAGATTTTCCATCTGAGAATTGTGCTCTCTCTGCAAATTCTTCATCTCCCGGAGCTCTGTAAGCGCCTAGCCCATCATGTCCTGGAACTGATTGAGGGATCCCAAGACTTGGTCGATGGTGGCCTGGGTGACAATGAACCCAATGGCCTTACTTTGCTGGGCCACAGATTCCCTCTCATGACCCCTACGCTCACTACCCTGTGTTCTTGACCTAGTGTGCCCCTGTCGTGTAGTTCCTAGGAGTCCCCCAGGACCTGCGTGTTTTGGATGACCTAAACTGAAGGGTTGGTGTCCCAACCGCTTCCGGACACCCCCACAGGATATGTCAGCCGTTAGACCAGCTAGCTCTACAGTGCCACTATCAGCCCCTGTATTCTACAGTGGTTTAGGTAGTCTCTGGCAACCACTGAACATGACAACCCTGATTCCTCAGGGATCATGCAAAACAGAACAGTACGTTTTGCTCAGACACTCGTGCTTGCTTTCTCTCAGAAAACATACAGGATGGCGATTAGGACATTCCAATAAGTATTTATTGGTCCAGCGAGAACCTTGTGTAAAACTTATGTGCTGCGACAATCAGGAGATAGAAGCATACGTAAGAGATTGCTAGTACCAATATAGTGAATAGTAGATACATTTCTACCATAGTGCTAATAAGATGAACAGATACAGTTCAGATAAAAACAGCAGCACTTGCATATTCCTAAAATGCACGCCCTAAGTAATTGGCTAAAATGTACCTAGCCTAACCTGGATGTGTAGGTGTATATGCGTATAGATATATGTATCTGTAGCCAAGAAACCCCTAGGGAAGAACCAGCCCCTCACCTGATGGTTGGGAATGAAGGACCCCGTCTCTGCGTCGAGGATGACAACACGCAAGGGATGTCAGACCGCTGCTTGTAGGAGATTCGGCATGCAGGACCCCCATCTCAGCTTGGAAGGAATTCTCCTCTAATTTGTAGGGGGGAGTGAGGGTCTTTTATACTCAAGTAGTCACTCCAGAGTTTTTTCTAGAATCGATATGTTTTTAAAACAATCATGGATGTTTTGAAAACAATCATAAATGTTTTGAAAACATTCACTAATGCTTTTCTAAACAAGTGCGATCATTCACAGCTGGCTGTTGGCCAAGGATGAAAAAAAGTGGAGACCCTTATACAGAATAATTCTGCCGTGCATGGGGACATGTTTATGTATGTTAGGTACAGGGATTCTGATAGAAGACTAAGAGCCTGGTGTCGAAGAGACAGGAGCAAGCTATTAGGTAAAAGGTTACCTGTTAAGAATCGTTATAGTCTTGTGGATGGGATGATGTATGTAAAATGGAGTATACATGACAGGGCTATCCTAAAGGACATGACACCCACTCCTCATCCAAATGTCAACAAGGTCAGCTAGGTAATGATAAAGCTAACGCTATAAAAAAGGTATAAAATCATTTATGATAAAACATACTAAAAAGCACTTTAAAAACCTGAAAAATGTCCAAAAAAAAGAAAAGTCTTTTTCCCTAAAATAGCTTTTAAAAGGTCCTCTAAACTTGTATATATTGTGTGCAGAGCCCAGACCCTCGTGTGCAGCTAGAATTAAACCTAATCTGCGATCAGTGTTTGGTATAACTCTATCCCCCACTCCTGGAATTTGAGCATACGGTGTGTTTGCGCATCTAATTTATAGGAATATTTGAGTGGAAAGCCCATTGGAACAGCAGAGCCATTCTTTGAGTCGTTGACAGCTATCAGTATGTCTCCATCTATCCTTGTACTAGAACGAGTGATTGCAGCAACAGCAGCAGTTCACCCTGTCGCCTTGGCGGCTTCATCCACCAATGAATTCCCTTCAACGTATATGCCAACACGCTGGTGACTCAATGTGTGAATAACTTGAGCCCGTGGCAGGCATGCTTTCAGCTTTGCCACTTGTTCCCATAACAATTTATGTTTAATTGTGCAACCCGTGGAATCTCTAAATCCATTCTGGCCCCAGTAGTGAAGATATTCATTGTAAGACTTACACAGTAAAACAAATCGCATAATATCAGTGTGGGGAATTCCTGATCCGTATACTGTAGTGCTATTATCAGGGCTTTCAGCTCTGCCAACAGCGCTGTACAATCTCCTAGAGATTGCGTAGTCGTATTGCTGGGATGGAACTTACCATCCCGCATATGGCCCTTCACTATAGCACATGCAGCGCTATACTGTTGTTTACTTCCTATGGCAGGCTGAGCAGATCGATCAGTGTAGATGATGTATTCATATTTTTCTAGAGGTAAGATTTCATTCGGGAGAGGGTATTCTTGTTCGTACTGCAGGAACGCTTGTGTTTTTAGTGTAGAATCATATCTGTAATCTACATCTGTTGCAGTGAGAGAATTAGCCCATTGTATCCATGGTGGATGCAGTGCTTTTGCATTTGGAATGCTTGCTTTGGTAACAGCTTCTAAAGTTGGTACTGGGGTTACGACAATTATGCGTTTCCCTGTGCTAGTGCTCTTTCTCTTACTACAGAAGTCTGTACTGCGGTCAACATTTTTTCTGTTGCCACAAATTGCATTTCAGCATTTGTGTATAAATGTGATTTGTATGCAATTGGAACTGTCCCACCTTCATTGAACGTGATGTAGGTATATCCTGATAAACCGGGGATGACCCGGATCACCAAATTTGTAGAATTTACACGTGTGTGCAAATGTTTAGATGCTATCATGTCAGCCTGGACTGAACAGAGAGTATCTGTGTGTTGCTGTGTCCACTGATGTGGTGTGGAATCAGGTCTGATTAAGTCGTAAAAAGGTTTTACTCTTTCTGCGTAATCTAGAATGTATGTTCTGCCAAAATTCAGAAATCCTAAAATGGATTGCAAACCCGTTAGATTTTTTGGAGGTTGGAGCAGCGCACACTTTTCCAGAAAGTTGGGTGCCAGGCTCTTGCCTTCACTTGATAGCTCATATCCCAAACACAGGACATTGCCCTACAAAAAATACTAATTTTAATGGTTCCCGCAGGAATTGGTCCAAGTTCAACTGTGAAAATTTTTCCAGGGCACTTCATAAAACCCCACCATCACTCAATAGTGACGTTAATCTGGCTAACACCTTGATTAATGAGTGGATGTCGGAAGCATTAGATGAAGTGGCCCCTTGGACCTCTAAGACCCCTAAGCGAGGGTCTAAATCAGCCCCATGGCACAACGAAGAGCTCAGAGTGGCCAAACAGGGATGTAAGCGTTTAGCACGCAAATGGAGAATAGCTTTCTCCATAGAAGCGAAAGAAGCTTATAATACAGCACAGAACAAATACCACTCTCTCCTCAAAAAGAGACGCTCTATATACTACAAAGAGAGGATTGATAGGGCAGAAAACTCCTCTAAAGAATTGTATGCCACACTGAAAGAGATCTCGTCTCTCGAGAGAACACTTGCGACTCCTGTCAGCTCTGAAATGAGGTGTAATGCTATTGCCGACTTCTTCCTACAAAAAGTATCTACGATATACAACTCTTTCCTTGAGGTAGCTCGAAATTGCCTTAGTGAACCTAAAGAGGTATCTAATGAACCATGTGCACCATCCCTGAGCGCGTTTATAGCTCCCCTATTTTGGAGCTCGAGGAAATAGCTCTAAAAATTCAATCTGGCTCCCCGGCCGATCCAGCGGCACCAAACAGGATAAAAGAGGGTTTTAAGTGATAATACCTAAAATCCAGCAACTAATAGACACATCGTTTAGGGGCGGAGAGGTTCCTAGGGCGTGGAAACATGCTACGGTCATACCACTAAAGAAAAAGCCATCAGCCAACCCCGAGCTATTGGATAATCTGCGTCCCATCTCTCTGCTCCCCTACATCTCCAAATTCGCTGAAAAGGTTGTGAACAAACAATTCGTGGAACATATAAACTCACACAACCTTCTACATCCTACTCAATCTGGTTTCAGATCATCTTTTTCTACTGAATCCGCTCTCCTCTCTGCAACAGAAACCATACGGAGACAGGCGGATGCAGGTCAGACGGTGGCCTTGGTCCTGTTAGACCTAAGTGCCGCCTTCGACACGGTATCCCACAAGCTACTCCTTCAGCGTTTACAGGAGTGCGGACTGGATGGGGTAGCATTACAATGGATGCGGTCTTTCTTGGAAGATCATAGTGTCCAGGTTGTACAACACCCCCACCGATCAAAAATCCTGCCACTCCATCAAGGGGTCCCACAGGGATCTACTTTGAGTCCCACCCTTTTTAATTTGTATATTGGACCTTTGGCGAGGATTATGGACAATTACAATATCGCCATGGTGTCGTATGCGGACGACACACAGCTTGTGGTGACCCTTGCACAAGACTCCGGTGAGTCAGCATTACAGTTCTCATCCTGTCTCAAGGATCTAGCCGCATGGATGTCGAACCACTGCCTTAAACTGAATGGGAGCAAGACAGAGGTCATGATTGTTGGGAAATCACCTTCTATCTGGGACACAGCCTGGTAGAGGCCAAAACTGAAGTAAAAAATATGGGTGTATGGCTAGATCCTAAACTCTTGTTTGAGTCCCAAACTAGAAAGGTGGCAGGGAGATGCTTTGGCACTCTGAAGATGCTAAAAAAAACCCTAGACATTCTCCCTATATCAGCTAGGAAAACCATAGTCCACACCATGGTGACCTCGCAACTTGATTATTGGAATGTCCTGTATCTGGGTGCATCTAAAGTCTGCATGAAACGACTCCAGCGTATTCAAAACGCAGCGGCACGCCTTGTTATTAATCTACCAAAGCGAGCATCATCAAAACAAGCTCTTGACACCCTTCATTGGCTACCAATTGAGAAGAGAATTCTTTTCAAAGCCATGTGTTTCTGTCATAAGAGCCTACAGGGGATAGGCCCTACCTACCTGCACAACTTCCTCACCCCTTACAATCCTGGTCGACAGCTAAGATCTACAGGAGTACAGTTACTCACGATTCCCAAGATAAGGAAAGCGAGGATGGGTGCTCGATCCTTTGGCTATCTAGCGGCCAAGAACTGGAATACACTCCCTCTTCAGCTACGAGCGGAGAAATCCGAACCAGTCTTTCGTAGAGGACTGAAAACCTGGCTTTACAATCTCTAGTCCAGCTATTAACCCATACCTGCTGATGTGCTTCTAGCGCGGGGACACACCTTTTGGGGTAGCCAGGCGCTCTATAAATGTATTATTATTATTATTGAGATGGGCAATTTTAGATTTCTTGAAATTACATTTGTAGCCCTAGTTGGCGAATCCCACAATTATGTTGTTCACCCTGCTCAAGTGTTCAAGTAATTCATCGTCCGTTAGGTAGATGTCATCTACATAGGACACAGCCTCCTCATCACAAGTTTGTAATATTTCTGACACTCTTGCCGAGAATAGCCCCGGACTGTTCTTACACCCTTGAGGCAAACGACAAAAATTTCGCTGAGTGCCGAGCGCAGAAAATGCTGTCAAATATCTGCTTTCTGGAGCTATATTCTGGCAGAAGAATCCATTCGTGATATCAAATCTTGTTTTGGATTTTTTCCGCATAATGTTATTCATTAATGCAGCACTGTGTGCATTCTGAACTGCAAATGTTCGTGTGCATGTGTTTAAATGTCGGTAATATAAAACTAGACGATATGTGTTGTCAGGTTTCATTACTGGAAACAAAGGATTATTCATCGGGAGGTGCAAGTTTCAGGTACACCTTGGTATTCAAGGTGGTCTAAGATTTCTTTGACCTGTCTTTTTGCATCGTTTTTTATACGGTACTGTCTCCGTGGTTTTTGAGTAGATTTTAATGGGATTTCGTGGTGTGAGGACTCCACGTCCCACCCTACATGGTTGTGGTGTAATGCCGGAGCTAGCGCCCACTCCTTCACGTATGAATGATTTAAAGATTCTAGAATGAGGTCAGAGAAAGTAGGCAAAATGACGCTTTCCCCCTTTGGGCAATCCATCACAAACCCAGGTGGCCAATCTTTTTCTGCTAGCAGTATGTCATATCCATATGTTAAGTTCTCCCAAAAGAGACCTTTAACCTTTCTCGAGATGTCCCCCTCTATTTGAAGTGTAATTTCATACAATCTATGCGGGACACTAACTTTGGTATCAGGTGATTCCACCGTGATATGTTCATTCAATACTGCTGTCACCAGAAAATCCTTGTCAATCAATCAGTCAGGGGTTTGTTAAAGCGCGACTACTCACCCGTAAGGGTTTCAAGGCGCTGGGGGGGGGGGGGGGTGCAGGTTCCATCCATCAAGGAGGGGGTCTGTTGAAGAGCCAGGTTTTGAGGTTTCTTGCGAAGATGGGGAGCGATGTTGTCTGTCTGAGGTGGAGCGGAAGGGCGTTCCATGCTTTGGCCGCGAGGAAGGAGAAGGAGCGGCCTCCCGATCTGGTCTTTCTGGTGCGGGGGACCACGGCGTAGGAGAGCTGGGCTGATCGTAGGGTCCTTTGGGGTGCGTGGAATTTGAGTCGGCTGTTCAGGTATGCTGGTCCGGTGCCGTGAAGGGCCTTGTGTGCGTGGGTCAGCATCTTGAAGGTGATTCTCACCTCGACAGGGAGCCAGTGGAGTGTGCGCAGGTGCTGGGAGATGTGGCAGTGTTTTGGCAGGTTGAGGACCAGTCTTGCGGCGGCGTTCTGGATGTTCTGTAGCTTGCGGGTGAGGTTTTTGTTTATTCCGGCGTAGAGTGCGTTGCCGTAGTCGAGTCTGCTGGTGACCAGGGCGTGAGTGACGGTCTTTCGGTGTTCGAGGGGGATCCATTTGAAGGTCTTACGAAGGAGGCGGAGGGTGTGGAAGCAGGAAGACGAGACAGAGTTGATCTGGCGGTCCATTTTGAGCTCGGAGTCCAGGATGATTCCCAGGTTGCGTGCGTGGTCTGTGGGGGTTGGCGGGTTTCCGAGGGCGGGGGGCCACCAGGTGTCGCTCCAGGCATCAGGGTTTGGGCCCATGATGAGTACTTCTGTTTTGTTGGTGTTTAGTTGTAGGCAGCTGTTTTTCATCCATTTGGCGATGGCTTCCATGCCTTCTCGAAAGTTGCGTCTGGCGGTGTTGGGCTCGTTGGATAGGGAGAGGATGAGCTGGGTGTCGTCTGCGTATGACACGATGTTGAGTCCGTAGGTTCTGACGATGGGGGCGAGTGGAGCCATGTAGACGTTGAAGAGCGTCGGGCTGAGGGAGGAGCCCTGGGGGACTCCGCAGGTGGTAGGTGTGGGGTCCGAGAGGAAAGGGGGAGTCTGACCCACTGCGTCCTGCCGGAGAGGAAGGAGCGGATCCAGTCGAGGGCCTTGTCCTGGATTCCTGCGTCGTAGAGTCTGCGTATTAGGGTGCGGTGGGAGACTGTGTCGAACGCCGCTGATAGGTCAAGGAGGATGAGGGCTACTGTTTCTCCTTTGTCCAGTAGGGTGCGGATGTCGTCTGTTGCGGCGAGGAGGGCGGTTTCCGTACTGTGGTTTTTTCTGAAGCCGGATTGGGAGGAGTCGAGGATGTTGTGTTCTTCAATGAATGTGGCGAGTTGGCTGTTGATGGCTTTCTCGATGACTTTCGCTGGGAACGGGAGCAGGGAGATGGGTCTGTAGTTTTTGAGGTCGGTGGAGTCCGCTGAGGGTTTTTTAGGAGGGGGTTGACCTCGGCGTGTTTCCAGTCGTCGGGGAACGAGGCGGTCGCCAGGGAGCGGTTGATGGTGTGGCGGAGCATGGGTGCGATGGTGTCGGCGGCTCTGTTGAAGATGTGGTGGGGCAGGGGTCCGTGGGGGCCCCTGAGTGGATTGACTTCATTGTCTTCAGTGTGTCTTCCGTGGTGAGGGCTGTCCAGTCGTCAATCGCTGGTTTCCGGGTGTCGGGGGTGGTTGGTGAGGGTTCAGTGTGTTGGTTGTCTTCGTCGAAGTTGTCGTAGATGCTCTTGATTTTGTGGTGGAAAAAGGTGCTGAGTTTGTCGCAGAGGTCTTGTGAGGGAGGGATGTCGGTAGACTCGCTAGTGGGTTGGGCGAACTCCTTGATGATGCTGAAGAGTTCCTTGCTGTTGTGCGTGTGGGTGAAGATTCTGTCTTCAATCGCTTTTTTCCTCGTTTCTCTGATGAGTTGATGGTGGGCGTTGGTGGTGGCTCTGAAGTTGTCGTGGGCTTCTGTGGATTTGGTGTTCCTCCAGGCCTTTTCGAGGCGGCGGCATGTGCTTCTGGACTCTCGAAGTTCGGTGGTAAACCATCTGGCTTTCTTGGCGCGGGTATTGTTGTTTTTCTTGAGGGGGGCTATGGTGTTGGTGCTGTCCGTGATCCATCTATGCAGGGTTCGGGCTGCGGTGTTGGGGTCGTCATTTTCCGCGATGGTTGGGGGTGGAGTTGTTGAGTGAGGAGGTGAGCTGGTCGTCGGTGATTTTGGTCCAGTTTCTTCGTGGAAGCAGGTGCTGGTGTCTGTGGACGGTGGGTGTTCTGAAGGTGAAGTGGACGCAACGATGGTCGGTCCATGGGAGTTCGGTGGTGTGGCTGAAGGTAATGGAGTTTCCTGTAGTGAAGAGGGGGTCGAGGGTGTGTCCTGCTGAGTGCGTGGGCTCGGTCACGATCTGGCGCAGTCCAATGTTGTGGAGGTTGTCCAGGAGGGATGTGGTGTTGGGGTCCAGTTGGTTGTCGAGGTGGAAGTTGAGGTCTCCCAGCAGGGTGTAGTTGGTGGATGCGATGGCCTGCGGGGAGATAATGTCCGTGATGGAGTTGGCGAAGGGTCTGCGGGGTCCAGGGGGTCGGTAGATGAGGGTTCCTCGGAGGGTGGCAGTGGGGCTGGCCAGTATCTTGAAGTGAAGGTGTTCCATCAGTTCTGTGGGCTCGTCAGGGAGTGTGCTCAGGCGGAGGCTGGATTTGTGGACGATGGCGATTCCTCCTCCTGGGCGGGTGGGGCGGTCCTTCCTGGAGATCTTGTATCCTTGGGGGATGGCGATGGCGATGTCCGGTCCCGAGGTGGTGTTGGTCCAGGTTTCGGTGAAGAACGCTACGTCCGGGGTGGTGCTGTCGAGGAGGTCCCAGATTTCTGTGGCGTGTTTGTGGAGGGATCGGACATTGAGGAGGATGCATTGCAGGGTCTTCGGTTCGGTTGTGTTCTTGTGGGCGGGTTGTGCTGGATCCGTGTTCTTGGCGGTGCTGCAAGTGTACCGGCAGCGGTGACAGCTGAAGGGTCCGTGGGAGTCGGCTGGTGATGCTAGCTTTCAGTTGTTGTTGCGGCCTGGGTTGAGTGCGTGGAGTGCTGCTGGGTCGTAGCGTTGGTGGGGCGGAGGTCCAGGGTTCCTGGCGCTGGTCACGGTCGGGTCGTGGACGGGCGCAGACGGGCTTGCCTTTGACGCGCCTTCGGCGCGCCAGCGGCGCGGCCGCGCAGTGGTCGCCATTAAGTAGGGGTCGGGGAGGGCTGGACAGCTGGGAGGCGGGGAGGGGAGCGGGATTGGCCGGTCGCGCTGGGGGGGAGGGGGCAGCAGCGGCTTAAGGTTCTGACGAGCTATTGTTACTTCTGCAGCGCTGTCTAGCATCGTCAGAGCCCATTCCCCGTTCAGAAGCTGAGTCCTCAGTAACCTGGACATTTCTAATTTTTAAGCCAGCTACTCTCTTCTTTTTGAATTGAGGTATTGCTTTATGTTGCTCTTCCTGTTTGATAATGTAATCTGAAGTGTGATGTGTTTCCCTTTTTGTCTTTGGTCAATCTTCTTGCTTTTGTTCAAGTCGGCCGACCCTCTCCAAGTTTTTTGATGAACCCTGGAAGGAATGAAAGGAACGTGTATCAGTGTCCTGGTACCTCTCAGGTTTTTTTTAATGTTTTCACGATTCCTAAGGTTGTACCTCTTTTCAGAGGACTCCCGTCGGGGAGACCCACCCCTAGATCGTGAATTCTTTTCTGAATTGTTATTTTTAGAATTTTTGTTTTCCCATTTCTTTTTAGAAGAAGTGGGTGCTTGATTTGAGTTGTCCTTGTCAGGAACACCTGTCATTTGTGCCTTCCCTGCTTTTTTCTCCCAAATTATCTCTACCTAATTCAGCATAAGTTTCTTCAATAATTTTGGGTAAGTCTCGCTCCCTATTTCTAGGTGCTATTTCCCTTAGGCAGCTGTGTATGGCCACTGCTGCTGCCTCCCCCTTTATGTTACTCAGCATTATTGCCGAGACTTGGGCAAAATTACTCATCCGTTTCATTCCCACGTCCAGGGCAGGTCCTGCCCCGTATTCATTCTGTATTTGTTTCAATACTTCTGGAACGGCTGCTAAGGAAGGAGTATCGTGTACTCTGATGTAAACGGCAGAAAAGATTGTTCCCCAAGTGGTACAATCTTCAATCGAAGGAACCAACCCCATTGGCAAGCAAATGGTTAGCATTCTATGTTTTTCCTGCGGGCCCGTATGGGGAAATACTGCTCCCAGCTGGGCAATTTTTTGTGCTATCCAGAATGGAATTTGCTCCAGTTTGGAAGGAAATGTCCCTATTACTGATTTCAGTGTCTGTGGGTTAATTGTAGGTGTGGTCTGATGTGGACCATCTGATGCATTTCTCACAGGTTGGACTGTTAATGTTCGCATGACGAACTGGACAATGTGTCTGTATAGCCTGACTATGTCTTTGTATATTTTACGGTCTTCATCCACCGGTAGTCTATCTATCTCGAGATGTGGAGTGTATGTTGCTAAGACTGGCCAGGTTGCTTCTTCTATGCTGAGCGGACCGAGTCTCATGAGAGATGTTGTGTGTGGGAGGGCGCCTTTAAACCAGCTTTTATGCTGCTGGTAAGTTAACGGGACTTCAATGTCTTCGTATGGAATGTATTCATCTGGTGGTTTGACTACAATGTATGTGTGGAACAATTTAGTCACCAGATCTGCAAGTGGGAACTGAACCCAAGAATAGAATACCTCTGATCCGAACACCTTGTGTGTCTCGATCACGAAGGTAACACAGCCACCTGTTAAGGGTACGCCGTGTTCTAACAATTTTATAGTTACTGCATGTCTGCAGTTTTCTGTAATGTTAAGAGCATTTGCAACTTCGTCTTACCCTGAGCTACTCGCGGGACCAGTCATTTTTTTTTTTTTAAAGAAGAGGAAGTTTAAGAGGTAGGGTTTTGCACAATGTGAGAAACTGTTTATCCTTACAAGCTTGCTAAACCTTCAGCCAATACACAGAGTATATCAGCTCAGCTGAGGCAGATTTTCCCTTCCCACTAAAGACGTCTCTGAAAAGGTGTGAGTAGGGCTTTCTGAGTATGCACGACTGAACTACTCAGATTTTTACTGTTAATATAAGAACCAAATCAACATTGGGCGCCATGTCGTGTAGTTCCTAGGAGTACCCCAGGACCTTTGGGTTTTGGATGACCTAAACAGACTCACTGGTTCCTGACTGAACTGGAGGTGGTGTTGTTGTTGGATCAACAGCAGCCAGGACTGGGAGGCACAAGATTGGTGTGATGTTCCTTCGGACACAGGAAGTGGAGGTATGCAGAGGCTGAGGTGTGGTAACAGCTGGGGTGGGAGGTGTAAGTGTGGGCTGAGTGGATTCCTTATTGAAGGCATGTTCCTGGACCGGAGTGTAGGTATCATTGGTAGGCGTGGCAAATGGTTGTCCACGTGCTCTGGGTGTTAGACCTGTGATAAATTATAAAAAAATAGAATTTTAAAATTTTGGATTGTACATCAAATGAGTTTGAAGGAAAAAATGGAAGCAACCTAAAAGGGAAAAAGAAATTTATATAATTATTATACTTTCAGTAGTATTATAATAATTTACAAATACAGTTAAAATTACACACAAGACTACTTAAAAAAGCATGTAAAATGTCAAGAAATAAAAATAAAAATTAGGAAGTATACATACAATTTACCAAAGATTCAACACAACACAGTAGGGAGGAGAAATGTGAAAGAAACCGTTCCAGGGCCTAGCAGGGTAAAATTCTGACAATTAAACAACTGAGAAGAAAAAATAGCATTGGTCATCATATGAACATTGCAAAGTGCATTTATTTAAAAATAAACTTATATTCAGCATACAAAGAAACATACAATAAAATGTTTAAGTCAACAAACTTTGATTTGTGAAACAAGCATCAATTCAATGAAATAACAAAAAAATGCCAACATACAAAATTAGACAAGAAAACATTTCAAAACATAGCATAAAATGGGCATTGATAAATACATAACACTTTAACATATGTGAAAATGGGAAAGAAAAGAGAGAATGACCAAAATAACATTGCAATATTATTTTAACAAACCAAAAAAGGCATCATGGTAGCTGTAGTCATTTCAATTAAATATTGACAGCACATAAGCAACAGCTACATTTAAATTAAATTAAAAGCAAAAAGCACATTTAGGTTTAGTGACACATTCAAAAGTATAACTTACCAGTCTCCACTCTACCAGGGATTCCTGTCAAGCCTTCAGGCCTTCAGGATATAGGATCTGCAAGACCTTCTACTATCAGGTATTAAGTTGTAAAGAGGGGGCTGGGAGAACCATCACCAGGCCTCTGGGCCTCCAGGTTACACTTGGAGGCCAGGGAATGCACTCTCCAGCAGATCGTTCCACCTCTTCCTTATTTCCTCCTGTGTGTGCAGGTTGTTTGCTACAGCATTCACTCTGTCAACTATTCTGGCCTACATTTGCCTTTTCCGAGCAATAGTTGCATTTTGTACTTCGGCTCCAAACAATTGTGGCTTTGCTCTAATAATTTCATCCACCATGACTGACAATTCGCCCTCAGTAAAATGGGGATTTCTCCTCTCCCAGCCATTATGAAAAAATCAACTTAAATGAATTTAATAACCCACAAGATGATAAATAAAACAAAAGACAAAATGAACAAGAAACAGAGAAAGAAAAAAAACCTGACTTCACTGAAAAAGTGCTCAGGAACAATATTCTGCTGCAGTGGAATGGCAAAGGATCATAGCCTGAAATCGAGTGTGTTTTATAGTGTAGCATGCAGGTGAAAAAATTAGCTAAAACACATCAGGTGTGTGATACTGGCATCCATTCAAAAGCCACAGGTATAGTATAATGTTGAACGCATCCGGCGACTGAATCCCTCCGTCAGCAATCTACCTCTAGGACAACATTAGCACAACTGTGAAATCTAAATAGGGTCGGCGCAATACCGCCACCCTGATGGAGACAAAGTAATGTTAGCTAGTAGAGGAGTCTGCCCCGTCGACAGTGGTGAGCCACTTACGTGATGGAAAACATGGACAGAGGATCATCCAGCCCACATCTAAATATGGCAGGCGGAAATCCGTCAGTTCAACAGAGTACTTGTAAATGCTACCACGGAGGGATGACGGGTGTCCTGTCAAGATCTAAATCAGGCCCTAACTCTGATACCAATCCTAGATTTTGATTTTAGTTCCTCCTTTTACTGTCCTTTATTTATACCTAGTTGCTATTCGTACTACCAGGTGTTTGTCACAAAGTTTGCTTCTCCTCTTTACTACTTTATCCCCAGGCTTGGTGTTGTGCTTTCTTCACCACTATCTGCGACTTAGGAGCTGACGTGCTGATCCATTGCCCTGTAATGCCCATGAAATAGAGCAACTGGCTGCTAGTACTGAACAGAACAAGCATTGGCAATGACAATAGGTCTCACCTATACAAGAGCTATTGGCTTTGCCAGTGTCTTTAGCCACGTTGTAGAGCTGCTCATCTACTATACAGAATGTTAAAAGTTATTTTAAAAAGTGCTATGATGCGTGATAGTGCCTTTTTTTCTCATGGCGGATAGGGGTGGGATGGAAAGGCCAACATAGACAACAGATAAAGTGCAACGGGATAAAAACAGCTATGATGCAGCTGTGTCATATCAGTTTTATTTCTTGTGGCGTGGGGGTGGATAACACAGACAATGGTAGGGTGGGGTTGGGTTGGGAGGGGAAGAAACAACATAGACTGAGAAAGGAGTGGAAGAAGAAACACTGACAAGGGGGAGTGGTAAGGGCAAGAAGCAACAGACCATTGGGAGTGGGAGGCGGAAGAAACAACACTGATAACGGGGGCATGGATGGGAGGAGAAGAAGCAACACGGACAATGGGGGGTGGGAGTGGGATAGGAAGAAACAACACGGACAAAATAAAAATAGTACCTCAATCAGAGTGCGATCAGCGGAAGCACAGCGATCAAGATGAAGTTATCATTACTTCGACCATGCTCAAGCTGAAAGAAGAGGAAGTGAAGATGGCATGCGCTGTCCAATTAGAAGGCAGTACATAAGAGTGACAATGTAGCCAATGAATGGGAAGCAGTGGGCAGACTGCAAGCCCTTTGTTGAATACAATACCTCTTGCAAGCAAGAGTGCATGTCTCAGGCGAAACTTAAAAAAGAGTCATCAATAAAAATGGTAAACCTTTTGAATCAAGTTTTAAACTTCGTAACAAATGCATGTGCGACTTGCCCTCTCCTTTTTCAGAGAACATGTACTAAGCCCAGATTGCCAACAATCCAGTGTTTTTTACATGTTATTCATTTTATTTTGTGATGCGACTGAGGTATTCATCAGTGACATTACAGAATTCATGCCTGCCTCATTAATATATGTGAGGTAAGAGGTATTTTTGAGACCACCTTTGAATGGCTGTGAATACATGGATTGAGGTGTGCATGGGATAGAGAAACTCCTTTGCATTTGCATCTCCTGCATGGATTTTTGTTTTGGAGTAGGCCCTATCCCCCTTAGCTCTTTTTAAAAAATGATCACATTAAGGAATGACATTGAGGGTGGCACACAGTGGGTTCCTGGACTACCATCTACTGCCCTCAAGGCTGCCTGCCCATACTTACTAAGGAATAACATCCAATTTTTTAACTGGACCGCACCCCAAGTCAGGTGTTGGTGTATGGTGAATGGTTTACGATTGCAATTGTGCTCTCAAACCATTGATGCATGGCATTTCAAATTGAGAAGAGGAGATGGAGACCCTTTCAAGCATCCTTCTCTTTGAAATTTGGAAGGGTTACAAAAGGCACGTTGTGAGTCAGAAAGACGTTTCCGACTCACAAAGTGCCTTTAGTACATTACAGTGCCTGATTTTGCAATCACAAAGCTTGTAATTTTGGATCTTTAAGAGCTTGTTTAATTACGTTTACTTAGTTTCCAATACATCTCATGTAATTGATTTAATGTGATGCCACAGTCCAGACAGTTACATATAGGTTTTGTGTGTCTGATCAATAAGTAATATACTCTTTTGCACACAACAGCACTTAAGTGAGAATGACATAAAGCGCAGAGGCTTATGCACTTTCAGTGTTGCGTTCTGATCTGGATTCTAGCATTGAGCATGATCTGTACTTTCAAAGTGGTTTGCAATTAGATTAGTATCTTGACCTCTGAGTTATTTCCCAGAAACAACAGGTTGGAAATGGATCATAAGTACCCACGTGTTAATCCATGGAGAATAGCCTTTTCAGCAGTAGGGTGAACACTGCTGGTTTCAGTGAAAATGGAACGCAGCCGAAAAGGAGGGCTGAGTTTGGGATATTACTGATACAGGTGGCCACACCTTCTATGTAATTTTAACAAAAGAAGGTTTGACCAGTGAGATTAAAAATGTTTCTGGGAGTTTTTTAATCCATTATTTATTTTACTTCTCACTTATATTTTCTGCTTTCTCCACTTTTTTTATTTCATTTTTTTTAAATCTAAATTCTAAGTAATTTTCATACTGCTTAAGCTTCATCAGCGAGGTATTGCTTGAGTCCTATGGCTTACTGATCACAGAACCCGCATCTGTGCACACCTGTCACAGCTAGGGTGTCTATTGCAACAAACAACAGAGTGATTGATACAATGCTTGAAATATTCTTAGCCACTTGGAATTGCTCAGGGTCACATTCCAGTCCATCTTTTTGTTCACTATGAAACTTTAGATAGAGACCATCCTTTTGCAAATACTTATTAGTCCTGCTCCAATAGGAAAAGTCCAACCTATTCTTTTGTTTTCCTCAGTTCAACACCCTCAGTGCACCCAATACTCAAGGCCCAAACAGGTCAAAGACTGATCTTGGTTTTATTGTGTTCTCATGTAGAGGGGACCTGTCCTGGCAGTTTGAGGTGGATTATTCTTATTGTAGCAGGACCATGGTGATTTGCATTTGGCTGGTTCCTGTCTGAGGTGGTATGGTGGGCAAAACAACAATGGACTGGATTGGCCCAGAGTAATTACCGGTGGCTGACAGTAATTCAAACAAATCGACCATCACTTTTTGTCTCAATCAATTATTGTAACAGCACATACATAGGCCTCCAGTTGAAGAGTTTACATTAACATCAGCAGGTTCAAAACCAATCAGCATGGTTAGTTCAGGTGTGAAAAATGGCTCAGCTCACCCATGCTCTTCAAACCTTAAATTGTCTGCCTATAAAACAGAGGGTAAACATCAAGATGCTTTGCAATTTCCACAAAGCACATTGGTCTTGAGGTCAGGGGTACCAAAATGAAACCACACATTCAAGCCTTCCGACAATATAAGAGTTATATCGAACAAAAGGATAATTTCAGCATCTTTCAACAAGAGTACCTTCAGTGAAAAATAAATCTGTTCTATATGTGGTCAAAAAGCCTAGAACACCTTGACCTCAGCCCTTAAACAATTACTAGATCACCTCATGTTCAGAAAGAAACAGAAGCCTTTCCTATTCTGTCCTACTGTTCCTGAGATCAGTATTCGTCATCTGGCTATTGAGCTCTAGATGAGGGGCTCAAATCAATCCCACTTTATACAATAGACCCCACTTTAAGAGCTTGAGTGGGGAGGGAGTGTCACTGGGAAGTTCTGTATAGCATAAAATATTAAAATTGTTTTTTATAGCTCCTTTGACTTTAGATCTGAGACATGGCCCCCAAAGAGAAGCCTATAAATACCTCTACAAGAGAATAGGAGGATAGAGCTGTGGGGTGGGGGAAGAACTGGAACAAATGAGTTCAAGAGGAAAGAACTGATTGAGGGATGCAGAGAAGGGTGGATAAATGGATGAAGATAAGAATGGATGGATGAATGAATGGATGGATGGATGGGTGGATGGATGGGCAGCTGTATGGAGAAAAAATAGAGAGAACATAACACTATAGGAATCTCCATGAGAAAATGGACGTAGTCCCAGTATCTAGGCTGGAGCAACATTTCCCCTCTCTTCTTCTACCACAGGTGACAAGAGAACAAAAAGATTAATTCCTTGGTAGAATTAAGGTATCGAAGGTTGCGAAAGCACTTAAAAGTATGCCCAATCCTAAAGCGTGCAGGAACTATGGTATTCCCACTGAGGTGTACAAGGTGTTAACAAGGGAGTTGCTCAATTTTCTAATGGAGCTATTTAACCAAAGTGATGAGGGAACGGTTAATCCTAAATCCTTAAAAGAATCAATCATCGTCAATATTCTCAAAAAAGGGAAAACACCCATGAATGTCAATTCCTATAGACCTATTAGTGTCTTGAATTCTGAATATAAACTGTTCACTAAAATATGGGCATCTCTATAGCCAAAACGACAGATTTCTGCAAATACAAACTTTTTGATATAAGCGATCAATAATTTCTCCAATAATCAAGAAAAAGCTGCTTGTTTAATGATGGATGCAGAGAAGGCCTTTGGTCTGTTAAACTAGGAGGCCTTATTCTACATCCTCATTTAAATTCAGCTTCCCTGAAAAATTTCTCAGAATGTTAAATCATCTTTACCAAGATGTCAAAGCTAAAGTTATATTCAATTCCAAGGTAGCCGGCTTGGTGAGAATGAAGAGCGGTACCCGCCAGGGCTGCCCAATGTCCCCAGTTCTTTTTACTTTTTTCATAGAGCCCCTAGCTGCCAGAATATGCAATAATGAATCAATCATTCCACCACTGGAAGGGATGTCTAAAATCAAGCTCTTTGCTGATGACATCATACTGTATTTAAAAGCCGATAGGGTTAATATCCAAGGAATGATCAATGAAATTTCAGATTTCACTGGGATAGGGGCTATAAAGTGAATCACACAAAAACCGAAATCTTATTGTTCAACTTCTTGCCCACCGATCTTCCTCAAAGGTTTCAACATCAGTATGCACCCCAGGTCTCATTCCCTACTTAGACATTATGTTACAAATATTAATTCACAATTATTTCAATTAAATTATAGAGCCATGCTTTCTAAAGTTAAAATTCTATTGGATAGATGGACGGTTCTTCCCCCACCATTGATTGGCAGGGTGGATTTAATTAAAAAGTCTATTCTGCTATTATTATTATTATTATTATTATTATTATTTCTTTTCTCAAACCTTCCTATCAAAATCAATTCACCATAAGTCAAAGAAATGGATCAACTTTTCCAAAAATGTATTTGGCAGAGCAAACGTTCCAGGGTTAAGTTTTCCGCCTTGCAACTAGATAAATCTCAAGAAGGACTTGCCCTGCCTCACCTCCAGACATACTAAAAGGCTGCTCTTCTAGACAATGTTCTTCGACTTTCGTCAAAAATAGTGGCATTCTATAAGTATTTATTGGTTTCCGAGTCTGCATGAGATTTACCAGCATTTTGAAAAACAGCAAAGCTCCCCCAAAAAATTAGATAAAAGGTGCTCCAAGCATTTGAACAGCCCATTAAGAAATTTTTCGATACTTGGCAGACCCCAGTTTGACATGCGTTAACTCCCATGCAGGATTGTAGACTACTATGGGCCTGATTACGATGTCGTGCGGAAGTGCTTCCGCAGTCTTGTCAGGGTCTGTCGGTCCGCCTAATGTCGGATCAGAAGCGGTCACTCAGGATTATGATGCATTGGAATACATGGCTTACCGTCCTACACGGTCCTTCCACCTCTGACAGGAATTTCTGACCCTGGAACCACCCACCCAATTACGATGCGTATTTCCGACGTGCCGTCTGTGTCGGTCCAACCATCTCATCCGAGCTGGTGGAAGGGGAGGCTTATACGGCCGAAAGTCACCACTACACACTTTCACATTTCCTGTGCAGCTAGGGAGCCCATTGCGCACATCATCCTGCTTTTGTACCTACTCGATAACCAGCAAAATCAGAACCTTCGCAGATGTCACCGCTGGTAAGTGACACACCTACCCTTACACATTAAAGTGACCACAAAGCCAAGGTGCACCAATGTGAAACTGCTCTGTAGCATGGTGACCATGAGGAAGGAGGGCATCTCAGCATTGGGTGACCAGAGTCAGATCAGAAAATACAGGGACAGGGCCAACATAATGGCAACATAACATCAATGCACACATAAAGGTTTGTGCCAATGATATCAATACACTGGCACACAGCATCCTCCCTGAACCCAATACCCTCATCACAACTGCTGGGAGCAAAGACTGAGGGTTCAGCTGAGCTTCCAAATTGCAGTGTGGAGGAGTTTGTCACAGTGTAGTGTCAGGGTGAAAAGGCATACCTTGAGAAGTACCACATGAGGGGGCTAGAAGGTACATTGGAGGTGCGAGCACTGATAAATGTAAATCAGTGTATTAAGTGGTATTGTGAATTATAGTACATAGCATTGCCAGTAGGAAAACTTGTCTGCACAGAAAGCTACCACCTAAACTCCATTGAGTGCAGTAACATCTTAAAAAGAGAGAAAGCAGACTTTGTAGCTGCATCAGCTATCACTGCCCCTGAACTAATAGCTGATATATCTGTAACACTACAACCACAATCTCCTACTGTTAGCATTGAGCCTACTACAAATTCCAATGTATTGAAGTTAGATTTGTGTCACCAAAGTGAATTTATAATAACAGCCTTTGCCAATAACAAGCACACTGGCATCTTAGGCACAATGTAAAGTGTTCATTCACCCATCTTGATGTAGTCATATGCCAAAACTATTGACATACAATCAAGGCCAGACTGGGAACACAAACCAGCCCTGGCATTTCAGCTGGTCTGGCCCCGGTGGGTGGGGAGGATGCTAATGAGAAGCACTGCTGCTGCTTTTGTTACAATGGGTCGATAGTGCAGCACTGCTGCAAAAACGGCCCCCTGTAACAAAAGCGGATCCCACCGCTCCAAAACCGCCCCCCACCCTTCCAGCCCACAGGGAAAACACCCGGTGCCCACTACAACCAGTCCAGCCCTGCATACCATATGTGTACCACTAAGTGAAAAGCACATTCATGTGTCTCATATGGCTGTAAAAGGTGGCCACATAGACATGATACACATCCCTATGAGTCCCCACCCTAATTCCCTGTTAAATCAAGCCACTCAAACTCTTGTTGTGATGAACAAGATAAAGTAGTCACAATGCAAACATCACTATACTGTTTCACTTTACCACAGCCCAGAAATCCTAAAGCTTATGTGACTGCAACTATTTGCAGGTGACACACCCTACCTGGACATCTCTTGACACACAAACACTCCTTAACAACCGTGACCAACACCTTACAACAAACATAAACCTCTGATAGCACTTACACACCTTGGACGCTGGAAACCATGGTAAAGTATACTGAATTTCATCCCTGGGTGGAAGATCTATTGTGTGGTCATATGTGCACCAAGACAGAATATAAAGCCACATCAAATCAGCATGAGGTGCCCTATGACCAGTTTACTGATAATGTCCATGAACAGACTGACATACTTTAACTGTGAGTAGAGCCCAGAAGATGATATACATTTGTGTGCAAGAAGTATATGTAAATCCAGACAATGACATCATATTTTAACTACCTATCAACTCCTGTGACACCCATTCCTGTACCATAAGCTTGGTCCTCATGCAACTAACACATCTGTAGGGAATTTCCAAGTAGACAAATACAGTTTAACTTACTAAGCACTGTCATGGACCCACAAACATCACCCACATAAAATAGGCAAGTAAAGTGAATGGCATTACAACCATCCAAGTTTCACAACTTCGGGAGGCCACAGTGCATAGACACCTTGCACAAAATGGTTCTCAAAATTAAGGGGAGTCCTGGAAGGCAACAGGGCCAGGACACAGTCTGATGTGTAGCTACTTCACAGTTTCCATGTGGACAGGACAGTGAGAATTAGTCTCAACTGGGACTAATGGGTATTGGCACAAATGGCATCCACATGTGCCAAATGTGTCAGTGGAAGTTCATAACGATATCCACAGAAGACATCAATTGGCCTATATCTAGTAAGACATAATTTGCAATTGACACATTGCATTGTGTACATGTGTGTCTAAAGTACCTATCATGTATGAAGAGACAACCAATGCCTCCAAGTGTGTTGACAAGAATATTCACTTTGTACACATCAAATACATATGCAGCACACATCTCATTGAGTTCTGTCTGTTGACACACTTGCACACTGGACAAAGAAAGCTGAAAAAACTATGAATGCATAGAATGCCCTGGTGTGATGCTGAAAACAGATTTAAATATAAATTTGTTCAAATGTTGATATATACTGGTTACATCGGTGAAAAAACAATTCTAACCAGATTTGCATATATTGCAATTTGCACTTGGATGACAAAATTAGTTCACATATATCCGTTAGCACATGACTGTAAGCTACAAGACCTGTGCAAACTCTCACATAATGGTGTCAGAATCATAGACTGATACAACTTCATGTTTCTCCTTCTTAATATTTAACCCACATGTATGTACCAGATGATGTTTTGTCTCTTTCTTCTTTTGCCCTTGTAGTATACCATACTTACCTCCTGTGATCCAAGGGAGAATAAACATTCTTTTAAGAAATTGATTAACGTTGCAAGGCTTGACAATCAGCATATAGTGAGCTATCCCTAATCCAGACCTGGTTGAACAGCAGGTCCCCTGCTTCAGTGAACCTATTTTGATATGTCACTATCAAGCTATAGGGGCCATGGAATAGGCTATTTCACATTGTTCACAAGACACTTGCACATCTGATCACTGGCAGATGAAGCAGTTGTAAGTACCACATGCGTAACTCATATAGAAGTCACACATTGAAAATAGGCTTTGAAAGCTGTGCCATGTCAGCACAGTGCAACTATGAAATAGCTTGTCTAAAGACTCCAACGCTTTACAAATTAGTGCATGTAAACTCAGCTTATCACACTTCCAATGTCAATGATTGCAGATTACTTAAAAGACATGCGACTTCCAATGCTACCAGGCCATATATAATTCTTAGGTGTTCCCATAATGGTGCAAATCATGCAACTTGATAACTATTGATGGCACAATTTACAAGCCTGTGAATCCTGCTGATGTCCACATCTCACAACGACAAGTCAGCCTATCCCTCGCTGATAAATATTAACATGGACATATTGTTCAGCATAGATGCAGTTGTGTTCTTCACCTGAATGAATCTGCCCTTCTCAGGGATATGTTAAGACACAATTCCAGACATCCCATGTATGATGCCAAACAATGTATATTTTGGCCTTAAATTATTCATGCCCCTTGTAACACCCATCAAAGCCATTGGGAATAAGTTACTCTCACATCCATGTTTTTAACCCCCTATTACCAGGTTACACCTAGTCTGTTAGCCAATCACAGACATATGTTGTCACCTACACTTATGCAATCAGCTTGAAATCAGATAGGATGCATCCAGTCCGGTAAGGGCCAGTCTGACATTTGACACCAGTACACATAAGTCTACACATGCAAGTTGCTACATTGTACAAAAGATTGCACCAGTGCTGTTTGCAATTTTTTGCACACAGATCATTCACCACTTACCAAGGCCTGCAATTACACATTGCCTGCTACCTGAATGTATTTCATGGCTTCTCACAGTCTAGTGCTCAAGCATTACTTAACACAAAAGTGTTGTTGCCTCAATATAGCGACCAGGGGAAATACATTTCTTATTTGATTAATTATGTTGTGCATGACCACAACACATAAAGGGTATATTCTTAAACATTGTGTAGTCATGTTCCCATTATACAATGGAATACCAGTACTGACAATACCCTGTCTAGTCTAGCCTTACATGTCTCATAATCTAGGGACATCAACATGCACCTACTACTATTGTAGCATTTGCTACATTTTACACATTACATGGGTCTGGAGTCTCTCAAAACCGAGAAGTGTGAAAAACTGGCTGCAATACATGAACATGCATGGTATTGTATGAAGTTCATCAAGGCCCATACTCACCCCCTCTTTGCTGCTGCCTGGCTTTCAACTGCCCATCAAGGTTGGGATAGGCCACCGCCCGTATGCGGCACATTAGGCGGGCCAGGGTGCTGCGTGCACCCCTTCTGCCTGGAGGTGACAGGCCCAGCTGGATTTCTGCAATCTTCTTGCTCAAGGCTCGCAGGTCCTGCCACCGTTTTTTATAGTGGCAACTGCGCCGATGTGTGACCCCCAGGGCCCGCACCTTCCGGGCGATGGTCCTCCACAGGAAAACCTTTTGATGGGTGTTGACCTGTAAGGATGACATGGTATCACACACTTAGTACACATGCAAGATGTACATCTCCAGCTACTTTGTCACATAGGTCATATACAGCCAGCTTAAGCATAATACAATTTAGAAGACTACGGGGTATATTTACAAGAATTGGAGTTTCCCGAAACATTGTTCACGGATTCACGCACCCGTTGAGGCACCCAGCCCACGAGCATTCTCACACGTTGATGCTAATATGAAGACTCTCCTGTCTCGTCTCGGATAAAAAAGACTTTACTGAATATAAATCGAACGAGACTGCTCTTTTATGGTGTTCTAACTACGACACCACATACAGACACATTCTAAAGTTTGCAGATCATGTCCCAGTGTTCGCTGTTAACCTATTGGATCAGACATCTATAAAAACCCATTCTGTGGGGTCATTCGTCTTATCAATAAGGCTCACTCTGTCTGTATCATTTCAAGACATTCGTTTTCCTGGCACAGCTGGATGCTCTCATGCTATCTGCCTTGAAGTATATCTTCCCCGACCTTTAAGGCATTTAACTTTCAATGTGGTTTTCCTGATGAAGGTGAAAAGTTCACCGAAACGCGCGTCAATACATTGACGAACCAACATTGCATCATTTTTATTGACCAACATTGTGTTTTTGTATTCCATTCATTGTATTGTCTTCATGTCTTTTGTGATATGTTTTTACATATGGTGATGGTGTATTTCTTTCCTATCAAGACATCCATAGCTCGATTATGTTTATTGTGATATAGTTTCATGATATTTTTTTGTCAGACATTATGTTTTATTGTCCTGTTTCTTTATCTATCTTCAGTGTTGATTGAAATTAAACCCCATGAATTCATGTATTTTTGTAGCTATTTTTAACCACAGTTTTGTACTAAATAAAATTGACTTTTCATAATTTCTTAGTGGTACATTGAGTTGAATGCTAACATCGTGGGTTGATGGTCTACCACGTCCTTGACTAAGTAGTTGCCTAGGAACTCTTAATGAACGATCACACACTTAGTACACATGCAAGATTTACATCTCCAGCTACTTTGTCACATAGGTCATATACAGCTAGCTTAAGCACAATACAATTTAGAAGACTACGGGGTATATTTACAAGAATTGCTACTAAGCAGTTTTCACACTGATTTTTTACTTCTGCCGATTGCCAAATCCTAACGCTATGTTTGCAACGTATTTACAAGATTTTACTACATGGCGTTAGGATCAGCTAGCAGCCGGAAAATTGATGCTACCTCTAACGTCAAGGCGATGAAAAAATTGACACTAGAGTGAAAAAAGTGACGGCCGGCCAAATAGCGGTAAAAAAGTTCACGCTAGTCAGCCCAACAAAACTTTCCAGCGTCTAGCAGCAAAAAGAGCTTACAAATAAAGGAAAAATTACCTGAATGCAAAATGGAGCAGCCAGGACCAAGTTCAGCATAGGACAACCCCCCCTCGCCCCCGAAGCCCCCACAACAGCCAGGATGACCAGCCAGAGTCCCAGTGGAAGAGGAAGAGCAAACACAGATACAGTCAGGAGGAGAATGAGATCCTGATTGCGGAGGTGACGCAGGATCAACACCAGCCCTTCGTCACCTCCAATGTGTCATTGGGGACCAAAAATGCTATATGGCAGTCCATTGTCAACAAGGTGAACTCCATCGCAGAAGTCAAGATGACAGTGACGGACTGCAAGAAGTGCAGGCATGATGCCAAGTGCAAAACTAAGCAGAAACTGGCGAGCAATCGGCAGGCAGCATGGTAGACCGGAGGTGGCAGTCCAGTGTAGTTTGTTTGAATTTTTGTGCTGCAAACAGTTGAGAGTTGAATTTCCAATGACAACTCATGTGCTTTGCGAGTTTTTTTATTTCGGCTTTGAAAACGTCACGCTAACGTGTAATACAGTTAATAAAATAACGCTAATTGGTATTTGACCTCTATTTGTACCATTTATTTTAGCTGTTGCATGCCCGGCAACAGTTTATGGCTATGGCATGTGACATATGTTGTGTATCTGGCTTTCATTGGCCAGATGTCTTTGGTTCAAAATGTGCTTCGGCTCTCAACATGCAATCCTTCACAGATGCATGCTGCGCCATACTTCACAATGTTTGATTGGCAATGCATGCAAAGGTACAAGTTTCTCTGTTTTCCATATGTTGTATGTGTGATTACATGTGTGGCAAGTACTTAACCCATTCCAGTAAGGTGTCTATGTGTGAACCAAGCATGTACTACTTGTGTCAAAGATTTGAGGGCATGCATACAAGGCTCAAATGTTAATGGGACATCATCTTTATTTATGTTCTTGTGGTGTTAAAAACATTACCATATTTACAGGGTTGCGCAAAGTCAGTTAACCTTGATTTATGGCACCTTGTTCATATTTGCCTTACCACAGCAGTCTACTACAGCAAAGGGGTGGGCAATTGGTGTTGGGTTGGACGTTCCACCACAACATCCATTGCTTTTGATGCGGCTCCAGATTCACATATCTGGGGCTGTGTCAAATTTGACAACTCTGAAAATGCGACGTTAGACAGGCAAGACTAGGAGACATGTATCTAGTTCTAGTGTGTTTCAGCTCATTCAAAGTGTGCTGCATGCTGCAGTACACATGGATGAGGCAAATCCCCTTTCTAGATTATTTCTGTGCTGTAAGGGGTCCCTTCATGCACAGAATAAATAACCATGCAGTTCAGTCACCCTTGCTACAAGGCACAAGAGTGCCGGCACTGGCACTACCCAGATTTATTTATTTATTTATTTTTTACAGAGTTTTATATAGCGCGAACTTGACCCGAATCGGGTATCAGAGCGCTTTACATAGCACCAGTTGCATTACATGAGGACACATTCATTTTTTGGGAGATTAAGTGATTTGCCCAGAATGACAGGATGTTCAGCGTCATTGCCGAGACTCGAACCTAGCTCCCCAGATTCGAGGTCGACCGCCCTAGCCGTTAGGCCAACTCCTCTCCTCTGTTGGCACCAGTGCAAGAGCACGCACAGGGATGCACAATAAATATGGTACATATGTCTCAACCCTGTGTGTTGAGACAAGACAAAGCGCCGTGCTACCAATTTTTCCACAACACCAGTATCAGACCTTTCATTATAGATTACCCCTAACATTTTTGATTGGGAATTTGCTGTTTCAATGTGTGAGGCATGGACATGAAATTGGATGTATGTGACCCAGTGAGATGTTTTACGACACATGGGGGTGCACAGTGTCCACAGTCGAGACACCATACAGAAGTTAGTAGATGTGTTGTGAGGTTGCACAGAACTATTGAACAAGTATCCTGCATACACTGCAATGCAAGACACCTTGAGGCCAGTGTAGGCCATAGCTTTTACAGTATTTGGTATCCATTTATTGTTTGTCTGCCCTGGATATAGCAGTGCAGATTTCCTCTATGACACTCACAATATGCCTTCGGAGACCACGTTGTTAGCTGCCAGGCTTATGTTGGCATCCAGGACAGTGGGGAGGAACCTAGGAAAGGATGCCTGTGTGTTTCTCCTGCCACTCTGGCGGTGGTAGGTTGAAAAGTTCCTGATGCCAGCATGTGAAGGACAGAGGGTAGCTTGATCTGTGGAGGGATGTTGATGCAGTGCTGGGATGTGGCCTGCAGGCCAGGTGCTATCTGGTTCAGGAGGCGGACAATGGATACCTTCTTAAGCATGTAATGGGCTATGCCTCCTCTTGCCAGAGGTGAATGATGGTGATCCTCTGGCGGTAGATCTGTTCCCTTCTACGGCACTGCCGTGGTGGTTGTCATGACCCTGCTTCCCCCTGTCCTTGCACATTGTGCACACTCACACTTGTCCAACCTGGAGTGTGAAAAGTGCTAGTATTATGGAACTGTCCCGCATGTTCGTAGTTTAGCTGTCTCAATGTATCATGTGTGCTACTGATCTGAGTAATCCCTGGTGGCAGTGGCTGTTCCATCAATTACATCTGTGTGCACTCTGGATATGTCCAACAATGCTTGTACATATGAGGAACATTAGTTACATGAAAGACTTTAAGCGTGTTGCATTCACAACCATGGCACGTGTCCACACAACTATAGGCATGCACACATGGCCTAATTGATGTTGTTGACACGTTGTCAGCACACCTCCATGTGCGGCAGCTGGAGCGCTAGGCTATAAAAGACGCTCAAACTATCTGCACAAGCTTGCTCTCGTCAACTGTCTTCAGTGACGATCTTCCCGGCTGGGTGGTTTCCGGTTGTGCGTCTCTCCTTCTTCCACAGTTTCTGACGGCTCCAGAGAGCCTGTTGCTGATGTTCCGGTGGCGCAATGTGCCAAGGCATATTTACAAGGCCAAGAAAAAGCCACTTTACATGGCTTTTCATGGCCTTGTAAATATGTGCCCCTTTCACGCAGAACAATTTGTGAAACAGGCATTCTATGGGTGTTGCTGTGTGTTACCATTCAACACCCATGGAATCTTAACCGCACGGTTCAAAATAGCTGGCGGTCTGCGAGTAAGCTTGTTCCATTAGCAATGGAAGTTTACCGCGTCGAACAATCAGTGTGCCGCAACTGTCACCATGACAAGTTACAGCCTATGGCAGTGTCCACCTCGGCTCAGGACCCCCTACCATGACTTTTGAATAATGATTCGGTCGCTGCAAATACATTAGCCAATGTTGTGGCTTTGTACTCCACCATGGCTGGATGAACAATATTGTGTGTTAAAGAAGCATCAAAATGAATCGCCAAGACTCTGCTTACAAAGCCACCTTGAGAGGAGCTTTACACACTCATTGTCAGGCTAAACAAGCATGAAAGCACAAACAACTGTTTCAGGTTTACCTCTTTCTCTCAGGCAGTAAGCGGCCCATGTCCATTAACAGGTGTATATACTCCACAGAACATTGTTTAAAGCCACTGTCACAAAATGTGCGATCTGTGTGATGTTAAGGTGGAGAGGGGGTGTTTGTTTGATGATGTACAGAATCCGACATTCACAGAGGGCTGGATCGCTCAAATTTCAAGCACCCTACTGACTCATTGCAATTAAATGGAACATTGTAAGTGATCTTTGTGTTCTATACTTAAGTGTACATCTGCAGATTAATGAAGATGTATTTGGTAAATTGGTAGTGTATGTCATTGTGTGTGCAATGCAGAAATCACAACATGACAGTGTCCAGCATGGAACATTTGTCAGCATGAAGTGCTGAATGCAACCCAAGATGTATGTGGTGTACAGAATGATAGGCATAACATGATTCTACTGTGGCGCAAAAACTTGCTCAGCCAGTAAACATACCCAAGTCATGTGTTTTAGGCTTGTGAGAATTGGACTGTCTACTGCTTGAATTGGTCTCAACCAAATCTGTCACTAGTGAAATATGAATCTAATGGACTTTTGTTCCTGCGTTTCTAAACATTTGAGACATATTCTGAAATTGTATGTATGCTGTGGTATGTTTTGATTCATTTTTTTATTGTAAAATTTGGTTTGCACTGACATGGACTCTTATGTGTGGGTGCATGGTCTTTTATGTTTGTCTAAGTACATGTTACTGGGGACATTGCAATCTAACATCTACTGTGTATACACTCCACACATAGGTATCGTGGAGGAACCGGAAGACAGCCTCCAGTCTACAGCCCCTTTCCTGACCTACAAACAATGGACGAGAGAGACGTGATCCGCAAACACCGTCTCAATAAGGAGTGCATAAATGATTTGTGCCAGCAGTTGGTACCTTCATTGAGTCCACATCGCAACTATCCTACATCACTGACACCCAAAGTCAAGGTGATGGCAGTACTGCATTTCTTGGCCACAGGTTCATTCCAGTACACAGTGGCAACATCTGGTGGAATGTCTCAGCATATGTTCAGCAACGTACTTCGGGATGTACTGCAGGCATTGACCAGACACATCAACAGCTACAAAAAAAAATACCAAACATGAAGAATTGGCCAATATTAAAGCAGAATTTTATGATTTTGGTCGAATCTCACATGTGATTGGAGCAATTGATGGGACACATATTGCTTCAATTCCACCACTGGGCAATGAGCAGGTATATAGGAACAGGAAGCACTTATACTCAATCAATGTACAGATGGTGTGTTTGGCAGATATGTATATTTCCCACGTCTGTGGCAGATTTCCAGGATCATCCCATGCTCCTACATTCTACGGAAAAACATCATACCCAACTTGATGACACAACTACTTCCAGAGCGGGCCTGGCTTGTTGGTAAGTAAGATCTTTAATGAAGTTTGTTGCGAGTGGTTTTGTGTGTAAATTTGATAAATGTTTGCTGGAACATTGAACTCATGTCTATCTTCCATGTAGGAGACTCAGGATACCCCAACCAGTCATAGTTACTGACACCATTGCGAAATGCTGTCAGCCCAGGAGAAGTCTGCTTCAATGAGGCTCGTGGGAGAACAAGACGAATAGTGGAGCGGGCGTTTGTCCTCCTGAAGGCCAGATTTTGCTGGCTAGATAAAACTGGAGGAGCCCTACAATGCTCACCTGGGAAGGTGTGCCAGATCCCCGTTGCCTGCTGCATGCTCCACAACCTGGCAGTAAAGAAAAACATCCCTCTAATTGAAGACGAAGGAGACCAGCAGGAGCCACCGGATGAGGATCCGGGACTGGGTAATGATGACAGTGGTGAGGAGGAAGGATGTAACTTGCGACAACAGCTTATCAACAACTTCTTCTCATGGTTGTAAGTATGCACTGAGTTGTATTCCCAACCCTACAGTGCTTGTTGCTGAGTAGCTGTGAGGGCTATGTGTATGTATACACCAGAGTGTAGGTAAAGTGTGCTAATGTTTGTGCAAAACAGGTTTTGAAAATGATTGCTATAACATGCACACTGTATTAATCATGCTTTACTAGTACGAAAAGTAACATTGTTCTGGCTGAAGTTTAAGTTTACTCTTACTAGTGAGACATAATTTATCCTTGTTAATCTTAATTCATATTTTTGTTTTAGTGAACTTTGCCATGTCATCCACTTAGGGGATTATCAGAGTTGTGCCATCACCAGGCATATGATGCTGTGTCTGAGTCCAACCTGGACATGGAATAATCCTGGGAATGTCTGTCACAGACTTTAAACATACAGATCTGTCATGACATCCTTTTGCATATTGAAGAAATGGAAGTTGCTACAACGCCAATGGACTTATATCTCATCTTGTGTTATTTGTTTTGCACTATGTGTAGCATCCTGTGCTCCAAGACAATGTAGTTGTGGGGATAGACCATGGTACTTTTCATTCACATCACCGATATCATCCATGTGTGAAAAATGGATGTAGCTGTAGATGTGTGTCATCATTGTGTGTCACAGTGCAAGTGCCACAACACTGACATATGCTTGTAAGCTCCCTAAAGATGCTGCAAAACTTGTTTGTATGGGACCTGTCCTTACCGATCAGTAGTAATGGCCTGTTTACTTTTATTTTCTCTACTGATTATGTATGGAATTTATGGTGTCTAGGATCTGGTACCAGGTGTTGATGCAAATTAAATTTAGTGTTTCACATTAAAGTTTACATTGTCAGATGGTACTTCTCCTAAATTGTTGTTTTTTAATTTTACATGACAAATTAGGTTAGTGGCACAGATTGTTGAGGGGAATTTCAACTTGTGATGATTGTTTTGTACAATTGACTATCTGTGATTAGGTACCGTAGACATACGTTTGTATAATACAGTACATGTGTATGTCTATCTTGTGGTGCCATGTTTGCATGAGTTGGTTGCACTTAAGTTACAATTGACATGTACTTGTTGACCAAAGTTGATTACACTTTCATCATGGTGCAAGGATGCCTGTGTTGTCGGCAGGATTGTTTTTGTGCAGGAATGGGCACCTTTCTGGACAAAAACAATCCTGGGAGGCTTTTTACCTTTTCTATGTGTGCTGCGGTTTTGGCGCATCCCTAGGTTTACATAGTTTTGTAAATTTGTGGAAGCCTAAACATCCATGGGTTTTACATGGGAACACCCACCACAACGCCCATGGAAGGATGCAGAGTAAAGCAACGCTCAATTTGCGCTGCCTTACCTTACTCCATATCTATGAAACCTTTCAAAGCCACTTTAGGTGATTTCAAGGTTTGCCTCACCAGAGCATCACACAAAGTGACTTTACGGTGGTGCGTGGGGGTCATAAATATGCTCCCTAGTCCTTGAGCTTTTAAAGGGGAAAGGTGTTTTTTTTCACAGTTCCACCTTGGGCAGCTATGCACTTTATCCCGGACTAGGCACACTTGCAGGATGTATCACAATAGAACACCTGCATCAATTTGATTTGATGTAAGTTTTTCGCTATCAGATTCCATTTTTACACATCTAAATTGTCAACGGTAATATTGGGCTTAGATCTTGAATTTTTATCTTGGACTAAGCAAACTGGCATGATATGGTCTAACAACACGGCTGTATCTATTTTCTTTTATTTTTGCCATCTTTGCATAGTCCGTTCATACTTGTTTAATGGGCATTGCATTTCGTAATAGAAAAGTCTGGGCGCTTTGATTCAAGGTTCAAAATGGCTTGCATTAGGAATTTAGACACTTCTGCACTTGGGTAAGGGGACTATGATATAAGATGTCATGGATTTCATTGATAATGTACCACAGTATTTGATTCTTTAGGATTAGCTTATTCAAGTGTCGAGATGCATTTTCAACCAGGATGAGAATGATTCGTATTAGGCACTTATGCACTCATGTACTTTGTTTAGATTACGGTGGATTTAAGTGTCATGGTTCTATTTTAGATAATGTGCTATAGTTCTGTATGTTTGAGGGTGCCATGTGCTTGACTCCATAATACAGATGCAGACAGTATCATAGACAACTGAACGATTTAGGAGAATATCCATTTTTTTCCAAATGTTGAGAATTTATCGTAAGTGATAAGGTATCTAAACACTTGTTTATCATTCTGTATTTGTTGCTCAGGTGCAAAGAGGATACCACATAGGTTGGATAGGCTGCAAATGTCTCTGCCATTGCTGAATTGCACAATGTATTGCTACTGGTTAGCTTTGTATCTTACGGCCTTATTATGAGTTTGGCGATTCGATCGTCATAGGACCATGTCCGCCCCCACCACCAGCCCACGGCGCTGGCGGTCCAAAGACCACCATATTAGAAGTTGACCACCGGGCTGGCGGTGTGGAGGCGGGGATCTTGCAGTGGTGGAGAGTACTGTTACAAAATGTATTGATGCCTGTGTGTGCATTACGACTGCATATGTGTAAGATGCACACATATGCATGATATATGTGGGACAATACCATATACCCATTATTGGGGTTTGGCCCATATGTAGGCAGTCCTGGCAATGGGTATATGGTACAGAGAGGACTCACCTGTAGATCGCTGCACACAGGGTTGTAACCCTCGGAGTGAAGATCCTGCTGTGAAGGGGGACCTGGAGAAAGTATCCATGTTGGAATCTGCCTGGGAGAAGAAGAAAGGGGTGAGTACGCACCCCAAATCCTTCATCACCGTCACCTTGAAGCAGGCAGTCGGACCGCCATGGTCCACTCGTGAAACAGTCAACTCATAATACGCAGGTGCAGCTCCCCTGTATCGCCCTATGTCGCTTGCCTTTCCCTGATCGTGAACCTGGCAGTCTCCTGGTGGTCTCGGCAGTCCGGCGACAGTCTTCGCAAAGCCGATTCACCCAACTGGTAATACGGCGGTCAGATCGCTGAGCTTACCACACTCTGACCGCCACCGATGATATGGCGGTCCATGGGACCGCCAAACTCATAATATGGCTCTCAGTGTTTTTGGTTTTATGGATTCTGCTCAATTTTTTTTTTAAAAGAGACAAGATGGATGGAAGAATAGATGGTGGAGAGAAGGTAATAAGGAAAAAACATGGATGGATGGATAGAGTACAATGAGAGAAAATGTAAGGATGACTGGGTGGATGGATGGATGGAGGAGAGAAAGGAGGATCAGATAGAAGGATGACGAGAAGGAAGGCTAGATTGGTGCATGAAAGAAAGAAAGAAAAAAGAGAGAACAAAAGAAAGAAAGATGTCTAAAAGAGTTGAAAAAAGACAGAAACAAGGACAGACAGAAGTATGAAATGCTGAAATAGATGTAAAAAACATAAAGAAAGAAAAGAGAAAAAGATTGACTGAAAAATGAAAACGGTTGAAAAGAAGGAAGGAATCATGGACATAAGGAAAGAATAAAATAAAGAAGGAAGAACAGTGAAACCAGAAATGAAAAAGGAGGTTCTAAATTTAGAAAGAAAGAAGGAACCAGGGAAAGAAGATGTAAAGAAAAAAGAAAACTACGGGAAGGAAGTAATACAGTAGAAAAAAGAGGGCCAAAGTGAATATAGAAAGAAATATGGAAACATGGACAGGAATATGAAAAGAAAGATAAATATTAAATTAAAAAAGATGGGAAGAATGAAGTAATAAAAAATCAAAGAGAAGAAAAGAGAGAAAGAAATAAAAAGAAGGAAAGACATGAAAAGAATGATAAAAAGAAAGGTAAGAGAGAGATGAAAAGACCGAAAGAGACATAAGCCTTGTCTTGTCCTCTGCATGAGTGCCTTTTTACATCTGTCTCCAAAACCTATAGCTTATGTATTTTACAAATCAAATGTGTTGATTTTATAGCCATATAATAAACAATGCTCTGGTCAGAACATCCAATACAATTTCAAAATTTGTATCCACGTGTTATCCAACAAATAGTTCTTGGCCATTAATATAGGTCTCGTACTTTAGCCCAAAATAATCCAGCTACTGCCACCAGATTTTACAATGTTTGCAAGGACACCTCTAGCCCTACATAAGGATCCTTCTAGATTCACACACTAATCTATTGCAGTGCGCCATTCCAACACTGTGTGGAGGTTCCAGTGATTTCCATTTGCATAAAATGCCTCTTTTAGTGATCAACTTGGCCATTCCTTGCAGAGCCCTCTCTCCCCTGGTATCACCTATATCATCAAGGATCCTGAGCTGAGCTACTCTAAGAGTTAAATCAACCATTCTTTCTAGAATGCAGGTCAGTGTATTACTGATTATAGGGCACTGCCAAACCATATGAAAGAAGTCGACATCTGGGTCTGTGCAACTAAAGCAACGGGGGCTAGTGTCTGTCTTCAGACCCAGTAATTAGGGCCTGGGTCCCTGGCCACCTCAGTGGGGGGAGTGCGACAGCACCACCTTGTCTATTTCCTCTTCACGGGGCCCAGGGATGGGGTCCTGGGCCCCTTTCCTGATATCATTGGATAGCGGGACAGCGCTTCCCCTTCAATTACTTCTTCTCAGGGGCAGCCCCTGAGCCCTGGCCAACCCCAGGGCGTGAATTGTAATCGGCGGCAGAGCCCCACGTGCTTTGTCACTAGAAATGGAGTCAAAGGTCACCAAACTGCAAATGGCCATAATTTGGGGCCCCTGCGGCCGATTTTCACAATCTATGTCTTTTTTTGTTCCTGGGTAGGAGCCCTAGGCACCTGGAGCCCTTTCATCAGGCCTCCTGGCCTCAATGGTGATGAAATGTGCAGGGAGCTGGTTTCATTGGTTCCCTGCGCCCAGCCTTTCACTCTGCTCTTCCTGTGGGATTCTCTCCTCCTTGACAGAGAAGCCCAGTCTTTCCCCGAAATAGTCCTGGGGGATTTCCTGGTCCTGGAGAGTGCCCCACTGGTCCTGGGCCCAATAAGAGGTAGAGTCCTTAGTTCAGTTGGCAGTCGGAGTTCTTCCTTCCAATTGTCCATGACGTCAGCCTTCAGTCCCAGTGTCCAGCAGAAAAACACAACCAAGAGTGAGCTCTCCCCCTTGTGCAGGACCTTTTAATTGGGGTGGGAGTTTCCAGCAGGGATGCACCTTTGGCCTTTCCTGATGTGCCACACCACCTGTCCACCCCTGGCCAAACCTCCCTGCACATTCTTCTGGGATACTTCAAGACAGCGTCACCAAGGAGTCACTTTTCACATCTGGGATCTCAGCTCCATCCCTCGCTGACATCACTGCCAGTGCCTGCCTCAGCAACACTTCGCAGGAGCCCCCTTCCTGGTTTGGCTCCAGGGTCTAGGCTTTCTCCTGTTGTTTAGTGGTCTTGGGCCGGCCTTCTTCCTGGCATAAGATGACAGCTGGCTGATTGATGCAGAGCAATCCACCCCACTACTTCCTCCTCAGTAGCTGACTTAATCAAGGTTAATTGCTTCCTTCGTGGGGTGAGGCCTTTGTTCATTCCACTGGAGAGAAAAGCAATTAACCCAGTCCAGCAGGTTGACAAAAGGCCTGGGCTCTGATCCTGAGCTGAGCCAGAGAAACATGACATTCCTGGATGATCCATATGCTGAACAGATATGACTTTGACCTTTACAGAATTGTTCTTTTCAGACAGGTTACACTGTACAATCGTATGACCCTGGTGTCTTTAGACCAAGGGGAAGTGGAGCTGCACTCCAAGGCAGCCTTCCCCCATCGTGTATAAAGGAGTGTCACTCCAGACAAGACAGTGAAAACACACTGACTTTCCCTAACTGTGTACACCAACATTATAAGGCCTATCCCAGGTCAATACCCAACCCTGCAGAGTCCTGTCAGCACCAGACTACCTGTGCGCAGTTCCTGTGCTGTGCACGACAGGAGTCTCCCATGTGCAGCCCTCACACGTGTGCACACGTATTCACGTGTAACCAGCCAAGTGCCTCTTAGCCTTGCTGCATCGCAGTGGCCTTATCTTAAAAGGCGGACACTGGCGGTAAACATGCGCGGTTCGTTTTACCATGAGTTCATCGTGGGTGAGTCATAAATTTTGAAACTCTCCTACAGTAAAAGGTCAAAAACCAGGTGATTAAAAAGTGAAAAATCCGAGTGGATTAGATGGCCAGAAACATTTTCTCATAGTTTTTATCTTGTCACAGATGTCAAATCTTTGACACTCTATCTTTAGACAAATTGCTGCATATTTTAACTTGGAGATTTTATTTCTTTGACTGCAAAGTGAGAGGATTTTGCAATGTGAAATATGCAACAATCTTCCTGAGTGTGAAAGGAAAGGCTGTAGAAAGTTAATTATTTTCCAATTCACAACAAATCTAAAACTTTACAAATATTGCTAAATAATTCAGCTGTTAGGAAAGCACAAATAAAGCAAGTTCATTTCTATTTCTGAAGAGTGACAGAAACAAAACTTTCAAAAGGATAAAAACAACTAAGACACTTTGCTTGGTGATGCACAAATGATAAATATTCACTGAAATCCGATTTACACAGGTTATCATTTGTGCACTGTGTAGTTTCAGCAGCAAAACTACCTGCCCAAGCAAATGTAGAGGCCATTTCAATGGAAAATGTGCTGTCTGAAAATTACAGTGCACTACCACACCATATTTTAACAATGTATTTGTGCTCCAAAAAGCACCACTGGTTACATACTACACCCTTACCGTTGTACGGCTGAATTTGTGAAACTTGTTTCTGTCATAAAACCTATGGCTTCATTGGCATAGCACTGATGGCAGCACCCCCACTCAGAAAATTGTTCCAGCACCACTGCTTCATTCTCTCTTTAGCACTCACAAATTTACAAAAATTCCTTATGCTCTATAATCACATCTAAAGCACTCTGAGACCCTTTTTTGCCTTTTGTGTAGCGCAAACTCCATCCGGAGGTATTGGAGCGCTTATTTACAATGCACAAGGTCACAGAGCGATTGAGAGAGAGGATATTGATCCAACGCCAAGACTCAAAACTGATTCCCCAGTTCCAAAGTCGGCAGCTCTGGCTGTAATGCACATCCTTTCCCCTTTATGACCTTTAAGTGCTATGGTAAACCACAAGTAAATAAGTTGTTGCATTTTGCCATTCACCTGTGCTGCTGATAGAGCAAAATTGTTTATCATCTTCAGTGATATAATCTGAGTCTTTGCTCAAAATCTCTTTTTTTTAATGGAGGACTATTCAACATAATAGAACTAAAATGGCTCTGGGTGTCAAAACTGTGAACTCATGTCACATGATCCTCGTGACCGTAAGACATTACTTATATTTGCCCGCATATCTTTCAATTGACAGTGATCCACATGTGCTTTACATCCTCATGTTCAACATATCTAGTAGAGAAAGTCCAGAGGATTGACCATGGTCATGTCCCTTTGATCTTTAACAGTTAACCTGCTATAAGTGTTTTTAATTCTTCCAAACCAGGAGTTGCAAAAGGTGTAATGTTCTGGGCCTTATGTTAAAGACCTCTTGAGGTACCTACACATTAGTATCACAGCTCTCTACAAAGGACTTTTCAGCCATTAAATACCCTCTCCTTGAGGCAACTAGGGCGAGCTTTTATATTGAGGTAGACAGCATTTAATGGTCTCTATAGCCAAAGAGAAAAGGGCTATACTGCTTCTAGCACATTCGAGGCAGAATGTTCTCAATAAAAGGGGAGGAACAGAAGGACAATGTTTAGACTAACGGAGCAGAGCACAAGCCCGGTAAGGACCATTATTCACCTTCTCACTCACTCTCTCAACATTCCACTGTTCTAACGTAGAATTATAACCCACTACCGAAGGGGCTAGAGCAGTCTTTAATGTAATCTCCAGAGTGATAGGCTTGATTCACAGACAAGGGCTTATAACAAAGGGGAGAGACTTGGGGCCTCATTTACAAGCTCATTGTGCCACTGGTGCGTCCCTTTTTTTGACGAACTGGCAGTGCATTGGACTTGCCCATATTTAAAAGGCAACGTAAAGTCACCTTCATGAGTTTTCATGGCCTTGTAAATATGGGCCCCTTTCACGCATTACTCTGCATGAAAGGGGTGTTCCATGGGTGTTGTTGTGGGTGTCCCCATGCAGCATCCATGAAACCTGACACATTCCCCGATTTACAACGTTTTGTAAAGCTGGGAATGCAATCAGAATCCTATGCCTTCCCAGGGGAGGCGTAGGAGTGGCGCAACTCCTCTTTCTATGCATGCTGCATTCTGCAGCACGCTTAGAAAGAGGAAAATGCCATCAAGTATTGTTTTTGTGCAGGAAGGTTTCCCTTCCTGCACAAAAACAATCATCCCGCAACACAGGTACCCTTGCAACATGACGCAAGGGTGTCTGCGTTGGCACACGGCTGCTGTTTGTGTGCCAGTGCAGGGGAGAAGGGCAGGAATGTGCTGTATCTTGTGTGCCGTATCCTCCTCCGAACTCACGCCAGCGTTACTGGGATCCCCAGCATCCTTGGACCCCCTCTAGCAGATTCCTTCCTGCTCTCTGAGTGACCCGACTTCACTAACTGATCCATGGCCCCGGATGCCATTCTTCCCGCCTCTCTACGGCGACCCGTGTCCATCCTGTGCCCTAACTTCCAGCCCCAGCTTTGCAAGACACACTCTCTCTCCACTGCTTTTCCCAGGGTGGCACAATTGCTCCCACCCATCAGCACTGTTGATTTCTTAAAAATTTGTAACCTGGTCCTGATTATGGCCTAAACTGCATACAGCAGCGTAATTCATGGCGCCTCCCTCGTGGTTCCCGAAAAACCACCTTTGTTCATAATGTATCAAGTGTATGGGCACCAATAAGAGTTAACTGAATATATTTTTGTTGTTCTTACACCTCATTTCCCACTGTATATACCCCTTCACGTGTCACCAGCGCCGTTCACCTTTACAAGAGCACTTGTGCACAGTTTAGTGCAGGTTACATGACATTCAATGTAACACAGTGCTTTTGCGTTTGTTTTCTTGATCCTACAGCCAAATATATGGAAAAGAATTTCCCCATTCAATGTTTCTTGGTCTGTTGTCTCCTTGCCCTTTTTTCCTCATCCGTTGTAATTCATTGTGCTTTTTTACAAATTCTCTACAAATAATATCTGTTGAGACATTGTTGTATGCTATATAGTATCTTGTAGATACAGCGCATTTCTGCCCTTTTATTTTGACACACTGCAGCACAGCAGGAAGGCTTGCTGCACTGCTGTGCATCAAAATATAGTAAATGAGGCCCTTGGTACGGCTCAAGACATAAGGAATCTAACATCATTTGAACATTCCACCCATTGAGTATACAATGGAGTTGGCTTACCTCAGACCTTATTGACCCTCTGCCACTTTATTGGCTTCAGTGAGGTTCCTAACATTCCTATGTTTTAATGTAGCTCTGAACCCTGCTTCTGAGCATTGTACCAGTTGTTAAAGGTCCTCTAGCAGAGTTATAGGTCCCAAATGCAGGCAAGGTCCTAAAGCTAGAGAGAGGACCTTTAACAAAAAGCATAGCCTGAGAGATAACGGCTATAATTCTATCAGAACAATCCTTTCATGGAGGGTAAATTAAAGTATGAGACACAGAAGACAAACATTGGGATGTTGGAGAAGAAGGTCTTTACCTGCCATTTCTGGCCCTCGGCCATTCTTTTGTCTTCAACCGAGCTCCCAACATTCCAATTTTCCAATACAGCATTACAGCCCAATGGTGAGGCCAATACGAGCTGTTAAATGACCAAACCGAGTTACATGCCCAATTGACAACTAGTGTCAATAACAAGGGAGAAGTCATTTAATATCCAGAATAGCACGACACAGAAGGGCAATAATGCTATTGGAACACAACACCCATTGAGTGTAGAATGCTAAATTAAACATGGAGAAAGAGAAAGACAACCATTTGAATGTTGCATATGGAGGTCAATATCAGCCATTCTTGGCCCTCTGACACTTTATTGTCTTTAATGGAGCTCTCAATATTGCAGTGGAAATGGTAACTTTGACAAAATGTAAGCTATTGGAGATTCATCTGTCAAATTAGAAAACGATTTTTTATCTTTCTTGTTATTTACTTTTCTTTCAATGCTGAGACGAGGTTTCTCAGGATGTCTTGAACTTACTCACCCACAATCTCTCTCAATCTCTCACTGTAAGTATAAATTTGTGCTTGTGGTGGGCAGGCACCAGGGGTGGCTCCTCCACTAGGGCGGAGGAGCGTCGCCCCACTGCTTTCTCGCAGTGCGAGAAGCAGAAACATAAAATGGTGATAACTTTCAGTTATTACCAATTCATGTTTGGTTGCTGGCGGGTGGGTGGGCGGGGCTGCTCCGCGAGCAGGGCAGGGGAGGAGTGGTGTGCCTGCCCACTCCTGAGAGCGCAAAGACTGTTTGGTCGGCCCCCTGGGGCCACCCAAACCAGTCATGCGCACTCTGCCCTTCTCCATGCAGGCTGCCCCCCCCCATAAGCCCCTGGCTGGGCGCGGCCCGACTAATCACAACGCTGCTTGCAGCGTTGTGATCGGTTTGGGGGAGGGAGCCTGGCTCCCTGCTTCTGCTTCCTGTTCCTGCCGGAGGCAGGAGAGCAGGAGCAGAGAAGACACGGGACCCGGCCAGCGGAAAGGTACGTTTAATTATTTTATTTTTTAATTATTAAATTAACGCCCCTGTGCAACCTCCCTGCGCGACCTCCCGTCCCCCACCTATGAGCCATGCTGGCCGTGACTGGCAGGCACTCAATTTCGGGGACTGCAATCTGTTTTTCATCATTAGATTGTGACCAAGTGGAAAATAGGCAGAAAATTGGGAAAGAAAGAAGAAGAGAAACATAGCAAAACAGAGACAAAGGGAGAAAGCAGGGAATTACAAACAAACTGCAAAGGTAAGATCAAGATACAGGTAGTGTAGAGTGATGGAAGAAAGAGACATTTGGACGAATCAAAACAACACAGCCTTGCTATTCTGCACCCCGGCTGCGGACCGCTGCACTTTTTTTCTATAAATTAAACACTGCCAGGGTCTTATGTCAAATATAATCACAAACAATAAGATGTGAATACATTATAAAAAATTATTCAAAATATCATACTTTAAAATATGAAGTGATGATTCTTAATTGAGAACTTGGTCACTCAATACCAAAGCACTTACCACTATGTGCTCTCATCACTGAAATGGTAGGAGTGGGGGACGAAAGAAAGGAGGTGGAATGAAAAAACGTTTACTTTTTGATTCTATCTCTGAATAGTGGAACATTTTGTTCATGGGTAAACATACAGCTTAGCACCAGCAGTTGTTGACATACTTTTACCTCATGAAGAACTTAAAAAAAAGGTTTTCATGCAAATAAATCTCTTTCATCCAAATGCCTTATTGGGAAATTGCTCTCGATTGTTTTCACTGGACTGTAACTTTTCTTGAGCAGCCTCCCAGAGTTTGATGTCTTATTCTGGGGCTCATCTGCTATTTTTCTGCACGACTGCTGGTGTAATTTTGAACTGTAATTTTCACCAACTGCCTAGAGTAGAAATGAGATTTTCTCTTACCTGACCAAAAAGGACTTTTTGCACTCGTCGGTTTTGCACCTGTAGGTGTTTGCGTATATAATTTTAAACCTCTCGAATATGTCACTGGCTTTAGCAGTCATTGGATGTAAATGCCATTTTTTCGTTTGGGTGGTGCAAATGTCATTTAGTAGTGGTTGGTTATTGGTGTAGTCGATTTTGCACCAAGTGAAAGGTACAAAAGGCAGTGAAACATGTCTTGATCTATGTTACAGAGCACCGGCTGTGTTTGGAGAAATGCTCTCTGGAGGTGCCTACTTGATTTAGTGACCCAGTATGACCGTCCCTTTTCTCTTTCTTTAATTTTCCTTTTTTTTTATTTTCTTGAAGGCTTTTTTAAATATTGCTGTTTCACCCTTTGTTTATTGCTGCAAGGATCATTTTTATTCGACATTTAACTATGATTCTTGTCTATGCACAAAAAGTTTGCTTTAATTGAAAACGTTAATAAATAGATTTAAACATTTTTGTGGGGGGCTACTTCAGTTTCCAAGTTTTTCCTACAGTGATATAAAGCGAATTCTCAGAAATGTGATGAAGGAGATCACAAAGTGGCTCACTTTAACCAAGCATTTTCTTTCAGTGATATACAGCAGTAAATGAACAAGTGCGGATTCCACTTGCCAACACACCTTCTTTGATCTTGTTATAATTGACTGCATTTACATTCGCGAATCGCAATTGTTTTATTTACTGTTAAATAGCCTTACATTGAGGTTCACTGTTTTTAATTTTAGTTGCACGGCTACTGGTCATACTTCTCCCAAATTATGGGAGGGTTTTCTGATTAAAAGATCTCACATGACTGCGAACATTATATTCCAGAAGTTGTAACAAGTGGTATGTGTTTGGTAGCAGAAGGTGAGACCCAAGTGGAATATTGATATACGAGAAATGCCACATATAGGGTTGTGTGACTTGTGGGTGGACAGTGTAATCGAGAAGTATGAGGATGGGAATGAAACTGAGTGGCAGGACTGGCCTTGAGAAATTGAGGGTTATAATGAATGCTTGGTTCTATGTGGAACTAGATAGATAGATAGATAGATAGATAGATAGATAGATAGATAGATAGACAGACAATGAAGCCTCAGGTGATAAAGGTGGCTGCCACATGTTTTTCCATTTTGAAATAGTTGAGAAAGATCACTTGGTCACTCCCATTTTCGGCGTAACGGACAGTGGTACAGGCACTTATTATGGCGAGATTGGATTATGGCAACATACTCTATATGTGGACGGATAAAACCTCTATTAGATGGCTGCAGGTGGTGCAAAACTCCCCTGCAAGGATGCTTTACAGGCTTCTGAAGCAGACCTCGGTGGTGGGTCTGCTGAGGGAGTTGCAAGGGCTCTCAATAGAGAAGCAAATTAGGTTTAAAACCTTGTGCTATGTGCACAGAGCAAGAGCAGGGGTGGGCCCACGATACCTACAGGACTTTGTGAAAGCATATCAGCCGGCCCGCACTCTTCGTTCCAGTGACCGGTCCTTATGTGTGATCCCAACAGTAAAGTGGTCATGGATGGGAGGGTGCTTGTTTGCATATCAGGGTGCCAAGTTGTGGAACTCCCTCGCAGAACAGTTGAGACAATGTCCCTCACTCACAATATTTCGACGAGAGCTGAAAACCTGGCTGTTCTGAGTTGCTTCCTCTGGCGAACCCTATCCCTATAGATAGATAGATAGATAGATAGATAGATAGATAGATAGATAGATAGATAGATAGATAGATAGATAGATAGATCATTTATAACCTACCCTCTGCACGCTGGTTTGTGTCTGTGTACTGTCAGTGTAGCTTTGTCTGTCAAACAGAAATTGCAACATCTGAGTTTTAAATCCAAAAAGTACTGTACATGGCCTTTGAATATGCAGGAGTCTCCTATGGCTTCACCTTCTTATTTTCCATACTCTCCCACAACCAAAGGAGGAGAAGGAGGAACCCTTAAAGGGACTGAAGGATTTGGCTTAAGGATAGACACATGAACAACAGGATGGATCTTTCAGTGACTTTACAAGGCCGGGCAGGCACATAGCAACTGGATTAACAATATCTGTTATCACATAAGACTTAACAAATCAAGGATTAAATTTAGCATGACTACCTTGACAATTTTAATAATGAGTGGAGAGTCATATAGAATGCCCCGCTTATATCTTGGACCTGGTGTGTATCATCTGTCGGCAAACATTTTGTATGGGTCCTTAGCATGCATGAGCTGTGATGTTACTGACGTGTGTGCTACCGAGGCACAATACTAAACAGGTAATAATAGATGGTGGAGGAGAATTTGACAAGGTGAGGGGTAGGATAAGTGGGTAGAACCCCCAGGTACAGTAAAAAGCTGAAAACGGAAGCAAATCTTAATATGAGTTATTGCACGTAAATTCTCCCACTGCAATTCGGCATTTCAAGAAAATATCATGTGTGATGTGACAGAAATATAGGCCCTAATTACAATGTTGGTCAGACGAGTGTTCTACCGACATCGTAGTGGAAACGGGACTGTCCGATAAGAAGTCAGCAGTCCCGCTTCCACTATTATGATGCGATCGCCTTCACAGCAGTTGGAAAGTGTATACTTTCTATTGAGGCTTGTGCTGTGGGTTGCATAGTGGAGGCCGCAGAGGGACGGAGGCCCTGCTAGGGGCCCCCAAAGTCATAGAAAGGCAGACCGAAAGGGACATCGTAATCCCTATGGCGGTGCCTGAGAAAGCACTACCCTTATTGTAGGGATTACATTCCGACCGCTGGGTTGACGGGCTCCTTGAGTCCGTCGGAACAGCAGCGGTTGGTTCCTCCGCATGCTGCCTCCGACCACTGCATCATAATGCGGCGGGCGGAACGCTGGGGCAGATGTCATTAGGATCGCAACCGACAGGCCATCGGTTGTGATCCTACCGACATCGTAATCAAGCCCTTTGTGTCTTAAATATTGTGATGCCACAATATCATGGGTCAGAATATCGCAGGTGAGTTTATAGTTTTATTAAAATATTTTCAATATCATTGTTAAAAATATTTTTGGGTGTTATATTGTTGTAATTTATATCGTTTTTAAGTGTATGTTGTGTATTTTTGGCTTTAATATATTGTAAAAATGTTCCTTTTTCTGTGAAACAATTTTACGAATGGGAGTTTGGGTTTATACGAAATGAGATGGGAAGTGATTTCATTTTTTACATTTTTTTACGTCTGAATTAATGTTCATTTTTCTTTTTAATATTTAATACTCTGTAATAAGTATGTTTGTGAAATTATATAATTTAAAACATTTTAAGTATATACAATTTAAATGTATTTACTTAATGCGTTTTAAAAAAAATGTCAAACAATATACTAATGTTAGATTTTCTCACAATTCTAATAAGATGTTTTGTATACAATGTTTTTAGATCCTTGATATTTAAAACAATTTTTTGTTATTTTTTATAAACGCAAACATTTGAATGTAATAATTTTTAATATATTTGTTTTAAAGTAAGGTGTTTTTCTAGATTGTTTTTTTACATTGAGATCTTTAAATGTATGCTATTATTTTTCATATTTAATAAAATAGCTCATTTTTAAAATTATTTAAATGCATTTTTATTTCTATTAATTACACATTAATTTAAAAGTTATACTAGACATTTATTTTGTAAAAGGTTTGGCAGTACTATCAGGTTACTTTTTTATGTTGTGTGTTTTTTAATAATTAAAAATGATTTCTGTAATGTATTCTTTGTAGTGTTATATCTATTTTAGGTTTGTAGTAGTAGTTGTTTTTTCAATTTTTAAAGTATAACATGTCCCCTACTGTCTTTAAGCTTGAAGTGGGAATAGTAAATTTGATCCCTCAAAGACCAACACTTTTCCAAATGTGGTAAAGTTTGGAGTAGCAATAGTAAATTTGAACTCCCCAAAGTCCAACACTGTCCGCAATGGGGTTAAGATTAGAGTAGGAATAGTAAATCTGAATCTCCCAAAGTCCAACACCACTCCAATGTGGTAGAGGCTGGAGTGGGAATAGTAAATCTGAACTCCTAAATTCCAGCACTTTCCCCAATGTGGTTCGGTTTGGAGACAGAGTAGTAAATTAGAATTTGTCCAAATTATAATATGTTTTTTTGTATGGCTAAGTTTTTATTTTTATTGGGAGCAGAAAATGTGATATTAATAAATTGTTGGCATTTGTTTTTTATTTTTTATTTTGAACACTTGAACATTATAAAGTTACAGTAATTTGTAGTATAAGTGGTTTTCCTTTAATTGTGGTTTTTATATAAAAAAGTTTTACATTTGATTGCTATATGCATTTTTTAAACATCTCTTTTAATACATACTATTTTCTACTTCACGTTATTTCCAATAATTACAACATGTTTTGGTAATTTGTTTTATTTCCCAGAAAAAAAGGACATTGTTTTAATTGTATTTACACATATGATATAGTTATAGTGTACATAGATTTTTATTTGTAGTTATGCAATTTTTTAAACATGGTGTACAGTAATCTTTAACAAACATGCAACTCTTTCCATTATTTACATGTTTTAAACATTACAATAAATTAAAAAGTAAAAGTGCTGAATAGTATTGAAGAACTAAACAAACTGCTGAAAAAATTGGCTACATACTTTGTGCCAGTATTTTTAGTATATATTAACGCATAAAATATTTTTGTTCTTTTTTAAACAAAGAATGTGTGATAAAATTTTTAATATGTTGTTTATTAATACATAATCATGAATAAATAAAATACATTTTTAACACTCATTTCTATGGGAAGGAAGTATTTTTTGTCTTAACTTTTCCACCATGTTGTTTTCCAGTTTCTCTGATATTGTAATCTTTTTTCATAATATAGGGCTGTTCATGGCTTTTTTGGTTACGGTATTCCATTGGTGGTCTCTAGTTCAGCTAAGACTATTTTAAATTTTTTTCTATCATTTAAGATGCAGGGTCTGATTACGAGTTTGGTGGTCCACAGGACCGCCAAACCCGTATTGGCCATGGTGGCCATGGTGACCACCATCACACTGCAGGACTGCCGGACCGCCCGCAGTATTACAACTGCAGCCGTCAGACCGCCAGTGGACCATTGCAACTGCCAGGGGTCCAGGATCGCTGTATTTGCACAGAAGTCAGAGGCAGAAATATGCTGGCGCTGCATGAGCATATTTCAAGTTGCCTCACCACCACCCTTTTTCATGGTGGTGAGCCCACCATGAAAAGGGTGGCAGAGAGGCAACTAATGTAAGGGGCCCAAGGGGTGCATACTGGGGTGGCACATGTATTGCCCTCCTGGATTTGCACCCCCAGTTCCTGCACGGTGTGGCATGTATGCCACCCTGTGCATGAAGGTGCAGTCGGTGCTCTGGGAGTGGCAGTCTGCATGTTAGGCTCTTCTATGAGCCTAACAGACCTCCACTGTCATACCGCCACACAACTGCCAGCCAGACCAGGGTTGAAGTCCTAATCCGGCTTGCGGTCTCACCATGGATTTGGCGGTCCAACAGCGGATGGCCCATTGCACTGTCCACTGTAGGACCACCAAACTGTTAATTAGGCCCTTAGGTTAGTCTTTGGAATTTGTTTTTGTGTATTTATTTGTGTAGTGTTAGACCTGCCATCCTTGGTGTGGTTTCCCCTGACTTTCTGCCGTCAGACTTTCTGTTTTTCTGACTTCATTTCTGCTTGCGTTAGGACTCTGGGCACTTTACCACTGCTAGCCAGTGCTAAAGTGCATATGCTCTCTGCTTAGAACATGGTAACATTGGCTTATCCATAATTGGCATCTTTAATTTACCTATAAGTCCCTAGTAAAGTGCACTACATGTGCCCAGGGCATGTAAATTAAATGATACTAGTGGGCCTGCAGCACTGATTGTGCCACCCAATTAAGTAGCCCTTTAAACATGTCTCAGACCTGCCATTGCATAGCCTGTGGGTGCAGTTTTAAACTGCCATGTCAACCTGTCAAGTTAAACCTCTTGCCAGGCCAAAACCTTCCTTTTTAATAGATATAATCCACCTCTAAGGTAGGCCCTGGACAACCCAAGGGCAGGGTGCAGTGTATTTAAAAAGTAGGACATGTACTTTTAAGTTTTACATGTCCTAGTAGTGAAAAAATCGTTTTAACTACTGCAAGGCCTATCTCTCCATAGGATAACACTGGGATTACCTTATTACATTTTATAAGTGTAATTTCAGTTGGGAAAAGATTAGGCCCCCAAGTTTGGTGTCTCTGGAATCACAATTCAAAAGTCTAACTTATGGTGAAGCCGGATTTTAATTTGCAATTCTGAAAATGCCACCTTTAGAAATTTGGCATTTTCTTACTTTAGCCATTTAGTGTTTGCTGACTGTCTCTGAATACACATTTGGGGTGGGTGACAGCTGGTCTTTGCTCATTCCCTCTAGACAGTCACACACATAGGGAGCTTAGGTGTGACTTGATGGGACATCCACATCCTGATGGATCATCCAGGGCAGGATGGAAGGGAGGAGCTGGACACAGCCTCACACTTACATCTGAATAGGCTGTGTCCTGTCCCCACACAAAGGGCTGCATATCCTCCTGTAGTGAGTCTGGAGCTAGGGTAGGAAGAGCAGGGACTCTGTGTACTTTAAAGGCATCTCTTTGAAGTCCCCCCACTTCAAAGACGCAACTGCATATGAGCACTGGACCTCAGATACCACCACTTCACTACACTTCTGGACCTGTGGATACTCTTCTAGGAAGAAGGACTGCTGTGCTGCTGAAAGGACGGCCACCCTGCTGGACTGCTAGTGTGCTGGACTCCTGTTCTGCTGTGCTGAACTGCTTCCTGCTGCCCTCCTTGCTTGGGTGAGATGGACGGGACCCACATCACTTTAACCCAGAACCCAGAGTATAGTTCAATGGACTTGCTGTCTTGCTTCCGGTTCTGAATTCTCAGGGACATCAAAGTCTTCCAACCACCCTGCTACAGCACCTGGACTCTGCCATCTGTGAGTCTGTGGGTATAAAGTGCTGCCCCAGCTAAAATCCATGCATTGACACCGTTGCATGGTTCGGATCCAGCGCATCTCAATTGACAATGATGCATTGTCGGAGCTGCGAGGATCAAGAGCATTGCATCACCGTCTGGGAGGGGCATCGCATACAGCTCCGGCGTATCTGCCACTTTGCGTGGCTTGGAGCCTACACATCACCTATATTTTGTGTACCCTTTACGCATCGCCTCCTCTGCACCTCGATTCTCATCTCTGACAAAGTCACATTGCCTTGCCGGCACCCCGCATCTCATCCTCAAAGGCGACGCAAACAAGGAACTTTGCAGCATGCCAAGGCTGGTCCCTGTATCTGACCCCTGCTCAATCACATTCGGACTTAACTTTTGGATTTGAACCAGTCTAGCAAGACCAGATAGACCTGGTTGGCGCTTTATGCTTTTAAGCACTATATTTCAGTTTATAGCCCTTCACTGCCGTCGCACCAGCCGCACCAGCATCGAGGACTCCATCCCCCAGCAGCACTTGTGCCAGGAGGCGCCGCGTTTTCCTGCCCGCGCCCGAAGGTGCATAAAGAGAGCTCGGGGCTCCGGCAGTGCGGGAGCCCTTCACTGCCGTCGCACTAGCCGCACCAGCATCAGGGACTCCATCCCCCAGCAGCACCTGCACCAGGAGGCGCCGCATTTTCCAGCCCGCGCCTGGAGGTGCATAAAGAGAGCTCAGGGCTCCTGCGCTGCGGGAGCCCTTCACTGCCGTCGCACCCGCCACACAAGCATCGGGGACTCCATCCCCCAGCAGCACCTGCGCCAGGAGGAGCCGCGTTTTCCAGCCCGTACCCTGAGGCGCATAAAGAGAACTCGGGGCTCCCGCAGCACGGGACACGCGCAGGCGTGCCCGGGCCAAGGGCAGGCTGGTCTGCGCCCATCAGAGCCCGGAGGAAGCTGGGCTGGGCTACCCCCCTCTCATTTGCATTACCGCTACTTTCGCCTCTGCAACTTTCGGCTGTTCTCCTGAGGACCAAGGTACTGTTTGATCATTATTCTTGTGTATATAGTGGTATTTTTGTTACATCACCTGTCTGGGCCCTTCTGCAAGAAATATTCCTGTGCACCGTGAACTACCTTCACTATGGGAAAGCGAAAGGCTAATGAGGAGGGCCCGAAAGCTGCAAAACAAAAGATGTCGAAGAAGAGCAAAACGGCCACGAACATCATCCAGGGTGACAAGGATGGGGGAGGGGGGGTACTTGACCGCATTGATAGCCTCCTGTCTGAATGTGAAGGCCTGCTAGAATCCAACACATCCTGCACCCCAATACACTGTACACAGACCTCTGAAAGTCCTATATATAGTATTTTTAATGGCCACAATTCATCATCTCTTAACAGAGTGAAAGATAGGAAACCTCAAACAGCCATCCAAAGCCCTAGCCTGAGTGGGGTTGAAAATACAGTTATAGAGGGGGAAGCGCCTGCAGACGGATTTTCTGTCTTCCAGTGCAGTGATAGCTATGCTCCACTTTTAGACACGTCAGATGCATTGGATAAGCTTACCGATACAAGAAGCGAGGCACTAAAAAGGGGTCCAAAAGCGAAAAGACGACACAAACGTGAGGTACTCCCATCCACAAGCCCTGTCCCTCGTACCAGGAAAAAAGGTGACCATCTCAGAGAAACTACAGGCATACACACAAACCCCATATGTAGTGAGCCGCTAGCGTTGAGATCGTTAATAGTCCAAATCACGAATTTGAAAGAAATTAAAGCACTCAAGGCAGTAGTGGGTCGTCTCTCTGAATCCTTCAGCAAGGTGCATAATAATGTCCAATTACTAAAGGATAACTTAGGATCCAAGTCCATTTCCTTGGTACACGACTTGGGTGGGTTGGCTAATCATCAACCATTGTCAGGGGGTCCTCAGGTCACAAACAGAGAAGCTGGTGGCAGTAGTGGCAGCAGTACAAACCAAGGAAGGGCCAAGGGAGTCCATTATGTTCCAAATAGGTTGTGGGGGGACAAACCCAATAGGGCGGCCCATCATAATTTCTCAGCCCCAAATCAGGCGCAGGCCCCCCTAACAAGCATCCCATCCCCTGGGGCCAACAGGCTCTCCCCTCCTCATGGCAGTGGCACCACCCTAGCGCAGAAGCGGACAATATACCTGACCAACGTACCTAAGTCTGCTCCCAGACTATACATAGAGGATGAGGCGTCCCTGATTAACAAATCCATTCACTGGATCCGGCGAGTGCGGGGATGCCGATCCTTAATAAGGGATGATATAGTCGGGGCTAGAAGGCACCCTACCTTGGGGACTGCCACGGATGCTATTGCCCTTACCCTAACACACAACGACCTGGTCGAGAATTTAGTAGCCTATGACTTACGGACACAACATCTTTTTAAAACAAATACACACCTCATATATAGTCCCCCTGGCGGGACCAGAGAATCTACTTTTAAAAGTCCTGCTGCTTCTCAACTAACTGTGTCCAAGTTTAGTGAGATAATTTGATGGTTTCCTCCGTCCCTCCGGGCACACTACGTTGGCCACTTCGACAGATTATACCAGTGAGCACAATACCCCTATTACAACAGGGAATCCTTTAACTGAGATAAGATCCCCCGTCGGCGCCAGACCAGGAATCAGGACCCACATCCCCTAGTGTTGCGTTGAATACCAACTTATGCCAAATGTCACGCACCATCGCAATGCTATCCTGGAACATCGCTGGGCTGAGGAATAGGGGTGATGTTCCTGACTGGAACAACTTTATAGAAAAATATGATATATGTGCCTTCCAGGAAACCTGGTCTATAGAGCCGCTTTTCCATCTTGGTTACCTAAATTATTACATCCCAGCCACCCAGGGTGTTAGGGGCCACCCGTTGGGGGGGCCTAACAATCTGGGTAAGGCAAGACATAGGTCTCAAGGTTCGGGCTCTACCCTCAGAATGCAGTGACATCCTTGCAATTAGGGTGGCTCTTGGACCATACGGAACTTGTGCCATCATAAATGTATATGCTAGAGGCCTGAATGGGAGGGCGGAGATCCGAAACTATCAATGCCTTAGGCGGGCTTTTAGACACCCTCCCAGGGGAGGCCGGAGCTGTCGTAGTTGGTGATCTAAATACAACATTCGAACCTCTCGATAGTGAGGATAATGACCTAGCAAGGGAGGAGGATGAGCGCTGGGGTGTCCCACTCTTGGAATTATACCCAATCAAAAGTTGGACCGAGGCTGCCATTCAACTAAAAGCTCTTTGCTTGGAGCATGGTTTAAGGGCTGCCAACGGCCGATCCACCTCCGACAGACAAGGATCAAACACTTTTAATAACAGTTACCACTCTGATTACCTCCTAGTCAGCTTGAACCTATGGCACACCTTTGAGGATATGGCCATACAGGCACGCATGGAGAGCGATCATGATCCACTCTTCTCAATGTTCATACTCAGGGACCTAAGTGCACCAGCACAACCGGACATCTTACCCATTACTAGTGATCTTTTGGTCTCAAACAATATGCGCCAAGTTACATGGCCCATGATCCTAGCATGTCTGGAAACACTATCCACCATAAGTAGCGAGTTGGAAAGCACAGTTAGAGTGATGGAGACATGCCTCCTTAACCATGAACCGGCCAAAGAATTTACACAGTTACACAACTTACTGTTTTTAAAAATCCGTAGGTACTTCCAAAAACCGAGCAAGGCTAGGGCGAAAGACACCAGGTCTAAAAATCACTGGTACAATCATGAATGTAGATGTGCCCGTAAAGCCCTTGGTGAAGCAATTGAGGGGTTGATTACGATGGCGGAAGGACCGCCACCGCCAGCCATGCGGTGGCGGTCCTTCCATACGCCAACCGCGAGTTTCCCTCGCCAAATTGGGATGGCGGGGGGAATCTCACTGCGACCGTGGCGGTCGCAAAGACCGTCCGCCACGGAACCGCCACAGGCAAAACTCCGGATTGCCTGGCGGAGCGGTCTTCACCGGTAAAATGGCGGCGGTGCCTAGCAGGCTCCGTCCACCAAATTACGATGAAGGCTGGAGACAGCCTTTCCATGGCAGTGGAACCACCATAGAAAGGCTGGCGGGGATTGGGTTTGGGGACCAGTTGCGGGCCCCCCTTGTGTTGGGGGAGGCCACGGTGCACTTGGGGGTACCCATGGTACCCCCCCTACATTTCACAGCACTACGTGGCAGGCACCGTGTGGTGCCTGCCATGTAGTGCTGTGAAATGCACAACATGGCACTTTCACATCGCGGCAGGTGCTGCTGTCAGCAGCAACCGCCGCAATGTTAAGATGCAGGATCCGACCGCCACGGTGGCGGTCGCATCCTAATCCGGTGTGCGGGACCGCCACATGTATGGCGGACGGTCCTGGTTTACACCAGGTTGGCGGACGGACTCCAGTCCGTCCGCCATCCTAATGAGCCCCTAAGTCGGGTGCTGTGGCTACAGTGCGCACTGCCAGGTCTACCTGTAAGAATGTCATCCACTGCGCCAAAAAAACCTGGGATGAGGATAGATGGCAGGAATTAAAATGCGCTTGTGACAGTAACAACTCCAAGTGGTTCTGGAACGTGGTTAAATGGGGCAGGGGTGGAGTAGCACAGTCACCGGAAAATCACGTTGACCCCGATGTGTGGGCTAGCTACTTTGCCACTCAATACGCTGATGATGAAGCAGAAGATAAATTACCATTCCCGATCTATCCCTACCCTGCTGGCAGGGTATTTGATGAGGCAGATGTCACAGGTGCACTTAGTGCTCTAACAGTTGGTAGAGCCCAGGTGATAGACTGTATCCCTGACAATATTTTCCTGCATGACATACCAAAATGGACCAACTATACACTACTACTCACTAATGCCATAGCCAAAGGAGCACCTATCCCGGCCACTTGGCAGGAGGCGGAGATAATTCCTATATATAAAAAAGGAGACAAATCCATGCCTGGCAACTATAGGCCAATAAGCCTTATAGATTCAATACAGAAAGTGGTGGCCTGGCTTGTTCTGGCCAAGGTCCAGTCCTGGATTGATGCTAACACCATTCTCACCCCTCTTCAGGCAGGCTTCAGGGCCTATATTAGCACAATTGCCCAGGTCTTCCGTTTTGTTCTTATATACTGGCGGATAATCATTCTCGGCAAGGGCAGCATGTATGCTGCCTTCGTCGACATTAAATCCGCCTTCGACCTGGTCTCACGGAACAAATTGTGGGACGTCTTGAAGGAGATGCCACTCGATTTACTCTCCTTGATTGTCTGCCTCCATGAGGAAAACTATGCACAAATACGTTGGGGGGCGGCAGAAAATAAAACAGATCCCTTTCCCGTGCGAAAGAGTGTCCGTCAAGGATGTGTGTTGGCTCCCACATTGTTTTCTCTCTTCATAAATGGAGTCACAAACTTTCTTGATGCCACCCACACTGATGCTCCTGTCTTAGCTGGAAGAAAAATTCCATTCTAATGTATGCTTATGACACGCTGATAATCTCTAAAACTCCGAGCGGATTTCAGCGTGCCTTCCATCGTTATGAAGAGTTTTGTCTCCTGGGAGGTCTTAAAATTAATGCCGCCAAGACAAAGTTCATGGCATTTAACCAGCATAGATCCTTCAAGGGGAAAATGATGATGGATGGGCTTCCCCTGGAGCAGGTTGATGCTTTTGTTTATCTGGGCATCAAACTGCAGAAGGACATGAGGTGGAAGCCACACATCGAAGTCATGGCACTAAAGCATCGGCAGTTAGCTGGCACCCTTAGAAAGGAACTTAAAACCTCTCTGACAAAGCCCCTTAGTCCGGCACTTCAAATCTATAACAGCAAAGTGGTGAGCTCAGTCCTTTATGGGGCTGAGCTATGGGGCCTAGAGAACCTGACCCAGCTAACAATCGCCGAGAATGCGTTTCTGCGTGCGATTACCAGTCTGCCACAGAGTACACCTACCCTCCCCCTAAGGAATGACCTAGGTAGGAAAGCCCTGACGGATCTAGCCAGGCTATGGCCAATTCTATATTGGCGTAGAATATGGTGTACGCCGGAACTGGCAGCATATATAGAGGGCTTAAGGGATATTATCAATTTGGATTTTTTCACAAAATCAGCTGGCTGCGAGATCTGAGAAGTCTGATGAAAAAAATGGGCATATCACACCTGTGGGATTCCCCCTCTACCTTAACTCTCACGTCAAAAAATAGCCTCAAAGAAACCTACTGGGAAATGGTTGCACATGAAGAGTTTAGGCGCCATGACCCCACCTCACTCTCGGGGCTCTTTCTTCAGATAAAACCATGCCCGAGCCTTGAGCCCTATTGGTATATCATCAAAAAGCCTTTGGACCGAAAACTTTATTTCCAATTCAGATCAGGATCTTTGCCCCTGAAGTGCTTTTCATCCAAATGGTCTTCCACCGGGGACAACAAATGTCATATATGTGCCAAATATTTTGAATCATATTCGCATGTGCTTTTTGCCTGCCCCGCTACGCCAGCCCGCGTAAAGTTTGGCTGGTGCAGCTCTGTAAGAACATGGGCACTAGATCACACAGCATAGCCCTGCGAATCCTTTGCTCAGATCCATCACCTAGGTACGCAATCCCGGTGGCAACATTTTTGAGGTGGATGTGGCACATTCGTTCCAAACAAATTATGGCTGGAAAACGATCATGATAAAATCTTTTAACATGGTGTAGGTGCATGTGGGCATAACGTGACCTATGGGGCCCAATACGACTGCAAAGGCTTACGAGACTGTCTGTATTTTATGCTTTTTAATCTTGTCATGTCATGTAATGTTTTATATAGCGATAGCTCTGATTGCCTTTCTTGCCATCTTTTGCACAAATGTTTTAACTTAGATTTTAACTTTTGTACTGTTTTTAACTTCTATCTGTAATGCTTTTGTGACTAGCATAGTCGAATAAAGCTTCTTTGACTTGACTTATTCTTGAAAAATTCATAACCGATTCTACTCAGTGGTGTTTTCACTGTTTTACTGTTTGAAGTGTTGCTCAAATACTTTACACATTGACTCTTAAGTTAAGTCTGACTGCTCTGTGTGAAGTTTCCAGGGGGTAAGCACAGGTTAATTTAGGGTATATTTGTGACTTACCCTGACTAGGATTGTGGTCCCTGCTGGACAGGGTGCATACTTCTGCCAACCAGAAAGCCAATTTCTAACTTGTAGTATGTGTTAGTTTATGGTATTGCAATAGGTCTTACTGTAAAATATAACTGTAGCTGAATTTTATGTGTGAGCTATGTGTATAAGAATGATTTTAATACTTTTTACTGTACTTTGTTTTACACCAAGGTTGTGTTTTGAGGTATGTTTATATGTTTTTTTCCTTTACAGTATTTTTTATTTTCAGATATCAGAGTTTATTTTTAGCCTTAATGCCTTTTATTTGTTTTTCAATTGGTTAATTTTTAATTAAAATGATTTTTATTTTTATTTATTTTTTTGTTTTTTTGGAGCTTTTTTTTTTGGGGTTTGGGATGGATTCCTTAAATTATTGAATTCATATTGTAAATTCTATTTTTCTCTTATTTTTGCTTTTTAGGTTCTTTATTATCAATATTTTTGGGGACTGTATTTTTTGGGTAGTCATTTCACTGACCTGGACTTCAGCTATGAAATAGTTAGTGCTGTCCTATTTTATTTATGTGATTGGGAGTGCAGTGTTAACTAATTTTTATCTTATGTTTGTTTATTTATGTCTGGGTAATGGAACTATGCTTGCTTAGTTAAAATAATGTTAGTTATTTTGCATTGTACATTTATTTCTTTTGAAATATTTATTATAGTCAATTCTAATTATCAAACTGATTTGTTTTCTTTTAAAATTCTTTCTATTCTGATTGGTATTTCAAATTTGCTCTAATAATATTTAGAAATGAATACTGATAAAATATGATGGTTTCTACATTAGAAGGTTAAATCATGATGTTGTATAGTGTGTTTTTAAAAAAAATAGGGTTCTTGCTCTCGCAGCTAGATATGGAATGACAGAGTTTTCAGTAAAGGGTGCTGCTTTGAATGCTAGGAGGTCATGCATTTGGTTAGTTTGTTTAGGAAGTTTTGGTTTGAGTTGGATTAGGGATTGTTCCATTCCCTTCCATTCTTAACTCCAGGTAGCTTGCTCTTTTTTAAATATTTCATGGAATTGCTAGAGTATATGGTGGCTTCTTTCAAGTGTTCCCTTGATGGAATTTTTCCACCCTTACACTGTATTGTTTGTCTTCGCTTCTTGGAACATGGTACCGTCATAAGCATTCCACCATGAAATGCGGTACTTGGGTTGGTTTCTATAGGCATCCAATACAAGTAACCTCAAAATAATCCATTAGTGGAGTTAATTTGGTTCATAATGTTTATTGATTTATGTTACAGGAATGTATGGTAAAGCCATTATTATTTTTTTTAGTTCATGTACAAATTCTAAGTTAGTTGCATAGCTGATGTTCATTGTGGATTTTGGTACAACTTAAAAGTGCCAACCATCATCCATGTGTTGCATTACCTTAAGGTTAGTAAATTGTTATTGGTAGTATCAATGATTATTTTTTATCATTGATGAGATTGTTATATAGTGCCTTTTTATGTGTGGTCAGCAAGTGCTGGGGTATATCTAGATCTTCATATTTTTTAGGTGCTACTGGTATTTCCTTGCCAGTTCTGCATGTTCTGGTAATTAATCTTCTTAGGGTCGGTATGCCAGGGAATTGGCCTGTTACTTGTTCATAAATGTTTGGTATAATATTTTTATGCATTGTTACAAATGGTTCTTGTGAGTAAGTACTAGCCTTTTTGGGCCCTGTAAAATATTTCTGTTTCAATAATATTACGTGGAAGGTTATGATCCTTAACATTTTCAACTATTTCCTTTTTAGTGGAAGGCCCACCATAGTGCATATTTGAATATTATTTAGAGCATTTTCAGTGTTTTGTCACTGTTGGTGCTCTCCTTGCTATAAATACATCCTCTATAATTTAATAACAGCTGCCCTTTTTGGGATTTGATGTATTTTGTTGTTTCTGGCATTGTATCTCTGGGTTATAGTGTATAGAAATATATGTTAATTCTGTAAAAATATTATTATGTAATGTTAGAATCACTAACATAATATCGACACTGGTAATATTGACATACAAAATTATCGACACACAAATATCGACAACATAAATATCAACATGCTATACTTATTTTTAAAAATTCACAAATATCGAAACAAAAATATTGTCTAAAAGAAACATTGATACAACTAATATCAAATCAAAAATATTGTTAAAACTACTATTGTTAACATTAAATAAACATACAAAATAACACAAATATCGAAAGCAAAAATATAGACCACATAATTATCGTCAATACACAAATATCGACACCTTAAAAATAATCCACATAACACAATACATAACAAATTAAATATAAACAATATTACAAACACACACAATATATTAAATATGTAAAATTAAAATTAAAATAAAATATAATTAAAAATATTTTTTAGCATAACTAACACCACCAAAATAATTACTCTTTTCAAACTAAATATATAAAATAAATGATTTATTTCATACCTTAACTACAGTATAAGGTACAAATTAAATACTAGAATATTTTTAAATAAACAAATAATATAAAAACGATTAACTGAACGTTAATTAGCGTTTCCCAACTAAGGAAACAACTGCCAAAATCATTTAAAAACATTTGTAACATCCAATGAAAAGCACCTACAACCTAAATAACCCAATAAAATTTAAAGAACAATTAGACAAACACCATATAAACTAAAGAAAAATCAACATTATTTTATATTAAAACAGCAAAGACAAGAATAAGGAAAATCTCTGCCGGATTGCTTCTACAACATCACACTGCTACATCGAAAACAACGATTTCAAATACAAAATAAGTAAAATATAAAGCTTATGTTATAACTTAACAAAAGATAAGTACAGTACTTTTAAAATAATCAAACAAGTAATGTAATATTTTATCACCTCTACAGAAAATCCAAACTAGACTCAACTAACTAAAAACAACATCAAAAAAGCTACTGGAAAAAAAGTAAGTATAAATTAAATTAATGCTAATCCAACAACTAATAATCCCAAACCAAAAGACCCACTAACCACCCAAACCCCAAAATACAGAAAATGCTGTTAAACAAATCTTTTAAAACTATATTTTTTTTTACAGAAAAAAAACGAAACACTAAATCCAAGCACCAACAGAAAACATCTGAACGTCGAAAAAGTTCTACAGAATAAAACATGTAAGTATAGTCCTTTTTTAAAAATCCTGTAATACAATAAAACATTTGTAAGATATGTAACATTTTCTATATATTTTTCTCATAACAGTTAAAACATCAAAATGACTGAAGGTGCAAAATTCTTTACTTCACAAAAAGGAAAACTTTTATTATGCTATATGGGATATGTCTACACCCAAGAAAAACAAACAGGCAACAAAATTAATTGGAAAAGCAGCAAATATTATACAAATGCATGTTATGGGAGGGCTACAACAAAAAGAACTACTGTATTAAATGTAAAAGAACATAACCACCCCCCTAACATAGCAGAGAAAGAAGTAAGAGACCTTTTAGATACTCTTAAGGAGGCTAGTACTAGCTCTCAAAAACCTACATCTGAAATACTAAAGGCCATCCTACCCCGAGTTCCAGCACACATAACTGGCCAATTACCCTCCATCCCAACGTTAAAAAGATTAATATCTAGAACAAAAAAATCAACTAGTAACACCCCACCTGCCCCCAAAACTTTCAGTGAAGTTCAAATACCACCTGAACTCACTCTAACTCATAATGAAGAGCAATTCCTTCTTTATGATAACAAATCTAATGAAAAAAGAATTATGATATTTGCAACTCCCACAAACCTACTTAAACTGCAAAATTGTGAAACATGGATGATAGATGGAACATTTAAAATATGTCCTAAACCATTTTACCAATTATACACAATCCATGGACAGTATCACAATAGCAACATCCCCTTTATATATGCCCTGTTACCAAACAAACAAACAACTACCTATGTAGAACTTCTAACAAAAGTAAAGCAAGAAACTAATAACTACTACCCACAAAAAATTATCATAGACTTCGAACAGTCAATGATACAAGCCATCCTAAAAAATTACCCTCACACAGCAATACAAGGTTGCTATTATCACTTTAATCAATGCATATGGAGACACCTTCAAAAATCTGCCCTTAGTGTAGAATATGCAACTAACAGCAATTTTGCATATGAAATTAAAAAGCTAATTGCACTAGCCTGCGTCCCAATCACTGAAGTAGCTGAACACTACAATTTATTAATAGAAAGCCTCTATTACCTAACAAATGAACATAAACTAAGTCCCATACTAGATATTTTGAGGATACCTAGATGGGAAGGTTACACAGATCTGGACACAGAAAACAGCCAAAATTCCACATTCCATGGTGGAATGTATACAACAGTACCCTAAACAAAGAAGCAAAAACTAACAACGCTGTTGAAGGATGGCATAATGCTTTCCAAGCCACAACAGGCAGAACCCAACCAACCATACATAAATTACTAGAATCAATCCAAAAAGAGCAAAGCTACCAACAACTAAGGCTAGAACAATCTGTAACACAACTGTGTCCAAAACTAACTAAACAAACTAAAACAATGTACAAGCATTTACAATATACAGTAAAACTCTACCCAAACACTAAAGGGCTACAATATTTAGAAACAATAGCAAAATCCCTACTACAAAACATTAACACATAAACATAGAAAAATCCTAATTGCAAAATTAGGGGGTCATTACGATGGCGGAAGGTCCACCACCGCCAGCCATGCGGTGGCGGGTCCTCCGCCATCGGACAGCAATTTTTCCCCCACCACATTACGATGGTGGGGGGAATTGCTTTCCGTCCGCGGCGGTCGCAAAGACCGCCCGCCGCGCTTCTGCCACAGGCAATTGTACCGATTGCCTGGCGGAGCTGTCAGCATGCCTAAAATGGTGGCGGTGCCTAGCAGGCACCGTCCACCATATTACGATGCTGCCTCCCCACCAGCTGGTGTATGGCGGTGAAACCTCCATTCACAGGCTGGTGGAGATTGCATTTGGGGGCCCGTAGCGGGCCGCCCTTGTGTTGGGGGAGGTGGGAATGCACTGAGCATTTCCCTGCACCAGGTGTCAGGCACCGCATGGTGCCTGCCACGTAGTGCAGGGAAATGCAAACACTGTATTTCTGACATTGCGGCTGGTGCTGCAGCCAGCAGCACCCGCCGCAATGTCAGAAATACACGATGCGACCGCCACGGTGGCGGTCGCATCGCAATCTTGTGTGCGAGACCGCCACAATCCAGGCGGACGGTCCCAAGCACCGGCACGATGGCGGGCGGACGGACGGAAGTCCGTCCGCCATCGTAATGACCCCCTAAGCTCTTAACAAAACTATTTTTTTTCTAACATCTAAAATATAAATATAATGTCAAATAATTTTATCCTTTTTATAAAAATATTTGACATAATAAATATATTTTATATCTTTAAAAATATCAATAACAATTATATAAATAACATTTCCCTCCCACTGTAAATAATTTAAAATAACTAACATTTTTTTAGCTGAAGAATATAATCCAGACAGCAAGTAAAAAATCCAAAGTTATCGATATTCCAATACTTAGTTAAAAAAAAAATGGAAAAATACAACTGTATAAAACAAACTCCGCCGACAAATTATCCGTAGTGTAGAACCATAAAAAACCCGAAAAATAAATTTAAAAAAAGAAACGCTCCATGAAAACCCGAAAAATTCCTTTTTTTTTTAAAAAAAAAACAACATCCTTCTTCTAACGCCAATTCGGAAACGTAGAATACCTGTGAAAAAAAACACAATCCCTCCCACACACACATACAGTAATATTATTTTTTTTAAAACATATAAACATAATTACAATTCCTTAACACAGTACACTAAGGGGCCGATTCCGATCTCGGCCGGTAGTGCTCCGAATCGGATTCGGATTCACCGGATCCGATTCGGAGCCCTGTTTCCCGACCGAATCGTACGCGGGTCCGGCCGAGCGAGTACGATGCAAGCACCCGCGAAATCGCCGACCGACTCGAACGCGGCTACAACACGCTCCGACCGACTCGCATGGACACGACTCGCACCGCGCTATGGAGACGTTTCCCGGCCGGGTAAGTACGATGCGCGCCGCGAGCAGTCTGACCGACTCGCGCCGTCCGGCTCGAAAAAGCTGTCGGAGCCGGACTTTGGGGGTCCGCGTCGGACCCCCCTGTACGCGTAGGCACGCGAGTCGCACACAGGGGGGACCCATGGGTCCCCCTACCTGTGCATGTATGCCGCGATGCGCATGGACGCGTACACGCTGTAGGGGGCGCCCTTGTCCGCCTCGCACCCATTGAGTCAATGGGAGCCCGCGTACGCGTTGTACGACAGGCTCCCATTGACTTCAATGGGAGTCCGACCGACTCGAGTCCGATAGCATGCGTGCGCATCGTACTCGTTCGGTCGGACTGCTAGGGTCCGATTCGGTCGGAATTCTCTCCGGGTCCGGCTCGGTCGGAGAGATTTCTGGCCGGAATTGGAATCGGCCCCTAAATAGAATTAAACATATATAGCAAACCGTAACACTACACTTGCAACGCACTAACCGCATTTCACATACGCTAAACTACAAACGAAACCAAATACAAACCGTATATACACTATAAACTACCTAACTACCTTCCCCCTACTCCTAAATTAAGTCTAAAAGTAACTAAAATAAACTTACCTTAACCGATGCAACGCAGCTTCCAACCGGTAGCTTCTCCCTTCAGAAAATACTTTTCCACATTAAAGTCAATGTAAATTAGAAATGTTAAACAATTTTTTTTTCAAAAATACTTATTAATGTTACTAATTTAAAAGAACATTTTCGTATTGTGTTAAAAATTGTACAATGTAACAACAACAACAAATTTCTTTATTCGGTTTCATATTACATTAAACCATAAAAGCACAATATGAGAACCGGGATGAAAATGATATGGTACAATATGTACAATCACGAAAGCAGGTCTGTGCAAGTTCATAATTCGAGTTATATGTACAAATTGCAACTAATCCCAGACTCCAATTATATTAGGAGAAAACAGCTAAAAACAGTACATAAAAACCAATAACTAGATCCGCGATCTATTAGCAATACATATACATGATACAAAAGATGGTAATGAAGGACGAGCCAACTAATCACAACTCGCCCTGAGCTTGATAGCAGATTTTAAAAAACTTAAAACATGAAATACAGTATTGCCCGTCAACATCTGGAGAAAAATAAAGGCAGGTCTAACTTGTTTAAACGTAATATACAGAAAGATGGCAGTGGTTTTACGAGAAAAGCCAGCACCTCTGTTAGTTTGCAATTTGTACAGTGCAATATGTCCTCCGGCGTGCTCAATGTCAACACTGTGCCATCACAGTGTTGCTAAGTACATAGAGAAACTCTCCATATACAATGACCATAACAACAAAGACAGAGCACAGCACAAACAAGTATTATCTGACTAACACTAGTCAGTAATCAATTTAATTTCAGACAAAACAGACAATGAAACAATCAATATACAGTCATCTTGATCTCCAATGAAGTTGACACGTAGGTATAAATGAAGAACAGCCAACACGTGTTTCGTCGTAAGACGACTTTCTCAAGGCTTCGGTCGATAAATTAGTATGTACACAAAATCAGCGCAATAAAATGGTAGAATCATCAGTTACGTGGTTGGTGAGCCCGGAATTCGTTATGGTAAACGAGTGGGAGTCTACGAGTCGAGAACTCCCAATAAGAGTGGTGTTCTTAAAAGCGTGATCTACGGTAAAGCAAAGTCAGAGCTTCTAGGTCACGTCCACGAAAGGTAAAGTTTACCATAACGAATTCCGGGCTCACCAACCACGTAACTGATGATTCTACCATTTTATTGCGACTCATGATTATATACTGGTATTGCCCTGCACCTAGGACATCTTCATACTAGAGAAGAATAGGGTGCTCTCGCTGATTTTGTGTACATACTAATTTATCGACCGAAGCCTTGAGAAAGTCGTCTTACGACGAAACACGTGTCGGCTGTTCTTCATTTATACCTACGTGTCAACTTCATTGGAGATCAAGATGACTGTATATTGATCGTTTTATTTTCTGTTTTGTCTGAAATTAAATTGATCACTGACTAGTGTTAGTCAGATAATAACTTGTTTAAAGTTGGCCTGTTTCAAGATGGGAATTAAATGTTTTTCTAGGGGTGTCATAAAATGGACAAAACATTGTGAAATGTAACATTTCCTGCGGAGATATTCCATCGCAGCCGCAGGGCAGAAAGGATTGCCCTCTATTAGAGCCCCTTGGGTAAGTAAGGAGTAAGTAAAACAGATCAAACCGAAACTTGGTCAGAAGGAATCTATTGTAAGAGTTCACGAAACCAAGTATCCAATGTATAATAATAAATATTACAACACAGATAATATTTTTATTATACATTAAAAAAAAGTTGTAATGGCTTATTGATATAAAAAAAAATGTACTGCTTGCAAAAAAATAGGACAAATTGTATTAATGTTAAAAAATATTTTTTTACAAAATGCTTTCTTAACTTTATAATATTATTTTTGATACACATTAAATAATATTATACAAAATATAATAATATTTAGTATCAATTATATGAACAAATAAAAAACAGAATACAACAAAAAATGTTTACAAAATATATATTAAGAATAATGTAAACTGTATATAATTATCTAATACATATTTACAATATAAAATAAATTGTATAACTGTTGCAAAATAAATATATATTAAATAAATGTATACAAAACAGTGGATAGCTTCATCTTATGTTTGTAAAAAAATACATATTTACCAAACTTCTGCATTATATAAAACATAAAATTGTTTCATGTATTATTTATGTTTAAATATTTACCAAATATGTCACATATCTAAAAAAAGAAATTATTTTGCTTTATGAAAATATATATGAAAGATTGTAAATTAAATAAAATCCACTAAATTTCTTTGCTTGAATCTTTCAATAAAAATAAATAAATAAATAAATTATAAATCTTGTTATTTATTTAATTTCTGTTATTTTTCTTATATTATATTTGCAATAAAATAATTGTCTTACATTTAATACCTGTTATAAATTAATATTTTAATAAACATATATTATATACTATTACCACTTAAACATACAATACTTTCATAATTTTGCTCCAAAATAAAGATATATATTTTACTATTCTCACTACAAACTACATTAACTCAGGGAAGGCGAAGGTCACTAAACATATAAAAAATTGTATTCTAACTGCAAACTATATTAACTCAGGGAAGGTGCTGGAAAGTAAACATATAAAATATACTATTCCCACTCCAAACTACAATAACTCAGGGAAGGTGCTGGACATTAAACATATATAATTTAATATTCCCACTCCAAACTACATTAACTGAGGAAAAGTTCTGGACACTAAACATATATAATTCACTATTCCTTCTCCAAACTGCATTAAATCAGGGAAGGTGCTGGAAAATAAACATATATAATTTACTATTCCCACTACAAACTATAATAACTCAGGGAAGGTGCTGGACAATAAACATATCAAATGTACTATTCCCACTCAAAACTAATATAACTTAGGGAAGGTGGTGGACAGTAAACATATTTAATGTAATATTCCCACTCCAAACTACATTAACTGAGGGAAAGTTCTAGACGCAAAACATATATAATTAACTATTTCTTCTCCAAACTACATTAAACCAGGGAAGGTGCTGTAGAGAAAACAAATGTAATTTACAATTCCCACTCCAAACTATATTAACTCAGAGAAGATGCTGGACAATAAACATATAAAATATACTATTCCCACTCCAAACTACATTAAAACAGGGAAGGTGCTGGACACTAAGCATCTATAATATACTATTCCCACTCCAAACTACAATAACACAGGGAAGGTGCTGGTCATTAAACATATAACATTTAGTATTCCCACTACAAACAACATTAACACATGGAAGGTGCTGCACAATAAACTCATATAATGTACTATTCCCACTACAAATTACATTAACACATTAAAAATGCAACAACCTACACATATATTATCCTATTCCCACTTCTAAAAACATAACAAAAGATTTATTCTAATTTATAAATAAATCATTATAAATGTGATTTTATTTTAATTTTGACAATATAACAAAATACCAAATTAATATTTTCTTTAAAGTAAATTTTTACTTACTAAATTGTTTAATAAATAATAAACATCCGACCAAATTTTTATATAAATAAATTTCTAACATTAATAATTATAAACAAAAACATTCCACCTCCTTAAATATTTAACAAATTATTTTTCTTTTTATAAACTTTTTAATATTACAAAATATTATTACATATTTTCCAGCAAAAACACCACACTTATCCCATATAAACACAACACACCTCACACTAAATGTTTTTTTTTATTTAAAAAAAAAAAAAAATCACTACTCTTATCCCATATAAAAACATCTAACTATTAATTTGTTTATTTAAAATTTTTATTGTTTTTGTACTTTTAAAAAAAATGTAAAACCACTCCACACACTTATCTGCAATAACCACAAAATCCCACTCTTAATGTAATTTTTTTTTATTTTTAAATGTGATTTCGGTTCAAAATAACTTTATTCCGTTCAAATGGACCATAAAAGTGTAACATATAAAAGAAATGCTTAAAATTATCATGTCCGATTTATGCACTAATATAACTCATGACTCTAAAGCTCAACACTTAAAAACAAGATTTAAAAAAATGTTCTTTTTTTTTTTTTTTAAACTACTTAAAAGACACCAATTCCATTTACAATTCATACCATTTGCTTATTGAGAGTGCAATTCTGATAAAATTTAGTACAGCAGTGCATGTAACAGCAGTGGACAAAGAGCGTAAGAAATTAAACCCCTCCTGATAGGTACAAGGGCGAATTTCTCTTAGAATTGGGGTAAGGAACCTTGCACTTGGCTCTTGGTAAAGTGTGCAAAACAGCATAAAGTGCAAGGTGCTTTGTTGGGCTAAATTTTTGCAAGGACAGGGAATAAGATTCTCACACCATCCAGCTTGTTTAGGGAAGGCCAGAAGAAAGTGCAACGTGCGAAGACGAAGCCTAGTCATAAGAAATCGGAACTGTACATTCGTGGTAAAAGAAAGGTAAAATTGTTGTTGTAAAGGGGACCGATCAAAATGATATTGCGAACCTGGTTGCCGCCGGCAGTTGGTCGACACAGCAAAATATGCTTCTTTTATAATCATTTTCATATTTATGTGAATGCTTGCCGGATTATCAAAATAATGCCCCAGACCTATTTCATTAAATTTTTCTTTCACAAATCGGACCCATGGAATAGCCAAGGCATTATCAAGGGTCATACAATCCTTGATAATTTCCCTTGTGAACTTTAGGTCCTCTGACAGCCAAATTTTAGCCCAAAGGGTCAGTGGGGCGATGTTAATTCAGTCCTCTATAAAATCCAACCCTACCTCAGAGTGACAAAAGGCTGTGGGCGCACTTTTTGGGGTCATCAGCAATCTTTTTATGAACTTGTTTTCTAAGATTTGTAATTGAGTGCTTTTATGGTGTCCCCACACTCCTGTCCCGTAGGTTGCAACAGACAAGCATTTTGATTTGTATAAAGTGATTACTTCCGCTACCGGCTTATGGCCCAGCTTACAAGCGAATCGGAATAGGTCCTCTACTACACGGCTAGTATGCTGTGCCCTAGCTGTAACAAGTTGGTCCCAATTCAGTTTTTTGTTAAAAACATTCCCCAGATACGTAAAATTGGACACCTTATCAATGGTCTTGCCCTTTACGGTAAATTTTCTTGTTTTAGTTTGACTCGGGCCACACACCATGATATAAGATTTCGTAAAATTCACTTTTAGGTCCAATGCTAACATAAAATCAGTAAAAACATTCAAAGATTTCTGTAGGCTATTGGCGGTTAAGGCCATTAAGACCGTATCGTCCGCGTACGACAACAAAGGGACCGGGTTGCCTCCAATTCTAGGGAAGTCTAATGCCTGCTCTATTAGAGATGACTCTAGGCCATTTGTGTACAGAAGGAAAAGAAAAGGGGCCAGTATACACCCCTGGGGGACTCCCTCGGTAGAGACAATACGCCCAGTCTTCTCTCCCCCAGGACCAAATCATATGGCGACAGTGGTGGACGCGTGCAGCCTACGCAGGAGGATGATGAGTGATTCCTCAAAACCCATTTTCCCCATCTGGTCCCATAATTTCTCCCTGTTGACCATGTCAAAAGCACTGGACAAGTCCATGAAGGCAAGGTGGATTGACCTCTTCCTTGCCCTCATGTACTTGCCCATGATCAATGACAAATTGAGGCACTGTTCGTTCGTCCACATGCCCCTCCTGAAGCCATATTGTGTTTGGGACATGAGCCCGGAGGTATCTGCCCAGGTCTCGAGGCTCACTAAAATAACCCTCCCCAACACCTTGACAGTAGCGTCGATTAGAGAAATAGGCCTATAACAGGCCGGGTCGTTCTTATTTCCCTTTTTGTACACAGGTACCACTATGGCCTCTTTCCAAGACAATGGGATGGGGCCAGTTATTTCTGCTCTAAAGACACTAGTCAAGAGGGGTGCCCAGAGTTGAGGGTTGCTTTTAAACAAATCTAGAGGAACCCCATCAGGGCCTGGGGCTTTCAGGCATATCCCCTTCGCAAGGGCCTCCTCGACCTCTCTCACCGTCAGAGAGGAGCTCAGTTGGTGTGCAGTAATTGGGTCTATTGGGACGTCTAGGCAAGTCTCCTGAGATGTAATTCCATTCGGGTTAAATATGTTTGTGAAATGAGATTCCCAAACTTTCCCTGGAATGATTGAGTCCATACCCCTTGCGTCCTTCGAAAATAGAGGGCGGTTTATTACCTCCCAAAAACTCTTAGAGTCTTTAAGTGCACTTGCTCTCTCTAGATCTTCCCAGGCTAACCTTCTCAGTTCTTCTTTCCTCTGGTTGATTGTACTTTTGTAAGCCTGCCTCGCATTTTTAATTAGGGTTTTATCTCGAGGGATTACATGAAGTGCCTTCTTGAGGTCCCTTTGGGCCCTTGAACACTCAGCATTAAACCATTTTGTCTCCTGGGCTTCCCTTCTTCCTATTGACTTTGTCAAGTTTTTGGATACGTCCCTACAGATTAGTTGGAAGCCCTGTATGACTATATCTGGGGGGGAGACTTGATCTAAACATTTCAGAATGGAACTTAAATTAACTTTAACGATATTCTCCTCGAATTGGGAGGGATTTATTTTGCTCCATTTCAGTCTCACCCCTTGATTTAAGTTATACTGGAGGGGGCGACCATCACCTTCCTCCTCCTGGGTAGTTACAATCAGGGAGGCAGTGAGGGGGTTATGGTCGCTGGCATTATTAGGCTCCACCTCAAAGCTGTCAACCCAAGAAGCAAATTTTCTAGATATTAACATAAAGTCAATGACGCTTTCTCTACCTCTGCCCAAAAAGGTAGGGTACTGTATTTGGGGGCTGCTAACCAGGGTATCAACCAAAAGCAGGTCATTTACAATAATAACGGTGTTTAAGGCGTCACCCTGCGGGATATGTATAAAGTGCGTCAGTGGTTGACCCTCAGTGTCCAATAGCCCGCACACTCGGTGTGAACTGTGCCGGCATACAGTGCAATTAAAATCCCCTACCCAATAAATACACAGGGGCTGCCACTTCCCCGCAATCTTATCAATTTCTTCCTTAAGAGTGACAATGATATCACAGCTATTTTGGTCAAATATGTTATAATACCAATTAATCAGTAACATCTTGGCCTGGAGCAGGTTAGAGATCAAAATAAGTTGATACCAGGGAGAATCAATAATGGTCTCTGCCTTAATAGACCCATATTTGACAGAAATCAATGTCGCCAACCCTCCTTTTGCCCTCCCAGCTGGCGAAGCGATTGCATGGACGTTAAAAGAACAGTACCCATCTAACCAAATATTCTCCCTATACCATGTTTCCTGTACACAAATGATATCAAAGGCCTTAACATACTCTAACCACACCTCATCCTCTAATTTCGGGCGGATGCCTGCAATATTCCAGGAGACAATTCTGAGAGAGCGGGCTTTATGGCTCCTTGTCACTGGGTCCTCCAGGTTGCTAATAGTAGCAAATCTGGCAGGCGAGGAATCCAAGTCATGCCCCTCCACATCAGAATTGAGTGTGGATGGTGGGATAGGTGAATCGATCCCGGTCTCTGTTTCATATGTGTTATTATGAGAGATAGATGTTTTATATGAAGTGTAATCCATGCAATTTTCAACCAACCCATTCCCTATTGTTCTAACAGCTACATCAGGGTCTCTCCCTAAATGCCCACCTATTGTTACCGTCTTATCTGAACTACTTAGGTCGAAAGGTAGTCAATCTATATCTGTTAGGCCAGAGAGTACCTCAAAGTGGTTAGGGTGAAGCCATGTGAAGGGCTGGGAGAGGGGGCATCTATTCACAAATTGCGGTTGTGGCTGTTGACTCTTAGAAGCCCCCTGATGGTAAGGGTAGAAGAAACCCAAGGGACGGGCCTGTATCTGCTCCGAAGGGGAGTCTCTGAGACGACGCAGAGCAAGGTCAGCGCACATCCTGTCGTTAAAATTCAACACCACACAATCTCCGTCTCTGTTTTTAGGAGTTTTTCCCAACCAACTCACCCTCCTTGCCATGATAATATGTTTGTGCCAATTTATCTGGGACTGGATTTTACTAGTACACCAATGGGCAGATTTATTAATAAGGCTCTGGCAACTTTCGTGGTGTCCTGTTGGGGGATATGGAACCCCTGTCAAGACCATGGTATAAGGTGTACTCTCCGGGGGTAAGTTTAAAATGGTGTTATCACCCTGCCTGCTTGGCAGACCAGGAGCGGACCAATGAGCTCACCCCGCTATGCCTGTTAGATCTTAGAGGATTGGTAGCCCCTCGATCACCGTTAAGGCTCGCATTATGACCGGGTGCAGTAACTACCGGCACCGTTGGATGGTCAATGCAGTTATCCCTGTCCGGGGGAAGATCTAATGGATTGATCGCATTGCGTGTAACTATGGGCCCATTTATTACGGCTCTCCCACCCTCAGGAGCGCTAAAGGAAGCATTATCTCCTCTATCTCTGGTGTCAATAGCTAAAACACACCTTCCGCTTTGCTTACTTTGCACGGCTGAGTTCCCTGCAACCAACAATAATTGACCAAGCTGCTCCTCTATACGGCCCAGATGGAATAAAATAGGCTCTACCACCATGTCCATTTCAGTCTGCGACCTGGTGAGCCCGCCTCCCCCACGGGGTCTCCCCACAGTTCCTGATGGATTTTGCTTTGGTCTCTTGACTCTTGGCAGATGGCCCATTGCACGTTGGTCAGTCCCAATCGGGTCAATGCGCTTCCTTTTTCCCCCGGCCATACTCTGGTCCCCCGTAGATGTACATATTGCAGCTTCCACACCCTTTGGCGCTCCCTCTGAGACGCCCTGGCTCAAGATAATGATGGTAGGTGAAAGAGGGAGTGAGGGTTGTGCCAAAGAGTGAGGGGACGTGGCAGGTGTTGTTATATTGGGAACCTTCGTGGAAGTGGAGGTGGCAGGTTGAACAGTCTGAGTATTCAAAACAACAGGTGGGGGTGGTGGGGCTAACGAAAGTCTACATTCAGCGAGTTCAATGTCCTTATTAATAGCCCCCACAGCCTTCTGTAGAAAACCATCTAAAGTAGCATCTGTACTTTTAGCAGCTGGCGTAGGTTTCTTCCTCCCCACGACAAAAAGTACTTGAATCCACACAAAGACAATATTTTAAAGGCAAGAGGGAGAGATTGGTTCTTTTAACATACCCTTACACCTCCTTACTTGACAATTACTGGTGCGTCAACTGATAGAGCCAAGAGGGGTGGCCCGGCCCAGCCTCTTCCCACAGCAGACGGGCACAGACGGGCCCAGCCTTGGCCCGGGCGCGCCCGCACGCGTCCCGCACAGCGGGAGACCTGCGCTGGTTATGAGCGCCCCCGGGCGCTTGTGGCCACGCGATGGCGCCTCCTGGCGCAGTGCGTAGTGGGGGCTGGAGTGCCCTGACAGGCGTGGCGGTTGCAGAGTTTGAGGGCACCTGCGCAGCGGGAGACCCGCGCTGGTTATAAGCGCCTCCAGGCGCTTGTGGCCACGCGATGGTGCCTCCTGGTGCAGTGCGTAGTGGGGGCTGGAGTCCCCTGACAGGCGATGGCAGTTGCAGAGTTTGCGGGCACCTGCGCAGCGGGAGACCCGCGCTGGTTATGAGCGCCTCCGGGCACTTGTGGCCATGCGATGGCGCCTCCTGACGCAGTGCGTAGTGGAGGCTAGAGTCCCCTGACAGGCGGTGGCGGTGGCAGAGTTTGCAGGCACCCGCGCAGCGGGAGACCTGCGCTGGTTAGGAGCACCTCCGGGCGCTTATGGCCACGCGATGGCACCTCCTGGTGCAGTGCGTAGTGGGGGCTGGAGTCCCCTGACAGGCGGTGGCGGTTGCAGAGTTTGCGGGCAATGTGATTTATATTTCAAATTTTTATATAATTTCCCACCCCTATCCTCTATAAACACAATATCCCATTGTTATTAGAAATTTTATTTCCATTTCCTTTAAATAAATTATGAATTAAAAAAAAAAATTATATTTTAGAACACTCCCCACCTTGCTTTCTCCCTATAAACCCAATATCCTGATCCTAAAAAATATTTATTAATTTAACATTTTTAATTTACAATTTTTCAAAATATTTTTAATTTCATTTTAAAACACTCTCCACCCTTATCCCCTATAACCTCAACATCCCGTTCCTAAAAAATATTTATCAAATTCTTTATTATAACTTAAAATTGTCAAAGATTTTTTTAAAACATTTTAAAACACTCCCCACCCTTATCCCCTATAAGCCCAACATCCCGCTCCTAAAACAATTTTTCAATAAACCATATCCAATTTATTAAAAAATAATATTATATTTAAAAATATATACTATAAAAAAAGAAAAAATTAAACTACATTACATTTAAAAAAACAATATTTTTTAACAACATTTTCAACATTGATATTTTTAACATCAATATTTTAAACAACATAAAAATTCGAAATTCTTGACATCGATATTACATACCACGATATTTTTGAATGTCGACATTAAAAAACACGATATTATGATGCGATATTTTAAACTCGATATTATGTCTGCTTACCATAATGTTATATTTATTTTACCATTTTTACATTGCAGCTGCACATTTTACCTTACATTCTAAATGTTGTCTCAACTTCATTGTAGGTGTAAAATTTTGCTTTGCAGGACTGTTTGGTACAGTCTTTTCTTGAACTCTCACCTACTGAATGCTTTCACAAAACTTGGAGCCATTCTACAACTTAAATCACCAAACTAATCATAAAGAAGCATTAATTGCTTACAATGATGCCAACATTTTCACCCTTTGTCCAAACATTCCTGATTTCGCAATTCCACTAAATGAAAGACCATAAAGAAAGCATAGTTCCCATGTACTTACCTGTCGAAGAGCAGTTTCAGAAAAGAGAGAATTATAAAATAAGGGATTAAGATGGAACAAAGAACATTCAGTTCTAATGTTTCTGTGTTACAAGCGCTGTCAGCAGTGGCAGTAAAGAGTAATGTGTAATGATAGCCTTCAGTCTCGACTTAAAATTGTGAAATTATTGGAATGGTATGGGTCAAGCTGGAACATGGTCTACTCCACTGTGTACAGTTATATGCATTGGATGATATGCTAAACGTATGATTTTTACAAGGCAGTAATGTGCCTTAAATATTATAAATATTGAAAAGTTGATTTTTTTTTTTTTAAACTTTAGTCTACATTGATCTGAAAATCAAAGGCTTTCAATATGCCCATGGTTTTGGGTAATATGGGAACTGACTCCTTCCATGCACCATATGTTGCTATTACAGTGGTAGCAATGACAAAATACTGTTGCACATTTGAGTTAATGGAATGGCAGTGGCAAAGAAAGCATGTAAAAATAAAGAGTTAGTGAGTCTTAGGTACATGGCTTGTGGGGTCATTACGATGGTGGACGGGGACTTTCCAGTGATGGGGACCACCCGCCTATAAGGCGGCAGTCCCACATATGATATTACAATGCGGCCACCACCACGGCGGCCGCAAAAGGCATTTTCAACATTGCGGCGGGTGCTGCTGGCTGCAGCACTCGCCGCAATGCTAAAAAGGCAGGTTTTGCTTTTCCCTGCACTACATGGCAAGCACCATGCGGTGCCTGCCACATGGTGCAGGGAAATGTAGGGGGGCACCATAGGTGCCCCCCAAGTGCAGTAACACACTGACACTGCACAGGAGGGGCCCGCAATGGCCCCCAAAGTCAATCCCCGCCAGCCTTTCCATGGCGGGGGAACCGCCATGGAAAGGCTGGTGGGGATCCAGCATCCTAATCTGGCGGGCGGTGCCTGCGAGGCACCACCACCATTCTAAGGATGTGGGACGGTCCGACAGGCAATCATTATGATTGCCTCTGTCGGACCTGTGGCGGTTGGCCTTTCCGCCCGCCAGCACACTGCCCGCTATCACAATCTGGCGGGAGGTAATTGGCCTTACGATGGCGGTGAACCCGCCACCGACAGCCTGTTGGTGGCGGGTTCACCGCCATCGTAATCAGGCCCTATTTGTTCATAACACAACAAAACACCCTGCTACCAAAGGTGATGTGTTAGGGTTCCACCGAGGTTGGGGGCCCATTAATCTACGATACAAAAGAAGGATTGGAACACACAAATAGATTACATATTGGTTGTAAGGAACAGTTCAACATTCAGTTTTAGGTTTAGGTGTCAAGGTTCACTGTGCAATTTTATTGTTCTTCCAGGATTGTTGTGAATACATAGATGATGTTATGGACAGCTGAGAATGAATGACATCCGAGGCAGCCAACATGTGTTTCGTCCTTATTATATTTTATCAAGGCTGGTATACTTAGCAGTTCGTGGACATGCCAACCAGCAAATCCAATGAGTTTGCCAATCATATGTGTTAGATGGTTAGCATTTAGTATCGAGAATGAATAAAATGGGAAATGGCATTTTATGTGGAGGCAGGGAAGAATGGTCGTTATCAAAGAGGTAAGGTCTGTGTCTGGAGGGCTCAACATTACGATGCAAGGATCAAGCACATATATAGGTTAGGCCATGATAAGGCATCCAAAGAAATGGCACCACCACGAATCAGAAGCTCTCCATTTTGATGTGTGATCCTTGCATCATATTGTGGAGCCCTTCAAACGCTGGCCCTACCTTGTTCACAACAAATAGTCTTCACTGTAAACTAGGCTTTCTCTTGCCTACCCCCCAAATAGTGGAATCTTACCCCGGAATACATTGAGCTCAAATAGCATTGCTTCACCTTCAGAAAGGACTTATAGACTCGTTTTTGTAGATACAGCTCCAAGACCAATTAATTCCTGTTCTACACTTGCTGCTGATCTACTATATTTTCTATTGGAATGTTTAGTTGCCTGTTAAGTGATATGAAAATCCCACAAATAAAAAAGTACAATAAATAATGGCTGTAAACAAAATGTCATTCCATATCCCCCAAAATGACCAAGGGGCTCACTACGATGGCGTAACGATCGCCACCGCCGGGCCGGTGGTGGCGATCGTTATGCCATCGTAACGTCAAATACCCCCTGCCATATTATGATGGCGGTGGGTATCGCGGCAGACGCAAAGTCCGTCCGCCGCTTTTCCGCCGGTCGGCAATCGTTACGATTGCCGGCCGGGCGGAGCTGGGCCACTAATATGGCCATATTAGGATGTGGGTGAGTATAGGCCTTTCCATGGCGGCGATGCCGCCATGGAAAGGCTGGCGGGGATTGGCTTTGGGGGCCCGTTGCGGGCCCCCGGGGGGGAGGGTGCACTGGGGGGGTACCCCTGGCAGTTCCCTGCACCAAGTGGCAGGCACCGCGTGGTGCCTGCCACGTGGTGCAGGGAAATGCTGTGCATGCCCTTTTGCCATTGCGGACGGTGCTACAGCCAGCTGCACCGTAACCTAAATAAATATGCCTGGAAAAATGTTCACTGAACTATTAAAGAACATCTAAAGTCGTATTATTATTATCAGCATCATTATCTTCATCATCATTATTATCAATGTTATAGTTGTAATTATTGACGTGCGCTATTATTATTAATAATAATAATAATAATAATATTAACAATAATACTAATATTTGATATTTTTCATTTATTGTTCGTGTTGTCACTTATTGATAGTATCAACAGAAGCATGGCAACTGCTAGCAGTAGCGGTGGCAGTATATTTTCGAAAAATTCTATTAATATTATATAGATGTTTTCTAATGCGCCATGCGAAAGTACGGCGGCACATGTTCATTGTTGAGCTCACATTTCTTTGACGTCACAACAATGCTCGACTTGGGGAAAGTTGGATTAACTTCCCTGTACACGTGTAAGCCCCCCGGCTGCAGTGTAGCGGTGGCCGTCTGATTCATGTGGCTGGCACGCGCGTGGTGAGCCTTCTGTTCTGAGCCGTCATCTTCCTCAGAGAGCCCAAGCCGCCGTTACCTCAGAGAGGAAGTTGTTGGACGGGAGTAAGCGCACGGAGCTGGAGGGGGCATATTCGTAACCCACGCGCGTTCTTCAGAGTGGGAGGGGTGGCTGGAAACCAGCATTCTAAAGTGACGCTGAGTCCCGAGGAAAAAGCACCAAAGTTTCCAAAAGAAAAGCACCTGGTCCAAGAGGGGCATACACCAGCCCTTTTCACGTTTTTTGGGGGGAAACAGAAAACCACCCGCTGGCAAAATGGGGACACGGGTAAGTCTTTTATCTATATCTATTTCTGAAAAGTTACGGTGGTCAGTCACGGATTGATATGTTTGCAAATACAAGGGGGACGGACCCTGACACTTGTGCAAAATACATTATTTCGGCCACTTCTGCTTTTGACAAGTGCGTGTCTGCTGCTGCTCAGTGAACTGTTTACAGTTTTTCTACGTAATGTGCCTTTTATGTCAGCTGTTACTTTGGGTTTACCTGGTTCCCCTCAGAGACTATCGCGCGCTCTTATCAGTGATGTCACGGGGAGGCACGTGCTGGCCTGAGCAGACATTTGATGAATTGAGCGTATTGTATTCACTGATAAGACACCTCTCCGCGGTTGCGCTTTGCCTTAGCCCTGCAGCTGACCTTTGGTTTTAATGTATTTGTATTTGTTCCCCTTTAAAGTCTATTCTGCCGCCCCCTCCCCCGCACCCCAACATTATTCTAATGGTGGAGGGACCGGGGCCTTATTTGCGACCATATTTTACCTTCTATTAGCACAGGAGAGCAGGAGCATGAACACATCCACTTTTGCTAGAACTACACACATGTTGCACATAATTCTGCATACTTTTACTTAAAGAAGCGTGCACACGTTTTGTTTTCAATGAACTTCGCATTCCGTACAGTTTAGTTATTCGGGAAAAAGAACTTCAGTGATTTTGTTTCAACATAAAATGGTCTTCTATGTATACCGCTTTCAGCAGAGCAAGCGAATCAACTGTTATACTTGTTGCATTGCACAATCACAAGGTTTACAGGGGTTAAACACGATACTGGGCAACTTGTATCCATTAGAATATCATTATCCTGATTATAACTATTATTAGCAATGTGAATCGGATTATTATCACTAGCACGGACGTCTATATGATGGTGATAATAATAATAAGTCTTTGTATTATTATTATTATTTACAATAATTGTGGCTATAAAACATCAGTATTATTGTTATTATTATTGCTATTATTGGGATTATTAGTAGTTTCAAGATTATGATTATGAACATCACGGACACTTATTATTATTATTATTATTATTATTACGTTGTTGTTATTAATAATAATAATAATAATAATAATAATAATAATAACAATACTACTAAAAATAATACGTACTGTTATTATTATTGTTATTATTGTTGTTGTTATTAATTTTTACAATAATTGTGGTCATAAAACATCATTATTATTGTTATTATTATTGTTATTATTATTACTGAGATTATTATCAGAAGTTTTCAAGATTATGATTATGAACATCACAGACACTCTCACCATTATTCTTCTTCTTAATAATATTACTGTGTTGTTGTTAATAATAACAACAACATTAATAATACAAATAATACTTCCTGTCATTATTATTGTTGTTAGCAGTAGTATTCACGATAACGGAGATGATAACTATAAGAACATGCATGCTGCTATGGCGCGGTTGTGCACATTGCATTGCCAGTGGTGCTGAAGCTTTTCATAGGTGTCTGTGACAAGTTGCAGCAGGTCTGCTGATTCCTGCTGGTGCTGGGCTGAGGGGCTGCTGCGCTTATCTGTGCAGGTCAGTCACCGACAGACATGCAGAGATTAATTGCTGGGACCTTTGGGTGTTTGATGGCACGTGGGGCCACTTCTCTCTCTTTGTCATGGCTCACCTGTGCTTTCTCCTGTCAGTGCATTTTGTTACATGGCTAACATGCTTTCCCGGGCCATTGATCAGGGACTCTCTCTCTGTTAAGGGTCCGAATTTTGAAAATGTGAAAACACTTCTAGCTGTTGCTTTCATTTTTCATCCCTTGTATTTTGACTAACTTTAAAAGCGGTTGCATATGTGCCAAAGTAAGCATTCCATTCACGGTGTTTTCTGATTGTGTTGTGGTCTTCATGACAAGTGCTGACAGGAGGGGCCACTGCTACTTACACACACCTTCCAAAGCTGCTGTGGAGTGGGTGCCATGAAGACATGACTGCAATTTATACAGCTATTTATGACGACCAAGTACTGACTTCCAAAAGATTACAACACACTATGCCTTATAGAGATTATTCAACCAGTTCAAACGTTTCAGTGGAAAAGAGAGGCTCTCAAAATGAGCTGGAAGAGTTGGGTTTGCCGTATGGCGCCTTGTTGGTTGTGAGCGATGCACACGTTTGCGTATGTTTCCAAAAATGAATGGAATCTCATCAGGATTAAGCAAAGTCTTTCTATTTCAATTGTTCGGTAGGAAATGGCTGTCTTGGCAGGTTACTAAAGCACGTCAGAGGAATGCTGACCCAGTCTGTACAAAGGGATGAAAGTAGAAATGGAAGGACACATTCACACAAAAAAGGATGATTTTCCAACTGAGCCCTTCCTGAGTCTTCATTCTTCCAATCATTAGTGAATCAAAAAGAAACCAGTCATAAGCAACTCCAATAGGCCTGGTTTTAATGTATCAGCCCATCCACACACAGGCATGTACAAAGTCTGTTTAGCACCTTTTGACTTTGCCCATAAGGATAGATTTCTGTGTAGACTGCATAGAGGAGCTAAAGAAGCAAATTTGTCAGTTTCATCAATGAGTATATTTTCAGAATGTTAAATAGTCCCTGATATATTGCAATAGAGTCACGTTCAAGAAGGTGGAATGAAACACCAAACACCCAATAGCATGAAGTGCAGAAGAACACTTATATGGTTGAAGCCAAAGTCCACTCTATTTATAGTTTATAGAGTTGGTAATAATAGGTATTGCTGACAGCTGCCCCGTCAACCCAGACCTACAAAATCCAACAGTATTTCAAGAATATATCAAAGTGTCCCTCAGAATGTGCCAATGTTTGACAAAAAAGAGCTAATCTTGGCAGAAACGTCATCGGTATAGAGTTTTGCACACATTTTTCACCTTTTTTACTCCAGGTTTTAATTTCACCTCTTGGAGAAAAATGATTGATGATTAATTACTTCTCTAAAGAAAATTTCTCACTTCCTAATTGGAATTTTTCACCAGCCTTTGCAACCTTTCTCAACAGGTTCACTTGCTTACTGCTTGGCTTAGTGATCATAACTATATGGGTTCATTTTATTTCATTGTCTAAGCCTTAAATTCAAATATATGACCATACTACATAGATGTGACCAATGTATAATAGGGAAGGATACAAGACCAAAACAATTCTAAAGCTCTTCTGAATACTGTGCTTCAAATAGTTCAAAATGTTCATGCTTACAGTTTAGGAATACTGCAGAACACTATTCATTCACACATTGTATACAATGGCATAACATAAAAGCAAGTTCTAGATATCAGCTACATTTTTAGATTTCATTAAATACCAAGGGGAAAAACAAATATAGACACAGGGAAAAGCCCAACGCCCACAAGTATAGAGCATCTTAAATGTGAAAATTGTTGTGTAATCATACCTGTAGTAGATTTAATTTGCTAAAACGACGCTGAAAACCTGATTAGACCGGTAATATCATGTTGGGTGCAAACTTTAGTTTGCTCCCAAAATGGAATTGCAAGTAGGGTGCACATTACTCCTAAGGGAGACGTTTTCTTCCATGATTTGCAGTAAGTAAAACATGCTGCAAACCACTGATGCCAACTGTGCACAATTACAGCATGCACTACCTGGACCAGGTGAATTCATGGTCAAATTAGCTGTAATTCCCCATTCCACAGGTACAAATTGGAATTGGGTGCAAATTGCACATCTGCTAATTGCTGCACCCACAGTAGCGGTAATCAGCGGGTGTGGAATTTGCTACCATAATTTTCCTGGGACAAAAAACCAGATCCTTACTTTTTAACTGGCCTTTATTTCACATTAAAATGAATACACTGAGTGCATTAGGGAGGAGGTAACTTAAATGTTAAATGCAAAGAATCACTGTCACATCATAAATTATCAAATTATATTTGCAGCATTGTATGATGGCTAAGTGAGTTGTGTAAAAAGGGTGGAAAGATGTGCTTGAGTGTGGATCTTTGAATTAGATAGGTAGAAGAATCTACTGATATGCGTTGTGTGCAGCTCCCAAGATGCAGTGCTACACCCATGACTGATCACTGTCATTCAACACGTTCATTAGATCTCCGGGTGATGTGTGGCCTTTTAAATACTTTTTGTTCCTAAAGAGCTACATTTCAACATTACCAACACAAAATCCAATTTAGCCACATAACTACTGTTCAGGTCGTGTTGTCGCTAAATACATAGGACATATTCAGTATGGTTATGCACCACTGGTGCATTTTACTTTTGTGTTTGACTTGTGTGTTTGCCCAATCCTCTTAGTTATCCCCTACGTCATCTTCCCAACGGATAAAATATTCCATGGACAACATATGCAGTCTAAGATGTTTGTTTTGGGATTACTTGGAGGTTGGAAGACTCAGGAATGTTACTAGTGAAGGAAATTGATTGGCCAAAGACCAGAAGTGGGATTGTATCAGAAGTGGCACAGCTGGTACTACATGGATGTGATAGCAGCAGGTAGGAGCTGTGAAGGAGCACAGATATGACAGGAAGTGGGCATAGCATGATTCCTTGTTGATGACATTGCATTGATGAAGTCTCAAATCACAAAAAGGCAGGCAACCGAATAAACAGAAGTACTTTTCTGAAATCACAGACAAGAAGTCGAAAGCTTTTGTTGCCACAAGAAAGATTTATGAAACATCTGCTCGATACAGGGTATTCCAACTCTGCTAGGTACATTCATGCAGCAGGTTGTGATTAACAGGTCAACTGCAGTTTCTACGTTTCCCGTAAGAACAGCAAGAGACTGTGCATTACCGGAAAAACAGCATCAAATTGCCATGTTCTGGCATCCCTCTCATGCTAGTCTGAAATTGATGATGAAAGCTGTCAAAAACCCGAAAATGTGATATCTGTGTTAAAATTCTACATTTGTCCTGCTTCAGTGTTCTGCCGCGTTGAGTGACACAAGCTCATTGTCAAATAAAATGGTAAACTTATCTGAAAAATATCAAAACAGTGTGGGGCTGAGATCAGCGCAGAATGAAGGGTCCACTATATAATTTAATGGAAACATTTTAAAGAACTATGAAATAAGATCTGAATTTTAGAGCGGTAATGTGAATTGATCCTAACTCACACCTACACTGCACCTTCTGTTCACACAGTATGAAGTAATTCCTCAGGTGAATTCTGGCATATTCCTTTCCACTCTCAGTTTTGATATGAGTATTTTGAATGGTCATGTTTACTGCATCATATTCTTTCAGAGGTGGGTATGAACTGCATAAAACTACATAGCTCTGCTTTATTTTTTAAAGAGGAACAGATCCCCAAATTCTCATTTAAAAATAATTCCAGGGTGGCTCTGCAAAAAGGAAAGTGCAGTCAGCCTGACACGAACTGGTGCTAGACGTGAGCCAGAAAGGTCTGGGCCATCAAGGTAATCTTCATGCCCCACAGAACTTTCTAGGTATTGCTTATTGTCTACGAATAGGATATGAGTTTCAGTGCCTCTTCCGGTGTTGAGATATCCCCCAGGAAGCAGGACCCATACCCGAATAGACATGGAGCACCGAGCTCTCTAAATTGGTTGTAGATGTGCTCCTATTAGTAAAGGGTGTTCTCTCTGATAGGACGTACTCTACATATTCTGTTATAAAACAACTAAAGGTCTTCACCCTACTGTTGGAAACAAAGGAGACAGGAAGGGAACACTCCTGACTGGAAAGAATGTTTTGAACCTGGATTCCAAACATTAACATACTTATAGTTAATAAATTAAATGCTCCAACCACTAGGGGGCAAAATTTGTCTTGACTTCACTCTGTGTGCGGTGTCTTTTCCCATGGTCCTCTGTGAAAGGGACAGTTCAAAATACTCTCTAACCATGGGACAGAATAAACTATAAGCCCTTCCATAGTGGTGCACCCATAAGCTTTGTGTGCACTGTCTTTGTTCCACCAGGGATTGCTGAAGGAGAGACTCCTAACCTCAGAGGGGTATTAGCAAGCACGCACCCCCTCACCTGACCGGCAAATCACCAGAGTACACTACGCCTGCTAGTGGCTCACAAACTGAATAATCATCCACCCTAGGAAAGAAATGAAAGGCAGAGTTCTTCTAGGCTGAGAATCACACTCAAAAGCAAAGGCAAAAACACAGGCAAAACAATCCAATGTTTCTTAAAGTAGGTTCAAACAATCTGCACTCTTGCAAAAAAAATATAAAAGCTTCTCCTCATAGAGGATCTCTCTCTCTCGCTCTCTCTCATGTTCATTCTCTCTCTTTCCCTCTCACTCTCTCCCGCCCTCCCTCCCTCTGTCTGCTTTATGTTTTCTCTCTCTAACCCGCTTGCAGAATGTAAGAACTAATTTAAAGCTGCCAGATCTCACAGGACCCAATTGACAATGGTATTTGGACATCTAATTGAAACATAGTTGTGTGAATTCAGTTGTTTCAGAGGGCAAAGTGGGAATTTACCCTCGTAAATTAGATTCACCATTATGGGGGGAATTTCCATGATAACAAATCAGCTCAGGTCGGAGGATTTGGCCATTCCATGGTGGGACCACCTCTATGGTTGTAGTTATTCCAAAAATATTTGCAAGTAGTATCCCACCCTGAAAATATTTATAGATTTACTCTTGCCAAGGGCTGAGTAAATCAATTTTCGATGAGAAGTGAGAAGGGATTATCCCCAATATTGATAGAGTTATAGAGGAATGGATTTCTTTGTGGTGGAAAATATGTTTTGAATGGCAAATGCTCTTAAAAATCACATTTCCACATGCAGAAAAGTGCAGGTGTACTTTTCTGTATGGCTAAATGGATATATATGTGAGTACTTCTGGGAAATTGTGACAGCCACAGCTTCCCAAAAGTATTCCCAAAATTCTTTGTGAACTTCAGTAAAGTCAGAATGTTCTGAAAATGTAAGTAGGAACCTATCTAAGTAAATAGTTAACTTTTCTAAAGATTTGTAAAATTTTGTTGTCACAGCATGATTCACAAAGTAACTAACACTTTTGAATAATTTACACTTTTGAGTAACTTTACAACCATTTGCTGATTCACAAACTTTTAGTGTAAGTTACTACTAAAAAAAGTAGTTAGTCCAGTTTGGCTTGGTAATCCCTGGTAGTGCAACACCTTACCCTAGAAAATAATGGTCCTAGGGACTTGAAATAAATCCTCATAGAAAATAATTTTAAATATATAACATTGTACATATTTACCATTTACTTACAAAAAAGTTAAAAATTGAAGTAACAATATTTTTACATTATTATATTTTTTATCAAAATATAACTACATTCATTTTGATTAATTCTATACATTACTTAGTGTAATGTGTTATAAAAAAATATTTTATCTTTAGGTGGGAATTTGTTTTTATTTTAAATTTCAGAAAAATCATTTGAATTTACTTTTTATATATTTACAGTCATTAAAGATATATTTCAAAATTAAGGGGCTCATTATGATGGCGGGCGGACATCAGTCCGCCCGCCATCATAACGGTGATGGGACCACCCGTCAGACATGCAGCGGTCCCATCAGCCCAATTAGGATGCGCCCGCCACACTGGCGGGCGCATCCTGGCCTTTTCACATTGTGGACGGTGCTGCTGGCTGCAGCACCGTCCGCAATGTGAAAATGCCACGTTGTGCATTCCCATGCACAACGTGGCAGGCACCACGCGGTGCCTGCCACCTTGTGCATGGAAATGTAGGGGGGTACCATGGGTACCCCCTCAGTGCACCCCCCCACAGAGGGGGCCCGCAACGGGCCCCCAAAGCCAGTCTCCGCCTGTCTTTTTGCAGCAGCAAAAAGACAGGCGGAAGGGCTCATCATTATCACTACGGCGGTGCCTGCAAGGCACCGCCACAATGATGCCCTGGTTTCGGGTCCCGCAAGGCGGGCGGTAAAGGACCGCCTTGCGGGACCATGGCGGGCGGACTTTCCGTCCGCCGCGGAACCAATGTGATTCCCGCCGCCATCCTAATTTGGCGGTGGGTGAATCACAATATGATGGTGGGAGGATCGCCACCGCCGGGCCGGCGGTGGCGATCCTCCCGCCATCATAATGAGCCCCTAAGTTACCAGAGCTGTAGTATTTTTTTACATTGTTCTACATTTAAAAGAAATATGTAAAATTAATTTACATTAATATTTTATGTAAAAATATTTTAGCATATGTTTTTTAATTAAATAAACGTATTTTATTTTTACCTATAATCTACCCTGCGAAGATCTCTTCCCCCTACTGTGGAGTCTGCTTATGGTAAAGTATAGAGAAAATGTAAAAAGCTGAGGGTACAACATACACATCCCTAAAGCTGGATTACCATTTCACTCAGTACCTTCAAAGCATAAAAATTAGGTGTGTATGAATGAAATAAAAAAAATTGCCTGCATATGTTTACCAAGTTCTCTGTCTTGTGAAGTTGAGGCGTTTAGACACCTCTTCATAACATAACCTGGCAGCAAAATGTCTGAATTTTTCGTTGGACATATTTCCAACCAAAGGCAAATTTTGCATGAGAACTGTCTTGTGACAATTGGTACTTTCTGGGATTTCTTGCTATCTTTGTGGGATTTTTTTTATCTGCTAGGCTTCATTAAAGTATTTGTCAACTTCGTGAATTTTTGAAAAACACTTCATGAACGTGGCAAAAGCCAACTTTGCCATCTGCATGCAGACCTGTTATTAACAACTTGCCCACTCTCTGTCAGTACTAAATATCACAGTCATCAGAATGACAGGATCCATTTGTATTTGCATGGTTAAAGAAGATTCCAGAATGTACATAATATGTGACCTTAATGTAGTGAAACAAACTGAAAGTCAAAAGTTTGACTTCCAGTGAGATCCGGCTCAACCTTCCATCCTTCTTAGATGGATAAAAAGAACATCAATAATTACCGTGCTATTTTTTTTCTCCTTAATTTTATATAGCACAAACGTGACACGAAGGCATCAGAGCGCTTTACAAGAGCACCAGTTGCATTACAGACCATCACATTAATTTTGTTAAGCACTGGGAGATTAAGTGATTTGTTCAGAATCATAGGATGTTGAGCGTCTCTTGCCGAGACTTGAACCTAGTTCCCTAGATTCGAGGACAACCAATCTAGCCGCTGGACTACATCGTCTCCCCAGCGCTACAAACAAAAAATAGTTCTACTAAATGTTTAACTTAATCTTTGATAAATGACTCCCTTCCTTTTCCAATGGTTGCCTCTCAACGATAGTTAATCAATAGAGTAAATGTTTATCTGCTGGTCAGTCCGGAAAACCTCTGTTCACTCCACTTCAGTCATTCTAAACCCAAAATCTTCTGTTTTAGTATCCTCCCCTCATAATTATCTTCTTCCTAACTATATTCTATTCCTTGTCTTGCCTTTCACTTTTCACTGCCACCTCCAATTGAAGTACAATATTCAATTATTCTCTCTTGTTCGCCAAGGGTATTTCTTCTGTTGCTCACAAATTCCCACATCAACTGTACATCAGCTGGAAGATCTGTCCATTCTTCACTCTATAAAAAATGATGTGCCTCACCCTTGCTTTCTGTCCTGTGGACCATTACCCCCAGGTCCCTCCAGTCCTCGTCCCATTCCTTACTTATGGAGCTGACCATCTCCCTGACAGAAACAAGAACAGGGGAATGCTGGGATCCCTAACCCCACCCCCTCCCACTGAGGGTACATAACCAGTACCTACCCAGCATTCCCCTTCTTCTTTTATCTGTCTGCCGACAGAACGGGACGAGGTTGCTGGTGCTGCTCCTGCTTCAGTCTTCTGTGGGTTCCCGTCAGGCTACTGGGTTGTCCTCGACGTGCTTTGTGGTGGCTCCCGGGCTGCTGGGCTTGCTGAGAGGCGTGGATGTAGCCAGCCGGCCCTTTGCGGCTGGTGTGACGGCCTTCCTGGTTTGTTCCGGGTTGCAGGGCGCGTTTTCCTGGTGGCTGGGCCGGGATGGAAGACAAGCTGGAAGCTGGATGGCAGCTCCAGGCTGACCTGGTGGTGCCCCTTGAGTGCCTGGCACACTGTTATAACGGTTTGGCTTTGGCGCAGTGCTGGAGTGTTGGGGTGCACCTGGGCTAGCTGGTGGGGGCAGACATTGAGGTGTGGAGTCTGCCTGCCACGGGGGTGAGTACCGCATAGCAGTTTTACTCACCTCTTTTTGTTGGCTTTCTGGGTGTCTGGCAAGTTTCTTACGGGCACTGTCAGGCCATTTGGTGTCCCGACCTTCCTGCTATATGTGCTCCATTCCTGCATGTGAGGGCTTGGTGTTCGGCTTTCTGTGTGGCCTGGCGTGGGCCACTGAGCTGTGGCTCTCTGGTTAGCCCTGTGCCTCTAGTGCCTCTCGCTGATCATGGGTGGCTTTCCTTGGGTGTCTAGTGGCTCGGGGGCTGCACTGGTGGTGCCCCTGCAGTATCTGGTGGCCAGTGCAGGGGTTTGCCTGTTGCCCTGCTCTAGGGTTGTGGAGAGCACCTAGGCTGGCTGGTGGGGGCAGATGGTGTGTTGCGGCGTCTGCCTGATCCAGGGCTGGGTACCGCATTGCGGTTTTTTGTCTCCCCTCTTTTCATTCCCTTCTGGATGCCTTGGCTGTTTTGGGGGGTCCTCGGCTTCCCAGCTGCCGGGCCGTTTGCCGCTAGTGGGGGCTAGATGTTGTGGGTCATACTTTCGCATCTGTTTCTGCGGCTCCTTTTGTTTCTCCACTTTTGCTTCTGGCTGGCTGGTGGGGGCGCTGGTGTGGTGGCCAGTGTGGTCTGTTGTCTGCCAGCTCTGGGGGTGTGTGCCGTGTTGCTGTTTTCCCCTGCTTTTTTTGCTGCTTTTCCAGGTTTTGCTCTTGCTTGGAGGCCCTGTTGTTCCCCTTCGCATGGCTGTGCCTCTTCTCTGGCCAAGCGTTGCCGCTGCCCTTGGTTGACGGGCAGCTTGGGGGCTGTGCTCAGGGTGCACCTGGTTGCCGTTGGGCCATTTGTTTGGGCTTTGCCCTGTCACTCTGGCTTTGGGGCTCGCAAGGGCTGGCTAGTGGGGCCTTTCTTTTGGTGGCAGTGCTGTGGTGGGTTGGCCGGCCTTGTGTGGTGTCCAGGTGGCGTTTTTTCTTCCCCCTTCTTTCTGCTGTGGGATGCTTGGGTCTGGGGCTTTTGTGTTTGGAATGTCCTGGAGTCCCTGGCATCTGTTGCGCTGTCTCTGTCTTCCATGGCAGGGTTTCTGCCTGCTGTGTCCCTGGTGTTTCGGTGGCCGGGTTTGGTTCCCTGAGGTGTTGGCAGCGTTCTGTCACTTTCCTCTTGGGGCTTGGTCTTGCCATTTGGGCTTGGTCCCTTTGGGGTTCCTGCGTGCCTTCCTGCTGTTTTTTTTTTCCGGCCGGTGCGTTGTGGATCGGGGGCTGGCTTTGTGCCTCTGGTGTCTCCGGTCCCTGGTCTTCCTGGGTTTTTGGACCCTGCTGTTGCTGTGTCTGCTTGGGCCCAGTTTCTGCCCAATCCATCTTCCAGTTTCTGCCCCTTCAGTGGGTTGTGTGCCTGAGTGCCCTCCGGGCTCATTCTTTCTTGGGTTGTGGTGTCTCCACGGGTCTTCCGGTCTGTGGTGAAGTCTTGGCTCTGCCTCTGTTTGTCATGGCCTTGCTGTGCCTTTGTTTGGCCCCTTGTTGGCCTGTGCTGGTTGGGTTGGCAGTGCCTTCTCTACTCTTGTCTCCTGGTTGGTGGCTTACTGGTTGTGGGGGGGGCCATTGGGGCCTTGGGGGTCGACTTTTGGGTGTCTGCCGGTGGCCCTTTTTTGGCTTCCCTTTTTTGGGTCTCGCTGCACCTTGCTTGGGTGGGGGTCTTTCGGGCTCCTGGTGGTTGGCAGTTCTGTGCCTGGCGTAGCTGGGGGGCCAGGCTGGCCTCCTTGCCCTTTCCTCTGGCCTCTATTCTGCCTTCCCCTTGGGCAAGCTGGGCCGTGTTGTTGGCGTGCCGGTGCGGGCCGCTTGGCTTCTGCCCTGGCTTCCTGCCGCTTTCTGTTCCCTTGGTGGCCTGGTTGTGGCTGGTTCCTACGTCTTTCTCTCTGTCCTTGTTGGTTGGGGGATTCGGAGTTGTGGCTGTTGGCCCTTTGCAGCTCCTTTCGGGCCTATGAGGGAGCCTTGTTGGTGGCCTCCTGTCTTGCTGGTGTGTCTGTTGTTCAGTCAGCTGGCTTCTCGGGGGCCTGTGGAGGCGTCTGCGGGGTTGGGCTGGGGGCCACCCTGTTTGTCTCTCCTGTTCTTGTGGCCCTTCTGCGGCTAGTCTTGGGACTCGCTTGGGGTGGTTCCTTGGTGTTGTCCTTTGTTCTCCGGGCCATGTAGTCGGCTGTTTGGTCAGTTTGGGGTTTTTCCTCCCTGGTTTCCTCTTCGGTGGGTGGGGGCTTGGTCTTCTCCGGCCCTGTCTTTTTGCCTTCGGTCACCCCTGGGTTTGTGGTTGTGGGTGTCATCCTTGATGTGTGTTGTTTGGGGTGTGGTCTTCCCTGTTGGCCCTGTTTGTTCTTTGGGTTCCCCGGGTCTCAGGGGCATTGGGTGTTTGCCTTTCCCCTCTCTTGGTGCTATGCCCTGGTCTGGTTCGGGGTCTGCGGGTTTCCGCCCCTTTGTTTTCCTGGGGCGGAGTCCTGTTGTTGGCCTTGTTCTTGGTGGGGGGTTGTGCCTTCCGGGTTTCTGGCCTCTGGTTCTCCCCCTGCCTTTTCCTGTCCTGATGGTGTCTGTGTCTCTCTGCCTGGTATTTCTGGTTGGTCTTTGGGCAGCTGGTGTTCTGATGCTCATCGGACCTGCTTCCTTCTGGCCGCTGCCGTGCCTTTGTTGGGCGTGGTTCAGGGTTTGTGTCCCCTGCGTTCTCTGCGGGTGTCTCAGTCGTAGCCTGCTGACCAGTCCCTGTGCCCCAGCTCCTTCTCCCTGTTTCGGTGTTTTGGGCGGTTGTCCTGTGTCGATGCTGGTAGTTGGTGCTGGATGTTCCTGCCCCGGGGGCTGGTCCTCCTCTGGGGATTTTGGGGGCCGTGTCCTCTGGGCTCTCTGGTGGCTGGGTCTGTCGAGTTGGGTGGAGCGACTTGCTCTTGGTCGATGCTCCCTCCCTTCCTGGTTTGGTCTGTATGGGCCTGCCCTCTGAGTCTGTGCCTGTGCCTTGGCCTTGTTGGTTGGCCCTGTCCTCTTGGTCTGGGCTGGTCTGTTGTGGGGCTCCCCAGTGGTGTTGGGGTTGGTCCTGTAGTTGCTGTGTCGCCCATTGTCTCATGGTTTGGGCTGGGACTGTTGGGTTATTCCTTGCTTCCCCTCGTCTCTCTTGTGGGGTCTTTTCGGCAGTGTTGGGTATTCTTTCCATTGTGTGCTTGGGGACTTGTTCTGTAGGTTCTGCTGCCGGGTCTGTGGGGCTGCTTGTTGGTCCTGGGATTAGTGGCCTTCTAGCCGGGTGGGCGCTCTTCCGGGGTGCTTTCGCTGTTCTGGTCCTCCTTGGGCTGGTTGTTTCTTGTGGCCTGGTTGCTTCGCCCTTCCAGGGCTTCGCCTTTGGTATTGGGTCTCTGTGGTTTGCCTCCTTTCCGGCTTTGGCTTGTTTGTCTTTGCCTTGTCGCTTTTGGGGCTGGCTCCCTTCCACTTGGCGGTTTTGGGGGTTGGGTCGGTGGGGGCTGGGTGCCCGCTTGTCCTTTTTTTCTGTGGTTAGATGTCTCCTTGGTGCTGCTGGTGATTCCTGCTTTTGGGGTGCTGGTTCGTCCAATCCTTGGTTGTGTCCCTGTTGGTGTGGCCCTGGCTTGCTAGTGCGTCTGGTCATCTTGGGTCTTTTTCCATGTGTGGTCTCTTCACTGTCCTTCTGTTCAGGGTGGTCTCTGGTGCTTCCTTGGTGGGTGCTCTTTGTTTGTTTGGGTGTGTTCCCGGTGTGGGTTGGCTGCCTTCTCGGTGGCGGCGCCATGGGTTGGCTGCTTTTTTGTTCGCCTTTGGTTGTCTCCTGCGTGTTCTGGGTTGTGGGGCCCTGTTGTTTGTTTGGGGCGTTGAGGGCTGTGTGCTCCTGCCTGTGTTTTTCCTGTGGTTCTACCGTGGCTTCGCTTGGGATGCTGCTTTTCGGTGTGGTGTCCTGGGTGTTCTTGGGAGTTCGGAAGGCTGGGTTTCTGGCTTTGGGATGCTCCATAAGTAAGGAATGGGACGAGAACTGGAGGGACCTGGGGATAAAGCCCTATTACTTACCGGTAATCTTCACTACTCCTGGTACCGTTGCCCTCGTCCCATTCCTTACGTCCCTCCCTCCCGGACGGCCGGGCTTCCTGTTGGTGACTGGGTAGTCCAGGCAGAATGCTAGGTATGGCCTGGCTTCCTATTGGTGGCTTGGCAGTTCAGGCGGAATGCTGGGTAGGAATTGGTTATGTACTCCCAGTGGGAGGGGGTGGGGTTAGGAGTCCCAGCATTACCCTGTTTTTTTTCTGTCAGGGAGATGGCCAACTACATAAGTAAGGAATGGGACGAGGACAATGGGACCAGGAGTAATGAAGATTGCCCATAAGTAATAGGGCATTACTCCTATCTCCTCCTTGGTCTTTCTACTTCCTCTTTTGCTACTCTTCAGTCTGCGTTCAGCTCCTCTATCTGCCTCATCTTTAGACTTCCTTATTTGATAAAAGTGCTTTATGTGTTAAATAAAACATTGATGAAAATTAAATGAACTTCTGCTGCAGTAGCAGCAGACCTTCAAAGATGTAGTGCCTTAAATAATACATTTGTTCACATATGTATGGGTATGTATTAAAATTGCTTGAAATGAGGGAGGTCTAAGAATTATGGATATTTCTTATTTTGTATGCTGTCTAATCATACTGAAGGCTGGATGACTGTAACCAACCTTATTTGTTTCCTGTTTGTTTTGAAAACGTCAATAAAAATATTTCTAAAAAAAGAATTGCTTGAAATGTTCATTAGCTCGCGAATTTTGTGAAAGTCGGTTAATTTCACAGCTAGGAAGTTTCGCACAGCTTTGTCCTTTAGGAGACTGGTTTGAATCGAAATTGTCTTACAGGAGTAGAAAATGTCTCACAAAAGACATTTTCTATTTGAGACTCAGTCCCCATGCCAGTACCTAGTGAGTTTTGAACGTGCTGTACGCTTTCACTATCAAATAGTGGGCGAAATGGCACAAACTTTCATTTAGAGGTCTTTTGCATTACTACACATAATTTTCAAGAGCCTATATGAGTAAATAGCTAACTTTCTCACGAAACGCAATTGTGCATATTCACCCACGCCTCATACATAAAGAAAGGACAACTTGCAAAAAGTAAATGGATGTTAAGCATGCTATATCCTACACATAAACAAGTATTATTCTTACTGATAAGAAGATGCCTTGAAAACAGAAAACAGTATGTTGACACTCTCACCAACTGCTACTCAGCCAATCTGCAGTTACAAAATAGTAGGAAAATGCTCATGTGATGTATTCTGTTTTATGTCTACTAGGTCAAAGCTGCAACACATCTAAAGTTGCATGTGCAGCTGTTGTGTCCACCGACAATGGTCTAATTAACTATGGTGTGTTGGGTAGAGCCAAGACAATTTTGCAAAGAAAATTTAATTTTTGTGTGAGGACAGGTGGAAGAATTTTCAGTGCTAACTTCCCTGCTTAATCAGCTGCATTTGTTTTACATTAGAAGTAGGCAGGTCTTTCTTGTCTTTATCAGAGCCCTGTTCTTTATTTCAGCCACTACCAGTGGAAAGAGTTTGCTGCCTCGATATATGATTATTTGGCCTATTTTACATATGCTGCTTTAGAAAATAAGCAATGCTTACCAGTCTGACACAAATGAAAAGATTCTCTGTAAACTTTGTGGTACCCCAAAATTACTAACAAAGTAACTTTTCAACTGGCAAGAAGAAAATTCTGGTGGAGAATGACCAAAACAATCCAGGACTCTTTTCTGCTCACTAATTTTTTTGACAAATGACAAGCTAGCCTCTCTGCAGCGACATTTGAAGTGAAAAGTGGGCATTCTCCAGTGCTTGGATGTAAGTGACGAAAGTCCCTCAGAAAGGGCAGCCGGGGTGTTGAAGTGTGGGAGGCATGCACAGGGAGTGTTACATTTCTAGTCAGAAGCACCTTGCAAAGACGGTGAAATAGTTAAAGACTGTAGATCTCCACAAGATTAGGAGTCAAATAATATGGGAATTGCAAGAACTCAATGTGAAGCACAATCATGCTCAGATGCACAAAGCAACCACAAGGAGATGATGGACGGAGTGCTGAAACTGTTCAAACACTCACCCACAGTCACAGATCTGGGTTGAATCCATCATCATTCTTTAGCTCACTTTGCCACCCCAGTTCAGACACAGCTATATGCAAATCAGTCTTGACCCTGTGCCTCATGGGAACATTCCAGACCGAACTGCCAAGCCCTGTCTTCCCTGGACCGGAATCAAGCATCCTGGGACCGGTTTCGGGCTAACAGCCCTCATCAGCCAGGCTAGCTTGAATCCAGTGGCAAAGTGAGCAAGGGACCCACGTCTGGGCATACCCTGCCAACTTTGCATAGCACAGATGCACAAGATGGTTGCTGCAGCCACAGCCAGGAAAGGAGTACTACCACTCAAGAGGGTGCTTAGCCGGCAAAAGGCCTTGTGTATCCATAATGTGGCCTTGATTCAATTGCTGGTAGTTGGGAAGTTCGACTGAGGGTGGTGGGTGCCTGTGGGATCCCTCACATTTGTATAGATATATGCATATGAGGCGCAAATTTCGGGGGGGGGGCTAATTCTTCCAGCAATAGGCAGAGTGGAGATGAAGGGGTGAAAAAACAACAAAGCCTCTTTAACCCGTAAATTGTCTTTTAAAGACCTGTGAAGTACTCGGGTGCGGCTGCGATAAGCTAAAAAACTCTGTGGGTCAGATTTACAGGCCCCTTGCGCCACTTTTGCGTCATTTTTCCCATGTTAAAAATGACGCAAAAGTGGCGCAAGGGGCTTGTAAATCTGCCCCTGTGTGTGTGCCCGGGAAGCTGTCTCAGCCAGGCTGACACACACGACGGAGGGCGGGGTGAAGCCCTTTGAGCCCTATGGGCGTTGCGCGCCTGTTATGCATGCATGTATGAGATTTATAAAGTGCAAACCTTTCCATACAGCGCTGTGCATGAGGTGGATGATACGGAAGGAGAACAGATGGGCATCCTTAGTACTCCAGAGTATCAGCTTGCTACTGATAAGTACCGGTACTCTCCCATTGAAAATATTACATCAGTGCTGAGAAGTGCAGGTTCCCTCAATTTCAAATGAAAGTGCAAAGTAAAGTGCATGCACTCTGTACGTAACAGTATGTGCCCATTTAAAGACCTGATGGTCAGGCTGGAAGTAAAGGGTGGAATAGCTGAGGACAGGGGCAGAGACCTAATGGAGGAGGGCAAAAAACAATTGGGAATTCATAGCAAATAGAGGTTTAGGGCAAGAGGAGGGCCGGAGACTAAGAGGAGCTTGCTTCTGGGGCGGCTGGGGATGGTGAATTTATCTTGCAACAAAAAGGTGTTTAAACGTGAGGTTCTATAGATTTTTCCTGAAGAGAAGGATGGTTGTCCCTCGGTCACGTGGCCCATGTCATGTTGCGTTATGTCACTGCTTATGCACAAGGATGCACAGTGCGCATAATGGCCACTGCTACTTTTCTTCCCGTTGGCTGTGCTTAGCTGTATGTAGTGACATTGATGCATACACCTGCATATTTAGAGAAACACATACATTAGTTGTGATCCTTGCTTCCCAAACCATGAGAATGAAAGAACACATAGAAGCAGCAACTGCGCGTTTGAACTGCAGTTACCTTTGAGACAAGAAGATTCACAGACTGTCGTGCATTGAAACACCATCCCTCGTTAGATTGGCAGGCAGGTTGGATTCAAATCGGGGCTTTTCTGCACCATTAGGTTTCATTGCTGCAGGTGTATGTGTAAAAAATGAAGAGCATCTTACGACACGCAGTGCGTCTTTGTCACTTTAGCTAATGGGCCGTGAGAGGAACACGTCGATTCAAGGCAAACACGTTTTGCCTGAACAGGTCTTCACCGCGTGTGCGCCGAGCCGCTTCCTGGGGCGTCTCAGCGCGAGACGGAGCTCAAATGAGGCACTTCCCTTGACAGCCTCCTTGCAAAGTATCACTGGATTAGAATTTGAGGCGACGTGCCAGCACACTGAAACTGCAAATTACGTGTAGCTATTGCTTTGTGGCTCCAAGGGCAATTACTTGAACCCACCATCTTGCCTGCGTTGTAGTAATTCGCATAATTCCAATTTCCCGCCCTTACTTTCAGGCCCAGACCTTCTCTGTTGTCACTGCAAATCTGAGGTAGACGACTACAAACTTTGACTTTCGAACATATGGAAAAGTGACAGGTACAACTGCTTTATTCCCCCCCCCCCCTCCAAAATGACACTAGATAAGGGTATCCCATATCTATGAAAAGGTACTCCTTCCTTACCGCTTTATTAAACGTTGCGTTTCCTAGGAAGCCTATAATTATTGTAATTGTATTTATATATCGCTTACTACCCCTGACGAGGCGTCATCCCGAACCTCCTCCTACTGCTATGATCTGAAAAAAACACTTTCTAGACCCTTCCCTCTTCTATCCCTCCACTATCATTTTAGAATCCAACTAACAGACTCACATGTCCACCGCTCAAATTAATTTCATATTTCCCTACACTAATTCCCCACTAATCCTGTTAGGGTTCTGGAGTAGTGTGCTACCTCCCCGAATAGTGCTTCGACACCTCATCAGGGGTAGCAATCTCTATCTAAATGCAAACCATTTCCTCTTCTATCCCTCCACCATTCTTTTTCAATCCAAATAACAGACTCACACGTCCACCTCTCAAATTAATTTCCTATTTCCCTACACCAATTCACCACTAATCCTTTTTGGGTTCCTGATTATGTGTATTTCTTAAAATTATTCTTTTTCCTTTTGTATTTGCATTTCTTATGCTTAGGAAGGCTCTATTGTGTGTGGTGGCGAGTATTGTATTTTCAATTGTAATGTTTTATTTTCCGCCATATTCCATCATTTTAATGTGGGTTCTACTCCTGTCGCTGAGCGAAAGCGCCAAGGAGCAGTTGCAGAAAGGCTGGATAAATAGGCCCCTTAGAGACCTTTTCGCTCCTTCTTAGAGAGATCTGTAGGCCCTTACAAATCCAACGAGAGAGCTTTGCAATAACACATGATCATGCAGTCTCGATTTCACGCTCCCTGTGGGTTTTTGTCAAAGGGTTTACTGTTCCATTTCAGCACCGGCTTCAGGGGGAGCGCTTTATGCAGCATGTGTGATCTCATTGCCCTTAAGGGACCAGAATAAATTCCTCCCTTTCCCCAAAGCGTGTGCCCTATTGAAAAGTACCGCAGGCTCTGGCGCAGTTGCCCAGCAGTGCGCGGAATAACCGTGGAGATGGACAGGTGTCGGGTGTGGGGGTGAGGTGGTAAGGAAGGGGGGTGATGTTTAAGCTGGTGAGTGAGCGGCAATTGGACTTCTAGTGTGTCAAGCTGTTTGCTGAGAGAAAGTAAAACTACCAGGATTAATAAAAACTCACGCACAGTGAAAACAGCTGCCAGCTTCACGGAACCCAGTGGGAAATATGAGAGGGTCGGCACTTGTTAACTTCTTGCAACTTGTCTTTGACATAAAGCAAAAATATAACATGTAGAGTATTACGTTCTCAAAGGGAAACTGAAAAAGTCAGAAATAGCCTCAAGTGTACACCCTGGAGAAAGGACAGCCGTGATTAGGAGCAACAGCTGTCATTTGACCATTAGGATTACATATTTTGTATCATATTATTCGGGGTTTTGGTAAAGTGCTGCAAACCATTTTATGGCAGCCCTAGAGCACTTTTGGATGTAGGTACATAAAGCAGAGGAATAGGTAAAAGTAAGCAAACATACTTAGAGAAGAAGCTCTCATCTGGCAAAGATGGGATCACCTGGTTGACAGTGCTTAATTTGACCCGGTGGTTTCCAGTGCTCCACACTGGTGCTTATTACAATCTGCCTCACAGTGGCGCTATTTCGCTAATTTAGAGATGAACACAACAGCATTTGTTTATTCATTCAATACACATTATAAATGACTATTACTGGCTGCCTGAAGCATTCATATAGTTTTGGGGCTTTGAATAGTCTGAATTGACACACTTGTAGGAGTGTGCTGGTTAGCAGTTGTGTTGGTACTGTCATTGGCAGCGCTGGTGGTTGCACTGTGTAGCGCGAGCTGCAATGGACTCCTGACAAGGGCGTTGGCACTTCTGTTTTTTTTTTTTAAATGATCCACTGCAGGTAGGGACATTAACAGGGCCGGACTGCAGGCACCGGGCGTTTTCCCAGTGGGGGCCGGTTTTGTTACTCGGGGCCAGTTTTGCAGCAGTGCTGCAATATCGGCCCCCTGTAACAAACCTGGCAGCAGTTCTAAAGCGGAAGCAGTGCTGCTTCTTTCTAGCACCCCCCCACACCCTCTCCCGGGGCAGGTCTGGCAGAATTGCTAGGGCTGGTTTGTGTTCCCAGTCCAGCCCTGTACACTAATCCTAAAATGACCACTAATGGCGACAAAGCCCTGAGGAAGAGCAAGCCTTCTCAGCGACAGGCGACGGCAGTCTGGACGCAGGTGCCTCACCAGCAAGAACGGTGGAATCAAAACGCAGAGGATGCTCCAGTTATCAATATAACTGGTCAGTTGAAAGCTAGTGTGAATAGCAAGTGCTATGAGTACCACATGTCATTTACAGACCCTAGAATGGTGAAACCATGGAATGAAGCCCTATGTATCAGATCTCAAAATCCAAAAGTAATCTCTGATCCTTTGCTATTTTGGACTGTACATCATACGGAGATTGATTTTTTTTTTCAAAACAAATTTTATTGGGTTTTTGTCAACACAGGGACCCAGACGGTACATGCACATTAGGACTCTGGCGGATGAGACCCCAAAAACATGTAAAACACGAACAGATGCACAGAATGCCCCCAGTTAACCCCCACCCATTCCGAAGCAGCGTCTAAAATCTTACACAATTGCAGATCCTGATCTCGTCGCATTTCCCTGTATATCTTGACCATAGTGAAGGGGATTGGTTTTTTAATGCTATAAAGATAAAACCAACCCAAAAAAATAATAATTAATGAATGAATAGTAATAATAATGAGTAAATTATTTCACATTTCTTATTATTGTGCAACAGGCATTATGAGAGATTTGATGAATAACAAAGGATTTTTCCGCAGTAAAGCACAAAAATGCATGCATTCCTTACATTAGGCTTAATTGATGTTAGTTGAATGGTATGGCAGGCATTTCATGTGTATTTGACCCGTACTTGGGCCTGGGTGAAATTTAAATTATGCTGGCACCATTTGTGTAATTTAGTGAATTTCATGTTACTCTTCTGTAAAATTATCAGAAGGACTCCAATAGACCACTGCACGCAATTATGCTTCATTCATTCGAAAAAAATCACTATGAAATGCGCCCTTCATGGAATAAATGTACTGCAAATGCACGCAAACAATAGAACGTGAGTGGCTGTTGTTCATGGTGCTTCACTTAAATGCATCCTTGTGCCAAAAATTGGCATGAAGAAACATTTTGCGTTAAAATATAGAGCAAAGCTGCGGTTTTGCATTTTACATAATAACACATAATTTTGCTGAAATTTCATGTAATTATGCAAAAGAAAATTATGCAAATTTCACACACTCCATATAGGCTGTCATACCCAAGCTTTATGTCAGAGGAGCCATTAGAGATGTACAACGGATATTTGGCTTCTAATTACAAAGCAGTACGTTTTTGGGAACTGACAACCATACATGCATGCTTTTCCTACCTAAACTAACCTACTTTAAACCCAAATGCATATGGATTAGGAACACATACAGTGTGGGAAGTCAACAGATCTGTTTTCTTTTAACATGACGTACGACGGATGTCATTTGATGTGTAATTTCAAATTCATATAGAGACTTATCGAAGTCAAAAAGATTTAAAACAAATGTTTCTTTGGAAATATCTCCATTACGGGTGACTTTTTGTTATGATCATACTTACCATGACTTTTACATGTGGATGGAGTTGCCATTTTGGTGTAATAATGGGGGGTAATGTATGTCACAAAAATCTGAAAAAAACCGGTGGTTTGAGGACTTAAATTGTGCAATTCTCTTGACACCTGACACTGGTAATTGTCTTACTTTATTTATTATTTACTTTATTACTAATGTGCATGCATAACCACGGAGCTTCATGGTCTTCAAAGGTTTCTGAAATTCTGAGGGGCAACTAAATCACTGAGGAAACATCCAAGCTTTGAGCAGTTTAGGTGATGGGGACCATATTCCATAACCGAGTAACATGTACTACAAATCGTTGCCCCGCAATGGGCCTTCCTAAATATGAGTATGCTCAGTAGATTGGTAATAGGTGTAGCATAGATTCGGTGTTGTTTCATATTCCTCAAATATTTTCGTCAAAAGGCCTGCAGAAGTCCTGGTCTGATGCAGTGGTATGCATTCTGTACAATAAAGAGGCCATTGAATGTAATAATTTGATGTTGAAACACCTAGATTTATTTTGTCAGCACTGGAGATACAGTATTTGTTCTTTGTGGTTTATTTTGGTTGCAAGAGAGCATGCAAGAAGGTATTCCAGAGGCCTAAAGAAAGGCCATTGAAATAATCTAGTTTTAAAATTACCTTAGCTCAAGTTACTAGTCCAGGTTGAAATTCTATAATTAGAGGTTGAACACACAGGAGATACTCAATTTGAAGTGACATACATTTGTTACTGCTCTAATCTAAGGCAAAAAGGCCAGATCATTTTTAATTTGGCTAGCCGCCAGCAGTCGTTAGCATTAAAGAGAATTGGGCTCAATGGTAATCTCTGTGGAACTCCCTAAAACAGCATTCTGCAATCCGACATGAAACCTGTGAGAAATACCTGTTCAGAGCATTCTAATAGGAAGGGAGGAACTCACTCTCGCTGTCCTTCTACATCCCTCCTTGAGTAAAAAACTTAAGATGATATTGTGGCCCATGGTGTTAGATGCTGCAAATAGCTCTAATAATATGACAGTGGTGACAACTCCTTCAAATCTGAGCTGGAAAATTTCATCAAGTGAGATCAATCAAGGCAAATTCTCTGTCCCAACTTGGTCCAAATCCTGCCTAAAATGCGTATAAATGGTCATTACTTTCCAGAAACGCTTGTAGCTGATATGCTACTGTTGATTGAACTGAACTGGTCCAGATATATCAAGTTTCGTATGGCAAGAAAGATTCCTGACTTTGCTGGGTTTGATTAGGTTTTTTAAGAGGTGAGAAACTACAGCTTTTAGCAGGTTCAATGGCGCTTTACCTGTTCTTTGAGCTTAGCTGATCACTGCAGTGATCGATGGGATTATTAAATCTTAAATCTTCTTCAGGAATTGTATGGAGCAAACCTGATTCTAGCCACCTTTTTATTGATTAGGGTGTTAGTATCAGTTACTTAGAAAGGTGTAAACGTGTCTAAAACTGATAGAAGCAAATCATTATCAGCTTTTAGGACAGCATCATGCACAGTTATAAATGTCTGATAGCTTAATGTGTAAGTAGCTAGCCAAGCTTATTAAATAATTTATATGAAGTAATAACTTGGCTTTTTGTTGCTCTTGCAAACATTATGCTCAGTCATACTTGAGAAAATGAGTGTAGGTGAGCATTGTATGTGAATAATCTGCATATAAGATATGAACGACATTAAAATGTATGTACTATGTGTGCTTGTCACAATGTGATGCACGACTAGTCAACAATCAATGGGAATGACGGTATTCTGCCCTTTCACAAGAAGCACATCCTCACACAAAGTAGTTCCCTTCAGTGCCACTGACTATTATGGCAATATGTTCTTTTTGAAACCTAAAAATACTTTTGCTTTTAGCTAATATTTTATTTTAGATTTTTGAAGGCTCCAGCGATTTCCCAGCAAGAAAGTTTTGCAAACATCTGCAAGAAATAAAACAAGCATCATTGGCAAAGTCAAAAGGGTCTCAGCCAAAGCCAGACATATTGGCTTTGCCGAGGCTTATTGAATGATGTGGGGTAAAACATTTCAATAAATCTAGCTGATTGGTTTAAGAAATGTAATCATGCTCTTTGCGCACCACTCACTCACTTGTAGGAATGGATCCAAAGAGAAAAGGCAACAATGGCATTCCTAAAAACATTACTATTCAAGAGCCAATTTACAGAGCTTTTTGTGTACTTGTGCTTCACACATGCCATGAAACAGTCGCATTTACAAAGACAAAATTAATTTCATGAAATGGTTGGATTTTGCTTTCATGCCTGGGATTTAACGCTTGGAAATTTCTGCCAATTTAGCATAAGACTGAGCAAACCTGCTTATAGGGCCAGGTTTGTCGGTGGTCACTGGTGGGGCTACCTGCAAATGCTTGAGAGGGCCCTCTGTGTCTCACAAGCTTGCAGCGTTCCCCAGACTTTCATATGTGATTTTCCCGATTTACTTCTCCGAAAGGCCAGAGTTAATCTATTCTCAGGCTGTTAATGGGGCAAAGATCTCTTAATGTGCTGGTGACAGGGTTTCCTTGAGAAGATTAAAAAAAGCTAGCAAGTACAAATTCACTGTAGGGTGTCATTTGTCGATTCCCTATCCCAATTGGCTATGAATGTGAGTACTCATGGCACGGTGTACCAGTTGCAGATTGCTGGCAGTACTCCTAGAAAGCTTTGATGGTGCCATGATAGTTAAAAAAAAATGACACAAATAATATGTGCTAGCCTCTGTGCATACATTTCCCTGTGGAGTTAGTGCAGAGTCAATGATGTATGTGTTATTTTAACATCCTAATTTCTTTAGGTATTTTGATATCAGGTGTACCTATTCAGCTCCACTGGTGTAGTTTGCACACCAAACCAACAACTCTAAATAATTGTTATTTTTTTGGAGTAAATGTGTTGTATATCCTGATTTAAAGGCAGAGTGGAAGAGTCTGTCACCAAAGGTATTTTTCAATTGTCTTTTATTTTAGGGTAGATAATTCCATAAATGACGACGTAGTCTCTGATTTCACCAATTATAATCTTTCTTAACGGCTCAATCAACAAGCTTTTCACCACTGGGCAGGATTTGCTAAAGGCATCCTCAATGCTTTACATTGATTAATGAAAGAACAGAAAAAAACAACTACTGTATTCTAACCTTAAAGGTTGAGATCTCAATGCAGCTCCCCACCTCAGTGTCCACAGCAAGTTCAAATAAGTCATCCGGTTACCTTTCTGTAAAAAAGGCTTGTCATGTTCTGAATCAAAACAAAAGGAAGAAGTAAAATACGAGGAATGTGGAGGAAAAAACGAGGTAACAAAAGTAAGTGTAAGCCTCATGCTAGTTGTAAAAATCTGTCCACAGGCGATTCTGTTATTCAGTGAATGAGGTGGACAGAATCTCTAATATCTCTTAAGTCCAGTCCTTAGGAAAGTCTTGCCGTGGCCAGTATCAAGAGCGCCATTAAAAGTTAAATTTGTTACTATCAAGTCAAGAGTTTTATGAATCAGTCATGTAGATTTAGGGAGGTACAAGCACATATTCTGTAAAATCCTGGCGAAACTGGGCGAACAGATCCTTCCCAAGCCTGGTTCACAAAAAGAGTGGGATATTCAGAAGAGACTTTTCTGAAAAATAATTCAGAGTTATTCATTGCTAATTATCGAACAGCAGTCACTGGCTATTTGTGGGGCTATAAGTTTATATGCAAAAAGTAAATATGATAAGTTGTGGGCTCTATTGTGTTCTAAAGGAACCGAAAGAAAAATTTTCAGACTCACCTAAGCCGGGAAACAGCCTTTACAACGAGGTTTTTACCTCGTTGTGCCTTTACCATGCATTTTTTAGCAGGCATATTTTTACCGCGAATATACATTTACAACGCATGTCAATACCATGCATTTAAGGTAAGTTGGGGAGCGTGGGGGGTCTCCCCCCACAAATACATTGGTTTTAAATCTAAAAACAATGCATGGTATTGGCATGTGTTTTAAATGCATATTCGCTGTAAAAACATGCGCACTAAAAAATGCGTGGCAAAGGCATGCAAAGTCATTGCCTGCGTTGTACCATCGTACAACCGTCTAAGCCCTTTACTAAACAAACTTCGGCAAAGCCAATAGGGCTGGCTGGGCTGTGTCAATGGATATAAACCCATGCATTCATAAATGCTGTTGACGTGGAATGAATATATGCTGTTTTTCACAGTAAAGCCTGTCCTTTTGGCTTTGCCAATGCTGTCAAAAAAAGTATAACATGATTTCATTCTGTGTAGAATGCATATAGTAAATAAAGACGTGAATGAGACAAACAGCGTGATGATTGAGTGCACTTCCTGGAATGCAGAAAGGTATACCACATAGCAAAAAGGCTGAGGTGAGGTGTTATATTCCATATAGGTACCCTATATAGGCGCAGGTGGCACTGCAACCTTTCACCTATATCCTTCCCTACATTACATACATAATGGTTCATAGGGACTGACCTTTTACCTAGATACGACACTGCATTCAGAACGTGGGTTTTTCCCTGGTTCGAAACTCATACATTAGGCATGAGGCTTCTTGGAAGCACAGCAGGACTCACAGCAGGGCGAACATCTCCTGTATAATATCTATGTTAAAGTTCAAGCCCCACGTCATCCTTTGGGCCGACACAGTAACACAGCAAAGTAGGACCCCTGGGGAGACCTGTGGGTATATATACATCATGTCTTGCTTAGACAGACAGAGGAGACCGTGACTTCCCTGCTGACACACTGACCAGAGACGCTGAGGTTCCTGCATGCAGACGCTCCAGCTAGCAGTGGTCTAACATCCCTCATGGGGTGTCCAACTCGAGACCAGGACGGGGTCGCACATTCTCTTACTCTCAGGTAATGGGGCGGACTAGATCCTAGAGGGATTCTTCGCATAACACCTACATAGATGCTAGGTACATTTAGGTACATCTAGTTAGGGAGGCATCTTAGAGTACGCACCTTTTTATCATGTGTTTTATGTACATGTATATATTCATGATTTCTGCAAGATGGTAGAACTATACCATCCCTTTGTTTTTGTAGTATTGCTAATCATATATCTCTGCTACTGTCTGATGGTTGTTGCAGCTCATATATTCTACACTAGAATAAAAACTGTTCAATAAATTCTTATTGAAATGCCCAGACTGTTTATTCTGTGTATCTCTGAGACAAACTAAGTGAGCACGAGTGACTGAGCGAAAAGTAGTATATTGTTTCCACGATCCTGGGGGATCAGGGTTGTCATGTTCTGAGGTCACACTCAGCAATATACCAGCTCCGCTGTAACACAGGCGTTGTAGCACACCCGGGACACATTCAGTGTCACTGGGTGGGCCCGATGATGAACCATGCCACCAACTAGGTTGGTGGGTGAGGGCTTTACAAAAACTATATGTTTTTTTCCTCTTCTTCATACAGTCCTGAGTCTTAAAACAGTCACAATAGGCTAGTCCTTTTTGATTACATATAAAACCTGGGGATACGGACTGGCTATCTAGTCCTCTCTCTCTCCTTGATAAATTGCATATTTAGCAGCGCAGAGCTGCGAGAGCTTCTCTCATTCTCTTCCACCATGGCAGAACATCATGGTTTGACATACAATGAAAGCGATATTAATGAAATCCTCGCAGACCCCTCCTTTCTGGCAGACTTCAACATTTCAAATACCATAGCTCAAACTACAGATTGGGACACCTTAACAGAGAAGAAACGCAATCGTATCAGAATAATCTTACATGGTCTCATATTGACAGAATATCTAAGGACTAATACGGCCCCCCGAGGCCTCCTCGTCACAAATGCCCCCAGAATCTTCCTGGAAGATGCCACCTTCAGGAAAGACTGGGCACAGATAGCCTGGCACTGTACCAGAGACTGGCTAGTACTCATCATTAAGACAGCAAAACGTCTATCTGAGGCAATGATAATTGACATCCAAGCTACAGAAAGCCACTTCAAAACTACGATCACCTCATATAAGAAAAAGCTGGATGACCAGAACAAAGAAATGGCTGACTATAAAGAATATTTAACACAAGCCAAAATAACTAAATTTCAGAAAGATCTCAAGAAGTTCTCCTATGTCAAAACATATCCCTATACAGATGACAACTTTGTACCCCCTAACAAGTCTGACAGACCCAGTGATACTTCGGGAGACAGCAGTTCCATTTCCAGTGATTTGAGCAATGGCTCATCCAAACAACGAGGTAGAGGACGTCAGCAACGGTGGCAACAACCCTGGCACGAACCACGACAAGGACCCACCTATGGACCAACACCTTTTGGACAACCACAACATCCATACTTTAACTGGCCACACATGTTTCAGTTAGGCCCCCCTCCCTTTTTCCAAGGCAACCCTAGGCCCCCTTTTTTAGGACAGGGCCGGAGGTCACGAGGCAGAAGAAGAAACAATCAACAAGTACACTGGGCAGAAGAGGAGAATCCCGTGAGTGCGAACACCCGCAACAGGACACGGGATCAACAACCAGGCACGAGCAAACAATAACTAACAATTCACCATCTACCCTGGTATTCAACCTGTCCAGCACACCCTTGTCACCCAAGGACATTGCAGTTCTTAATAAGGGCCTATCGTTTGTCCCAACTACTAGACTGGACAAGTTTAAATTACATGTGGAGCTCGCAGATTTTTTCAGAAAGCTCAAATTGAAGGCCTTCTTTGAAAAACCCAAGACAAATGATGATAACCCCGTGGAGGGTAACAATGAGACGGGCTTGAAACTGAAATCCACTTTTTTACCCCCGCCAGCAAGTGTTCCTGCTGAAATTACTACATTTGAACAAGCTGTCTATCATGATATAGAGCAACTCGATTCTGTTAGGCCATTCAATAATCTCTCCGAAGAAGACAGGAAGATTATAAAAAACTTACAGGGCAACCCCACCCTTGTCATTAAACCAGCTGACAAGGGCGGTGGCATTGTCCTACAGGATAAAACTGATTACGATAAAGAATACCGCAGATTGCTAAGTGACACCCGTAACTACAAACAACTCAAAAATGACCATACCAAGACGCTACAAGCCAACATCAATACCATGGTGGACGAGGCCAAAATAGCTTGCTATATATCTAAACAGGAAGCGGATTTCTTGTGTACCAAAAACGCCAGAGTCCCTTATTTTTACACTGTGCCCAAGGTTCACAAAGGAACTCTTCCACCTCCAGGACGACCTATCGTCTCTGGGATTAACTCCCTCCTAGAGCCGCTGTCTAGATACTGTGACCATTTTCTCAACCCCTTGGTCCAACAAACACCGACGTATTTAAAAGATACTAAACATCTTCTAAACATCATCAAAGACCTGCTTTTCGACCCCACGACCCAACTTATGGTGGGACTGGATATAGAAAGTCTATATACCAGTCTACCACAGGACGCCACACTCCAAGTTTTACATGACATATTGGAACATGTACCCTGGACATACCACACCCCCAAAGAATTCATCCTTAAATGTGCCACACTAGCACTTAAAGAAAACTATTTTGAGTATGAAGGTGACTTCTACCTACAAACCAACGGAACATCCATGGGGAGCATTTTTGCCCCTAGTGTAGCGGGACTTTATGTACACCATTTTGAAGAGAGCCATATATCATCGAACACCAACCCACATTCAGTTAACATCAAATTGTGGCGTCGCTACATAGATGACATTTTCATGATCTGGGAAGGTACACCAGAAACATCAACTCTATTCCTGACATGGCTGAATGAACGTGACCCATACCTCCGATTCACTAGCTCATCTAGCACCACTACTTTGGCATTCCTTGACCTCAACATAATAGCTGAGCAAGGAGCATTAACAACCAATACTTACTACAAACCAACCGCCAGGAATTCTTTACTACACTTTAACAGTTTTCACCCTAGATCCTTAAGGGAAAATCTCCCTTTCGGACAATTCCTCCGCATACGCAGGAATTGTAGCCAAATCACAGATTACAAACGACAATCAGCAGTCCTGGCGTCCAGATTACATGAACGTGGCTACCCCACGAGAATCATTGAGAAAACTAAAAAGAGGGCACGCTACCAGAATAGAGAAGCCCTCCTCGAAACAGTGACCAAAGAACCTGGCCCACCCCCATGACATGCGTCACCACGTATAACGTGGTATCTAACCAGGTCTCCAGCATCATCCGCAAACACTGGCGGATCATAAATTCAGGCCCCAGAGAATGGGAAGAACCCCTTTTCGCCTATAAACGAGCGAATAATTTCAAAGACCAATTAGTATCCACACGTCCAAAGCCACCACGGAGACCAGCCACCAACTCCATCTTGAACGCTTGGGGTCTACCACATATCATAGGACACTATCCTTGCAATAACTGTAGTGTGTGTCACCTCACCAGACATTCTAAGATACTGAATCTAGAACCAGGCAAAGTCTGGACACAGTCAAAACACACAAATTGCAACTCCGCTAACGTGGTTTACTTAATCACATGCCCATGTGGCCTTCGCTACGTGGGAATGACGACGCGGAAAGTGAAAACCAGAGTGGTCGAACACCGCAGTACTATTAGATGCAAAAAGAACATCAGCAGGCTCACTGACAATTACCTACAACATGATCACTCCCCCAATGACATGATCTGGACAGTGATTGATCAATTTGATCACAACCGAGACAACAATGAAAACATTTTATTGACCAAAGAACAACGATGGATTTATTGTTTGTCTACACAACACCAGGGATTGAACGATTCTATCCCATGGTGCTCCTTGAGAAATTGATATATTTCTTGTTCCTGACACTACTCAGTGAGATTCAACCTTAACCAAGGCACTTCCAGTGCCTCCTTTCCCCCTTTTTTTGCGCCTCTGTTCACCATCTCCCTCCTCTGAGAGGTTCCCATCTGCCACCAGCGCCTCCATCTAGTTACGCTATGGACTGTACTTATTTTTACCCTAGCGCTCTAAGATTGTCGAGCTGCTGTGTTGGGTATTAAACTCACCCATCATTTTAATTTTTTAATTTCTACTCCCCTTCTCTACTAGTATTTGCAGCGCTACACGCCCACCATACGCGCATAGTCTCTCTTCTCTTTTCTTCCCTCCTAGGGACGCTCACCAGGCTGATAGCGCTCTGTTCCCATGCCAACGCCCACCGCGCGTGCGGAGTTCCCTAGGGACGCTACTCACAGTGCGAGCATTCATCCGCCACACCTGAGCACGCCACAACGGTTAAAGCTCCTGCACGGCAAGGACCTCCACCTTTGGAGATCCGTGACAGCACAACAGGTTTCCCACGGGTCCTGATCCATAAAGGCGTGAGTAGATCATGTAACTCTACACTCACCGGGTAAGCTTTCCCTTCGTGTGTTTCTTACGGCCCACGGGCCCCTTTTTCTTTATTTCTTTATTATTTTTACAGGATCAGAATCTCTGCCGGATTCCTCCACTGGGGCATATGCTACAAAACGCTAGCGTGAGGTTACATTTGGAGCGTAACCACATTTTACACGCATGTGTATCTTCGCCTCCTAGCCCACCACATGTTCTAGTGCATAGTACGTTAATTCACTCAAACCGCACCACCAGTACGGTTCCACTTTTGCCGCGTTTTTTCGCCAGTTATGCACTTTATCGCCGGCAAATGTGTATAAATGTGACTTATGCAACAATGCTCATACTCTCTCCTGTATGTTTGTTTGTCTTATATGTTGTACGTCCAGTAATTGCTTGGAGAGGGAATCCCCCTCCCATTCATAAGGCACCTTAGCGCGTGCAACACATTTTATCACATACTCACTTACAGTGTAAGACGCACTTACACATACTATTCGGTCCTGAGGAAAGCCAGTATTAACGATAGGCCTGGTTGAAACATGTAGACCAAAACCCGGATGTAGGAGTTCCTAAATTTGCTCCACTAAGCATCCTATGCCTTGTTTTTAAACACTAACAGTGGCCCAGATATTAAATTATAAGCCCCCTTGGGCACTGGGACCCCTGTATAGTTTTTTAACTTTTCACATTCATATCACTCACAGTGCACACTCAGCAATATACCAGCTCCGCTGTAACACAGGCGTTGTAGCACACCCGGGACACATTCAGTGTCACTGGGTGGGCCCGATGATGAAGCATGCCACCAACTAGGTTGGTGGGTGAGGGCTTTACAAAAACTATATGTTTTTTTCCCCTTCTTCATACAGTCCTGAGTCTTAAAACAGTCACAATAGGCTAGTCCTTTTTGATTACATATAAAACCTGGGGATACGGACTGGCTATCTAGTCCTCTCTCTCTCCTTGATAAATTGCATGTTCTGAGGTTGCCATAAACTATTCTCTCCCCGATAAGAGGAGATTCTAGTGGCACTGTGAGCTAGCTAATGCAAACAGGCTAACGTATCCGGTGTGGGTGCTCGGAACCAGTCTGCCACCAAACCCACAGTTTGTTATCCGAACGCGCAGGTCCTGTATAGGATATATAGGAACTACACGACAAAGGGATTACCTCTCCTCTGGATGGAGAAAAAGCCATGAATATTTTATAAAGAATTAGAAGTAATACGCCTTGCATACAGTCCCATTGTCAAGCCATCTCCAAAAAGACAAAAGTAAAACTGCGCGTCAATCAAGAATCATGCCTACTGATTGATATCTAGCATGGCAGCTGCCAATGCTGCCCTTTACCTGCAGTCTTTATTGATCTCCACCCTGAACATTTAGCTGCCAAATGCAGGAAGAGATAAGAGATGTTATTGAATATTTTTGCAACTAAATCACTTCTAGTCATCATCTTTGCTGGTGGGCTGGACAACTTTGCAGCAGAGAGAAACAAATCGAAAACTAAAGCTCTCACCAGGTTTGTTCATTTTGGTATAGTTTCCTGTTATGTAACAAACCATTCTACAAAACACTTAGGGCATATTTATCAAGCAGTTGCGCCGCCCTTGCTCCACACACTGGGGAACAAGGGCTACGCAACTACTAAGTAAGATTTATCAAGCCACGCAAGGCCACCTTGCGTGGTCCTGATTGGCTTGATAAATCTGGAGTAGCACTACGCAGCGCAAATCCCTGCGTTGCACAACTGTGCACCAGGGAGGCATTCCATGGGTGGAGTATGGGTGTTACCACGCATCCACCCATGGATTTTGGCGCATTCCCTGATTCACCATTACTGGTAGGCCTGGGAATACATAAAAATGCTATGCATCCCCAGGAGAGGCGTAACAAGCAGAAATATGTTTATTTCTCCTCATTATTTCCTCTTTCTATGAGTGTGGAAAATGCCTCAAGAGATTGTTTTTGTGCAGGAAGGTGTCGCTTCCTGCACAAAAACAATCCTGCTTAAATGCATGCACCCTTGCACCATGATGCAAGGGGGCCTGAATTGGCACTAAGCAGCACATTGTGCGCCAGCGCAGAAAAATGACAAGAATGCCCTATATAATGTTAAATAGCTCGTTCCTGCCCTATCCTATCACACTTGGCAGCGCAGCAAGGTGGCTTTCTGAGCTGCGTGATTTTTTTTATAAGTATGCACCTGAGTCCTGGTTTATGTCAACATAATACTGAGATCATTATTTAAGAAATCGCTTTTGTTTAACATGACACTTAGAGATCAAAGGCTCTTAACATTGTATTAGTTATTTGAAAAATAAACTACATTAAAACGGTTATCTTTCCTAGGTTATTGTTTTATTTACGGCATGTTTCAATAAATACAAATTTTAAAAAAAGTAAGAAGGAAACATGGTTAAATAGTTTTATCCTGATTAATAAAGGAATTTGACGGAAAAAAGAACGTTTGCCTGAGACTCACTTGCCTAGATTTGAAATGGATATGTTGGACTGAGTGTCTGCGTTGTATACAAACCCTTCGAATTTCAGATACATCTTGAAACATTTTTGTAACTTTGCTTTCTAATGAAGTTGGAAAAAGCATACTAAAACTATGTTTCCTGTAGTTTGACATCTGTAGTCAGTTGGAAATGATGAAGTACGTAAGGAATCCATGAAGTTGAAAGCACAGTGTTTCCGTAGGGATTTACTCCAAATAAAAAATTATTTGGTAGTGAGCGCAGTTTCTCATCTGAACTATCTTTTATTGTTGCCAGTTTGCTATTCTCTAAGCTTGCCTTGCGACAAGCTTCCGGTCAAAACTATGGAAGTCAGACTTTTGGAGCTTTCCAGTGGGATGAACCAGAGGTCCGAGCCGGCTCGCGGTTGAAGGTGAGTGGCTTGACTCTTCCGGCTGGTTCCGGTCAACTTTTCTATGTTCGGACTTAGAAACGTTTATGGAGCTTTTTCTCCCGGGGTTACTTGATGCTCTTCACCCGGCCGGATTCGGTGAGGGTTCGCCTGCTTGAGTTTTTACCAGTTCCCAGTCTAACTCTGGAAGTCGGACCTCCAGAGCTTTTCAGCAGGACAAACCTGGAGGGCAGGCCGGCTCGTGGTTGAGGGTCGCTGGCATGGCTGGCCAGGGTGAGTCGGTCCACTTATGAAGCTTTTTTCCAAAGTTGCTCCAATCTTCTCTAAACCTCTGGAACTTGTCTCTGAAGTTCCTTTGAGGGTCCCAAAGTGTCCAAAACTTACTCCTAGGGTATGGAAGCTCCAAGATGGTCCTTAAAAATTTGAGACTTCAATTCCCACGATCCACTTGGACAAAACCATTACAAATTCATTGGAAGCACTCCAGGCTGGGGATTCTTGGTGGTGATTGTCCAGTAGGCCTGGGCGGAGTTCGCAGAGTTTTACACCGTGGAACTCTGCGAAGTGCCAGAAAAACTCTTCCACGCTCCACTGAGCTCTGCCAGCAGCGGAGTCTGTGAAGTCATGCTGCTCGCACTGATTTTTAGTGCCAGGAGTTTGTCTCGCACTGTAAAGTCAACACGAATGGCACTACACGTTGCAAGAAAGTTATAAGAAAGTCTTATAACTTCTTGTCTGTACTTTTTTAGTGTAAATTTATCAATACCATTCTACTGAATCCTTGAATGATATTTTCTGTGTTTCCTGGTGAGAGTTATTCATTAATAACTGAATGCTATGTTAACCTATGTGGCTGGCGATCTGCAATGGGAACAATTAACTAGGCTTTTTCTCCAACACCAAGGTTTATAAAACTTCTTTTATAAGGACCCTGCCTATATCCACTGGATTCCCCCACCCCCGGAACACCTAGGGAAGACTTTAGGGGTTCTGAATATGTAAATATATTGCAGATCCTCCCTCCACAGTGCTCCTAGCACAAGCGTCGATTTCAGGAAGCACTTTACTACAATGTGGGAAGTGAAATGTGCAATTTCACTAAAAAGGCACATAAAACCTATTTTATAAGGTTCCTCCTTATAAGTACCTGACCCCCCACCATTGAGACACCTAGGGGAGAACCTGGGGGTACCTAATATGCCAAATGTTTGTTGTGTATTACTTTTTGAGTGGCACAAACACCAAGGTCAAGAATGGGCATAATTTACGTGTTAAAAGCAGTCCTGCAACACATGGTTGCTTTTAAACTGACCTCAAGCCTTAGCAGTGCACACATGCAAGTGCAGAAAGGGCTGCTGGCCTCTAAATTGCCATGCCCTATTATGTAGTAGGGACCTAAAGGTAGTTTTGATCCCCCTGCCTTATTATGTACTAGGGCCTTATAGGGGAGGTCATGCCAATCATAGGGGTACCCTTACCCATAGTGTACCCTAGTGTATGTAGGTGTTTTCACTGTATCCTACTTGTGTTTTCATCATAGAACTGGTCCTGGGCCTGTTGAGGCAGAGCCCAGGGACAGACAGAGTCAGTTACCACCAGTACCAGTCTGAAGAAAAATGGGGGTGCCCAGGGCACAAGGGTGACTTTAGAACACCTACTTTATTCAATCTCTAAATGCGCCCCCTGGCTGATATCATTAAGTGTTATGGCTTCAATATTGTAACGTACGCCGATGATACACAACTAATAATCACCCTATCTCAGAGTGAAGACAACACAGCGGTTCTGCTAAGGTCCTGTTTGTCGGAGGTGGCTGAGTGGGTGGACCTTGCTGAATACTGGGAAAACTGAGGTCCTTATGCTAGGTAAGCAGCCTTTGATATGGTCCTCTACCTGGTGGCCTGACTAGTTAGGGCCGTTACCGGTCCCTAAGCCAAAAGTCAAGAATCTTGGCATCTCGTTCGATGCGAAGTTCCCATTTGACAGCCAGATCACAATTCTAGCGGTAGTGTTTCGGGATCTTAAAAACTTTTAAAAAGATCTTCGGTCTTATCCCTGAGAGAGGAGTCCAGGCCCTGGTCACATCCAGTGAAGGAAGTGACCCAAAAAGGGCCACTTGGGTCACTCACGACCACCTCTCGGCCTTCCATACAAATGAAGAGTCGGTCAGACAGTAGAGAATACAAACCAGATTATTTATTGATATTACGCTGCAGCGGAGCTCAGACCGACCAGCCTCCTGAGATGGCTGCCGAGGGACTGGACCCTGTAAGCATAAAATTACATTATGTACATTGCAGAGTTCACAAAGACCCACCTACTATGAAAAAAACACTGTTAGGTGTCGTAATACAATGGGGGTACAGAACATAAGTTTCGATACTGCAGTCGGGCACAGGCTATCTACTGCCCAAGGTCTTCTGGCCTATCCTCCCCACCAGACAGGTGGGAGAAGGCCTCTAGCTACCGAGAAAGGCATGCACTAATGAGGACACTTGTAATTATAGAAAGAAAAGCTCAACCTTGGGAAACTAAACTTACCAAAGACTGTTTCTCGAAAATAACCAAGCAGCAGTTTTGATTATAATACAAAATGGCATCCGGATTACAAGATGGTTTCGCGAATGCTAAGATATACAGACAGGAGGGCCTTTCAGTATTAATAAACCCTCCTGTTAGCATGAGCTAACCATCTACAATTTGAAACAAGAGCAAAACATAAATGAATAATAAAAGCACATAGCTATTTTTATACACATTTCATATCATCATCAGTAGGAATCTGCTCTATGAGAAGAGAAGATGTTTTGACGATACCCTCGTCTATGATCATCATTTCATCTATTTCTTTCTGTAACATTATTGCAGCATTGGTATCATGAATTGATATCTTCCGCTTTGGAGTCAATACAGAGATACAATAGGTGCAGCACATTGGAAGACACTGAATAAGGACACAGCAAAGTATTAATATAGCAACGAGATAGATTACTTTTTCTATTAGCCAGTCCCATGTTCCAAAAAGGGTCCAATTACTTGGTTCCATGCCTTTGACATTCTCAATAATGTCCAAGATATGCTTAGTAATATTCTTTTCCATATTGGCTATTCCCACTACCCACTGATCGCCAATAACTGCGCATGCACCACCGTTTTTTGCTAAAATAAAATCAACTGCATATCTAGTTTGTTCAGAATAGATCCTCATACTCTCTAATTGAATGGTGATGTCACGTAATGCTGCCACTGTAGTATTAGACAATATCTGCAACTTACAGCCAAAGTATTCCCGGGCCTTTTCACCTCTACTCATAGCCATTTCCCCCAACGTAAAGATAGCAGACAGGATATAACCAAAAGTAATACCATTACTGTAACTGTTGATCTCAATATCTGTTACTCCTTCGCAAAATTCCTTTGTAAGTGTTCTCTTCACCCATTTTACCTGTCTGTGGGCATATTTACAAGGGACCCCCAGAGGCAGCACCATCCCAAGAGCTACATCAATGGTGCCATTATGAACATTTGAGTATGTTCCATTAGATAAAAAGAAGAACCCGCGATGGGCATATATCGGTCTGTCATAGTTCACAGCTGAATAGCGAGAATTACCTGTAATGGTGCTAGAACCTCTTGAACCTTTCAAAGGGAATGTCTCTTTGGATATGATCACCCTAGAGCAATTGATATACAATATGGTATCAGTACTATTTATGATGGGGCAACAAGCAGGGTAATAGCCAGCTTTTCGAGGAACCGTCACTTCTTTATAATGCCAACCCACCAACGTTATATTTTGCTCTTCCAAGTAGAAATTATCACAATACATATTATTGTCACAGCCGGGGTAACCCGTTCCCGTGGGCTTACGATGATACAAGCATGGCCTTGGGTAGCCAAATCCAAACTCCCCTTTTACCTCAACAAAATTTGTCGGCTTAGAATACGTATAATTTATCAAAGACAAAGGATAAGCAGTCCACAGGCTCGTCACAGATTCAGTAGGATAACAAGCTATTCCATTACCAAACAATCTCTTATAAGTGTCCAAAAAAACATTATTAGAAAGCATTCTCTTCCGTCTTGGTGTGAAAAGAATATCATTGTCAGGAGTAGGCGAGTTACATGTATACTCTAACGCCCAGAGAACCCCACAAAAGATAATCATCAGCAGAATAGCTGAAAGGGAAATATTACTTTCCGCTGTTTGATCCATGATGATCGTGACAAAACAACAAGACCCAATGGCTGTTCTTCATCGATCATTGGCCTGCCAAAAGGATGCATGATAGTAGAATGAGAAGGTACTATTAATATAACCTCAATGAAACCAAATAAACAATCTTCTTTCCAGCGTCCGTTTTTCTTCTCCTTTGAGCCTCGCTGGCAGGCTCCTATTGTTCATCTACGGTGGTGCTATTGAGCACTTCTCGATGGAGCTGCGCTGTTGTAGCCCTTCGTGAGGAAAATCCACTTCACTCAGGATAGGGGACCCCTCCCTCCTGGGAGGACACCCCCAACTTATCCTGTCCAGTGTTTCGGACAATGCATTAATCTCCCTGTCCCTACTGTATCGTCCCTATGCTTCATCCGTGAAGTCCATCCCTACTAATCTGACTTTTCCTTTGGTGCAATGTCCCTCCGTCAAGGATGCAAATTGTACCTAACAACTCCAGGAACAGAGGGATCAAGAAACAAAGGCTCACTTTCAGAGGGACCGACTGACTCAGGCTCAGACACAGACGGGCCAGCTGACTGAAGCTCTTGGCTAGCCTTAATCTCAGGTGGCACTGCCTCATTCAAAACTGCATCACTCTCCTCTTCAGAAGGTGCCCATGTAATTCTGGCATCGGAGAAAGAAATGAAACGGGGCACCTTCTCAATCTCGGAATCTCCGATGCCGTCGAGCCTCCATTGGTCATAGGGCAGAGGAAGTGGCACTCTCTTGCAGTACGTTGAATGAATCCAATTTCTCTGACAGTCCACCTTCACCACTGTACGGGTAGCGAGGAGGATCTGGAAAGGCCCCTTCCACCGGGGCTACAGACTGCTTTTGCGCTGAAAGTGGCGAACCAACACGAAATCCCTGGGCCGGAGATCGTGGCCTGGTCCCTCTGGAGCGGATGGCAAGGCCTCTTGAATCTGCTGATGAATAGAACGCAAATTTTTAGTCAACTCACATAAATAATCTATCAACAAAGGGTGATCTATCTTGGAGAAATGTTGAGGTCTCGGAACGCCCCAAATATTAGCGGGCCGACCAAAAACAACCTCATAAGGGGACAACCCTGTTCTAGTATGGGCTGTAACTCTTGTCGACAGCAAAGCCAATGGTAAAGCATCTGGCAACTTCAATCCTGTACTCTCCTGAATTTTGGCCATCTTTAATTTGAGTATGCCATTGTACTTCTCAACTAAACCTGCTGACTGAGGGTGATTTGCAGCATGAAACTTTTGCTTAATGTGCAGGCCATTGCACACCAACTGGATGACTTTCGAATTAAAGTGGCTGCTGTTATCACTTCAAATCAAACGGGGCAAACCAAAGCGAGGGAAGAACTCCTTTAAAAGAGCCTTCGCTGTCGTCAAAGCTGTATTCTCCTTAGTAGGATAAGCCTCAACCCACTTACTGAATGCACAGACCACCACTAAAACATACTTCAGATTATTCACCCGTTCCATCTCAATGAAGTCCATTTGAAGGACTTCAAAAGGGAAAGAAGGGGGTGCAAAATTACCGGTAGGTGTGGGAGTACCCTTTCCAGGATTGCACATCAAGCACACCATGCAATATTTCACCAAATGGGCAGCCGACTTTGGGATATTATCATTCTGCCATACATGGTCTAGCAACTTGCAGATACCCCTAGCACTAATGTGAGCTGGTCCATGAGCCATAGTGACTACAGGAAGAACATATGCGTCAGGCAGGATCCATCTCTGCTTCCCCGACTTATCTACCTAGCACCCATCATCATCCAATTGCGCTGTGTTTTCCTGCTATATTGCTAATTCCTCAACCGTCACCTCACTCTGTATCTCTTTCACATTATCTAGTGTGTCCACAAACATCGTAACTTCTGGCACCCATCTAGCAGGACCTGCTACAAAAATCTTTTTCATCTTAGATCGGGCCGTCTCCTTAGCTGTTTGATCTGCAAAAGCATTTTCCCTTCCCACATCATCAGTAATTGCTTTGTGAGCACTACACTTCACTATTGCTAGTTTCTTGGGCAAGGTTAAAGCTGATAGAAGCCTAGTTATCAAAGGGCCATGTTGAATTTTCGAACCATGGGAAGTGAGAAATCCTCTCTCTGCCCAGAGCCGCCCAAAATTATGAGCGACTCCGAAGGCATACTGGCTATCAGTATAAATATTAACCGCCAATCCCTGACTCAACTCGCAGGCTCGAATTAGAGCCACCAGCTCTGTAGCTTGGGCCGACTGATAGGGAACTCGTGATGTCTCAACTATCGTGTGCAGTGTTGTGATTGCATAAGCAGCAGTTGTGGTGCCATCCGGTAATTTAAAACAAGAACCATCGACATATAGTTCCCCTTGGGGGTCAGATAAGGGAACATTAGTCAAGTCTACCCATCCCTTCGTCTCCTCTTCCGTCCGAAACATACAATCATATATGTCTATTTCCTCACTCTCCGAAGGGAGGGGTAGTAACGTGGCAGGGTTCAGAGTGGCACATCTCTTAATTGTAATGTGTGGTGCAAAGAGGTTTAGCTCATAGCCAGTCAGACGTGCACTGGTAAGGTGCTGTGTCTTTGTTCTGTTCAAAAGGTATCCACAGCATGAGGTACCATAACTGTGAGATCAGTATCAAGAACAAGCCCTGCCGATTGTCGAAAAGAGACGGCCACAGCTGCGGTCACTCTTAAACAGCTCGGGAGGGCTTTCGCGACGGGATCAAGCACAGCAGAAAAATACGCACAGGGCCTCTGCTTACCTCCAAAGGCCTGTGTTAAGACAGAAAGCGCACAACCGGCCAACTCATGTACATATAACACAAACGGCTTGTGTAATCTGGTGTGCGAAGCACAGGAGCCGAGCAAAGCGCAACCTTCAATTGCTCAAAAGCTTGTTGACATTCAGGCGTCCAAGGCAAAGGTTCATACACATCTTTAGTTGTTAAATATAACAGCAGCTTTGTTAGTAAGGCAAAATTCGGTATCCAATGACGACAATAGGAAGTAATACCAATGAAGGCTCATACATCCCTTTGGGTCTTTGGAACAGACATGTTAACTACAGCATTAATACGCTCAGGAGTTAGTTTCCGACCCTCCTTCGATAGTAGTTGACCTAAATAGGTGACTTCCTGTCGACAATATTGAAATTTTGAAAGGGACACTTTGTGTCCATATTGAGCCAAATGCAGCAACAATTTTACTGTAGCTTCTTTACATCCTTCTTCAGTATCGGACACAATCAAAAGATCGTCAACATACTGCAACAATATATTACCTGGGGGAAGGGTGAGGGTGTCCAATTGACGTTTCAAAGCCTGGCTATATATGCTAGGAGTCTCAGTGTACGCCTGAGGAACTCGACAAAATCTAAAACTACGACCTGCCAAGGAAAATCCAAAAAGATGCCTGCTATTTGGATGAACAGGGATGCTAAAGAAGGCATTCTTCAAATCAATAACAGAAAAGAATTTAGCAGAAGAAAAAATCATAGTTAAAAGAGCAGCAATGTCAGGAACCACAGGAAACTGGGGGACCACAATTTTATTAACTTCGCGCAAATCAATCACAAAACGATAAACATCAGCAACATCATCAGAGGAACCCGAAGGTGGCCTCTTAAGAATAGGAAGGATGGGATTATTACACACATTTGCCGCTGTCTCCTCCACAACTCCTGACTGATTCAAATCTTGTATTATATGCAACAACGCCTGTTCTCCTGCATGCGAAATTTTATACTGAGGGATACGAGGCAATATTGCATTTTCTTTAACCTGAATAAAAACTGGAGGTATCTGCAAAAGTTCCACATGCGTGTCGCTTGTGGCCCACAACGTAGATGGGACATCCTTAAACTCAACTGGAAGGGGAGCATCTTTAGACAAACATTGCGTAGTACTAACCACACTTGGACCCATTGTCATATGGACACCATCCGGGGAACAGTAAATAGTAGCATGTAACTTCTTCAACAGATCTAATCCCAACAAGTTCTCTCCACAATTTGATGTTAATAAAAACGGCGAATCAACGGTGAAAGGGCCTATAGTCAAAGCAAGGGGTTTGGAGATGGGGCTTACTACCGGCACACCAGAAAAACCAACCGAAACATTATTATGGCCAGACAGGGCTGCCCCAGGGACCAGTGACCTTGAAACAGAACTATTCATTGCACCTGTATCCACCAAAAATTTCTTTTCCGAGCCCTGCAAATCCACACTAACATAATGTCCACACTGATCTACAGGTATCGGAACTGGTCCCTTACCCTGTCCCTGGCTGTCCTAGCTGTAAGACATCCCCGTCACCTCATCCAAATCATAATCATCATGATAATACTGCCGTCCCCGAACGTCATCAAAGTAATTTTGATCGGAACGGCCCAGTGATGTCCCAGTAGCCTGATCTCCAACCAGATCATATGCCTCCCGGCCTCACCCTCTAGCCCCCCCGTCCTCTAGGAGCCGCAACCTTTTGCAGCAAAACTGGGCACTCGCTGCGCCAGTGCCCTTCCTCCTTGCAATATGCACATTGATTTGGGCCCACAGGCACAGCATTTCGGCTCGTACGAGGAAGCTGCCTGGCCGGTCCAATACCTCGACCCCGTCCCTGCCCCCTGGATGCCTGCTGCATCAATACCTTCGTCTTCAGCACCTTCGTCTTCTTTTCTACCTTCTCTTTCTCCTCATTCTCTCTATGCTCATAATACTGAGCCATACTCAATATCACCGAAGGGGTAGAAGTAGTCCACGCGCTCTAAGCAGCCTGCAACCGTGTTGCAATCTCTGGGAGCAAATTCGTGACAAACCTGTTAACAAACAATCGGATACCCCCTTCCAAAGACAAATCCTGGCCACTAAAATCCAAGAACACACCTTCAAACCGGGTAAAGAAATCAGACACACTTTCATCTTTCTTCTGACGACACGCGGCCAGCTTATCCCAGTCCACTTTCCGAGGTGGGATAAGAGAGTGCATATAAGTAATAATGCGGCCTGGCAAAGCCAAGATCTCAGCCTTGGGCTTTTCACCAGGCTTCCTCCCCATCCCACGTCCTAATCTCGTCCCAAGTACCACCCAATTCTAGGGCATGGTACTGAGTATGCACCTGTCGCCAGATATCCACTGGCACCAATAATCCCAAAAACATTTCAATATCTGCCAACGTCATTACCGTCGATGCAGCAGCCTCTGTCAATTCTTTATAATACGCAGTAGGATTTTTCTAGGATCGGGTAACTGAGCCTTAATCGAGAGGACTTCACTCCTCTTCCATGGAGTATAAACCCATTGTTCTTGAAAACGGACCTCTACTCGCTGCCTAGTCACCTGATTATGCTGATCACGTAGCTCCGGTATCTCCGGGTGGAAAATGGGGTGAATTTCCCTCATTGGTAACTGGGATATCGTCATCGGAGATTTCTGAAACAATCTACCTCGATATCCAATCAATGTGGTAACACTAGCGAAAACCTAATTTGGAGCCATGCCCGTGGCATACACTTGGTCCCTAATAACATAAACGGCCTAAGGTGCGACACCTTTAAAACTCTGTTCCCATAGACCAATCAAAGTGGCTGACATGTGCTTAAGGGCATGCTGCTGGACAAATGGCTCATAGTCCTTTAACACACTCCATACATCTTCAACACCATAAATAGGATTACGGGCCCACTGGGCAGCCTGATTGGCCACTATTGTTTTCTTCATATTTCCCACATCAGATCAAATCATCACCTGTCCCAATCGCTCTTTGCAACTGCCCCATCCCCGTCATCCTGGCCACGCACCGGTGTCTCGGCACCTAACAAGGGGGCAGAAGGGAGAAGAGGGGACAACACAGTAATCGAAGGGGGAGGCATCAAGGTCAACATCGGCTGAGTAGTAGGTGTCTGTGAAGGAGAAAGTGGCGCCGTAACAACAAGAGTGGCAGGAAGACTAGCAGCCACGGCAACTGCGGGGGACGGAGCCAAAGAAGAAGCTGGTGATGCCGGAACCAAAGCACTTTGATCAATACCAGAAACAGCAGGAAAAGGAGGGGGCAGAGGCAGATAGCAAGGGCTGTGGGACGGCAGGATATATTCTATGTGGGGCATAAGGGGGAGGCGGTCTTTCTTCCAATAATTCTTCCACAAAAGTGTCTGCCTCCTCCCTAGCAACATAGGACTTATCACATTGCAATCGAAACCTCCTATCAGCACATTCTATACCCTTCTCCACTTTCTCTTTATCATGCGCCACTGCTTTCTGAGTCAGTGTCTGCGTTTTCTCCCTCCGTGCCTCCCTTTCCGCCCTCATCCGTCTCTTGTTAGCTTCCTTTCGCCATACCTAAAGATAATCAAACATCGACTGCCTGCTACGTTTAGCAAACAATTTCTCCTCCAAATAATTCAATTTGTGCTCATCAAAGGTGCCTGTTGATGGCCACTGCAATTCAGCATTGTCCCTCGTATATTTGTGCCATAGTGTACTAAATATAATAGAGCCAAGGCCGTATTTGACGTACATGTCATAATTCGGAGTACCCTCCGCAGGTGCGGGCTGCCTTTCCTCCAATCGAGCATCAGCAGAACAACAACGACACCCCACACAACACAACTTACTCCAGCAAGGCATTCTGTTCACACAAAGAAACACATTCACCACACAATTACACTAAAATGCACTCGCGCCTTTACCAAAAGTCGCTTCCGCGGATCGCATCAATCACAAATTAACAAAATGGTACCATATCTCAAAAAATATTCAAAATCAAATGCAAGCGCTTGTCTAAAACTAATTCGTAGACCAACCAAAGTACCCACCAAACAAACGTCATGACGACAGAGAACCAAACAAGCTCACCTGGTGCACACAGGTCAAACAAATGTATTCTCCACTGCCGACTCTTCAGACCAAACGGTCAGATCCAAGGGTTTCGCCATTCAGGACTCCAGTCGGGATGACCACTGGGCAGGGCACCGCCCGATCAGACAGGAGGGGGAGCTGCTAGTACAAAACTCTATCGTGCAGGGGTCCCCCGATCCGCCTATCCGACCCAACGCGGCCCTGTCCTCCTCACCCGTCCGCGGGCGAGGATAAGGTCACCCGATGGAGTCCCTGTTCGGGTGCCAACTGAAGGAACTGACCCGAAAAGGGCCACTTGGGTCACTCACGACCACCTCTCAGCCTTCCATACAAATGAAGAGTCGGTCAGACAGTAGAGAATACAAACCAGATTATTTATTGATATTACGCTGCAGGAAGCCCAGTCTGACCAGCCTCCTGAGATGGCTGCCGAGGGAAACGAAACTTACCAAAGACCGTTTCTCGAAAATAACCAGGCAGCAGTTTCGATTATAATACAAAATGGCGTCTGTATTCAAAGATGGTTTCACAAATGCTAAGATATACAGACAGGAGGGCCTTTCAGTATTAACACCAGGCAGGATTACTTTAATGTCCTGTATTTGGAAGACTTCAGCGTGTACAGAACATGGCAGCTCATTTACTTCTTAATTTCACAAGGCTGTCGCCTATGGGCCCTGCTCTTGCTAAACTGCACTGGCTGCCTTTGAGGGGAAGGCTCTCTTTTAAAGCTATGTGTTATTGTTATTGAATCTTTAACAATAAAGGCCCTCATTATCAGCATTATTTTGTTAAACCCTATTCTCCTAGAACGAATTTAAGATCAGCAACAGCTTTTCTACCTTTCATTCCTGCTGTAAAAAGAGCATGCTTTGGGGGATGCTCCTTCACCTTTTTAGCATCCAAGATCAATCAATCAATCAATCAGGGTTTTGTAGAGCGCGCTACTCACCCGTTAGGGTCTCAAGGCGCTGAGGGGTGGGTGTGAGCAGCTCCGTTGGGGTCAATCGAAGAGCCAGGTCTTGAGGTCTTTCCTGAATTGGTGCTGTGTCGGGCTTCACCAGAGGTGAAGGGGGAGATTGTTCCAGGTCTTGGCTGCGAGGTAGGAGAAGGACCTTCCACCCGATCTAGTCCTGTATAAATGTGGTACGGTGGCTAGGGAGAGGTCAGCTGAGCGGAGGTTTCTCTTGGGGGCGTGGAAGGAGAGGCGGTCGCTGAGGTATTGAGGTTCAATGTTGTGGAGGGCCTTGTAGGCATTCGGGAGCAGCTTGAAAGTTATTATTCTTTCGATGGGGAGCCAGTGGAGGTCGCGCAGGTGTTGGGTGAGGTGGTTGCACCGTGGGATGTTGAGGATTAGTCTGGCTGCGGCGTTCTGGACGGTCTGGAGTTTGCGGAGGAGTTTTTTGTTGATTCCGGCATAGAGGGCTTTGCCGTAGTCCAGAGTGACAGTTTTCCTGGAGTCGGGGGGATCCACTTGAATGTCTTGCGTAGTATGCAGAGGGTGTTGAAGCATGCGGAAGAGACGGTATTGATCTGGCCATTCATGGTGAGCGATGAGTCCAGTATGATGCCAAGGTTACGTGCATGGTCTGTCAGGGTGGGTCAGTTTCCAAGGGCAGGGAACACCAGGTGTCATCCCATGCGTAGGGGGTGGAGCAGAGGACTAGGACTTCTGTTTTCCCCGAGTTGAGTTTCAGGCAGCTGTTCTTCATCCAGGTTGCGACGGCTTTCATCCCTTCTTGGAAGTTGTGCCTGGTGAGGGAGATGATGAGCTGGGTGTCATCGGCGTAGGAGATGATATTGAGCCTGTGGTTTCAGACGATGGTTGCGAGGGGGTCCATGTAGACAATGAAGAGGCTGAGGCTGAGGGAGGATACTTTGGGTACTCCGCATCCGATATCTGTCGGTTCTGAGAGGAAGGGCAGGAGTCTTATTCTCTGTGTTCTGCCTGTGAGGAATGAGCGTAACCAGTCAAGGGCCTTTCCTTGAATGCCGGCATCGTGGAGTCTGGTGGCTAGTGTGCTGTGGGAATTCCATTCCCCTCTCTCTTAGACAGGAAAAAACAGAACTATAATTTCAGAAAAACTTAAAAACCTGTTTATTTTGATCAATTTGATCGGGCGGCTTTTGGTTTGTTGTTAGGACCTGTATTCGGGATGCATACCTCAGCAGTGGGACACTTTGTTAGGAGTAACTAGGCGCTCTACAAATTACTTTATTATTATTATTAGATAATAAGGGTCATAAGAAAAGCCTTAAAATTCACTGAAAAAGAATAGCCAGAAACTGAGTTATGTCTGGCTCAAAATCGTCAAACCACAGAAAAATGGCAGATATGATTGACAACTATTACTCATGCCACTGAATATGGCATCATGCATGACGCCATTGATGTAATCAAAAGTGACATCATTTACTTCACTTTTCACATCTTCACTGACATCACTGATGCACTGCTTGCTGGTTTTATGTTAAGAGTTCGTGATTCTTTTTAAAAAAAACTTTTTGGGGGATTTTAATCCATTTTTTAAATGTATTTAATGGGAGTTTCTTTTGGTTTGTGTCTAGTTAGCCTTTGGGTTTGTGTTATCTTTCCTTTTTCTGCCAGTTTGTCCTAATGGTGCTGGTGGTTAAGTTTTTTTTAGTTTTCATCTCTGTTTTTCATTTTGTGTGATTTTTTCTGTGGGCAAGCTTGATTTTGTATTTCCATTATCTTTGTTTTTTTAGCCATTTTTAAATGAGAGTTTGTTTTTTGATGTTTTGTGTCAGTATGATGCTTATGTAACTGCTTTTTTGTGCCATTTGTCTTTCAGTTTTTATCTTTCACTTTCTTTCTTTGTTGTATTTGTTGGTATGTGCTTATATTTTACTATCTGTATATGCCTATTTCTACACAACTGTTCAGATTCTCTTTATTTGTGTCTTAAATTTCTATTTGTGTCTTTTTCTCTATCTTCTTTTGACTGTCAGACTTTTACTCCCTTTGTTTCTGCTTCATTCTCTCAATCTTTGTAATTACAATTGTTTGACAGCCTTTTTTTAGTGTGTGAGCTAAGTGTTTTGTCTTATTTACCATTATCCTCATATTATTTTTCTATTGCTTTACCTTCACTGGCATTTTTGTGTCTGGGAGTGTCTGTCTCACTTTGGGCCAGATGCATCAAAGGGTTTTACCCGTTGTATGTCTATGGGAAAATGCTTTAGTACATATGGCCCTTTATGTCTCTTTTCTAGTCTATGTCTGGCTTTACATTTTTTCTGTCAGTTTCTCAGGCATCTTGTTTTTTATGATTGTTCTCTTTTTTTTACATTGTCCTCTGTCATGATATTTCTCTATCTGTGTCATTCTCTTTGTGTTTCATATTTCCTAGGTGCAGAGGTGATGTCATAAGTGATGTCTGCAATGAAGTTACTTGTGATGTGAACAGTGAAGTCATATGTGATGCCATATGCAGCACGAGGGGTTGGCATAAGTTATGGTTTGTGCTACAAACCATTGCTGACACATTTCAGTAGTTTGACTTATTTGAGCCACAACCATAACTCGGATTCTACTTGTGGGTTTTTCATAGAATTTCAGGGTTTTTTATGACACACAATTTCCTTCGGCTCTGCACAGCAGGGGTTACGCAAGGGCCTAGCCTGCTGCCAGGCCCTGATACTAACCTGTATCAGTTGGCCAAATGCCCGCTGAATGTTGCCTTTGGTAGTTCATTGTGGGGTTAACCTCAGGGCCAGCCTGGGTGTTCTGCTTTTCTGGAAGTTGCTGGATCTTCCACAATTTCTTCATCTCATTCTTCATGAGCAAATGATGGTGGATGATTTCTGCAGATGTCCCCCATTCCACCTTTGCTGCTGAGTGGTTGTGACATCTTTATGTGACTGTTTTGTGAAGATGTGTGGATGCTTTATTGCACTAAACACAGAAGGATACAGCCCCATATTTCACAGGAAACTGTGAAATATGGAAACAGTTCCAGTTCCAGTTCCCTGTAAAATGTGGATGTCATCATCATTATAGTAACAACCCTCAACCACTTTGCAGGGCTTCACCTTTGTCAAGGTTACTAGGTTGATGTGACAATGGGAATCAAATTATGCATCAACATTATTGAAATTATGCAGCAAAATATGCACAATATGCTCGTATCCTCTAGCTGTATTATTTTTATCCACTTAAGCTAGAACCAACAATTGTTGTGCAATCTGTACATCATGAAAATTGTATGGCAAATGCAGTAAATCCATAATTATGCATTAAACATTGAAGATGCAGAATTGCTTAAATATTCTGTCCTTCACCATTGTCTATTGTTTTATCAACAGTTTATTAAGGAAAGGTAAACAAAACCTAAACATTCTAATTCCATACAGGGATTATTATTAACTACACTTTGAAGAAAACATCCCAAATAAATATATACTATAAAAAATACATAACAGGAATCATGTAATATGGTCTTATATTGCCGTCTGGGGCTTCTCGTGATATTTATACCGCTCAGGCTTTGGACTTGCAGTATTTGAAGTCACCACCATCGTATCAACGGGTCATTTTTGTGCTGTGACAGATTTGTACATTTGCCACACAGCATACATTTTTCAGATCGTAAACCAAACACGTTTCTGCACAACAACTGCATTGCAACCTGAGAATGCTATACATCAGGCCCTCAGTTTTGTGTCAAAGACAGAGTATTGAAGCGCAGACACAGTCACCCCTTTTCTTAAATGTATCAAAGGCACCCATGCAGAACCCGTCTACTTTTACCAGGGTCATGTTATTGGGTTATGTAGATTTCAAACCTCACACAAACTTGAGATGGACCTGAGGATCCACACAGTGTTGTGGGTACTATGGTACTGCACTCACTATTATGGCTATGAAAGCCCCAGCCTGCAGGATACCTGCAAAAGGCGTGGGTAAAGACGCCGCTCCGTGATGGTGTGCTGCATGTGCACATATTCAGCCGCGTAGTGCCAAAGAACATTTTTTGTAACAGAGAGTAAATTACATTTTAAAATGCATGAGGATGACACAAAAACATGTGTAGATCAGAGCAGTGAACACGTGATATGTGGTGCTTTTGAAGGAGACTGGCATTTAATTGATGTACTGTATCGAAAAATCCATTACACAGATGGTGAGATAGTCCCACTTGGCCACATTTTTGTACTCAGACCATTGTATTCCTCTTCAAACCTATGCAACCCTTGCAGTGCGCCGCTTTTGACAGGAATGTCATCACCTCATTAGATGAGCCTGGGAACGAGTGCTAAATTTGTGCAGGCAGTTGGACGTAATTGGCATCGGCACTTATTTTTGGGTAGCAGGACTTATTTTCCATCATCAGGCTTTGACCCAGAGCAGGATAAAGAGTAACGTAGAATAGGGAAAAAGAAGAAAGAGAAAGATAGGAAAACAGGGACAAATGGAGGGATGTAAAATAACCTGCAAGAGCTGCCGCAGCCCGTCCATATGTGCTGAGGAAACACGCCCCCACCTTTTTCCCCAGCAAGAGTGTCTGTCTGGCTGAACAAAGGTCTGCCTGACAGACACTCTTCTTGTTCAGGTCAGGCAGCCAGGAGCTAGACATGTGCTAAATGCTCATGCTCCTGGTTGCCTGGGGTGAACTTTGCCAGGCTAAGGATTTCACAGCCCTCTGGGCATTACGTCCTCAGCCTGGCAAAAGTGACTCCAGGCCCTCACCCTCGTGATGAGGGGGAAGGTCACTGATTGCCTTGGACTTGGGCGCTTCAGTTATAAGCCCTGAAGAGCCCAAGGCCGAGTGTCAATCAGTGACATCTCATCAAGGAGTGATGTGGGGTCAGCAGTCTCACTTTCTATATTTATTTTTGTAACTTTTTACAGCGCGGACATGGCCTAAAGGCATCAGAGCGCTTTACAACAGTAGCAGGATACATGGGTTACAACGGATTCCAGCTACAGTAATTCAACTTGGACGTTTACAATGGAATATGCGTGCAGGAGACACATGAGACATTTACAGCAGTTGGTCAAACGTCAAAAACAGTTAAAGCATCGATTTAGACGGTGGGGTCACATAACGAAGGAAGTTCAGATCCTGGCGGTGGGAGTACTAAAGCATGACTGAGGGTGATTAACCAAGGTGTCTGACAAATAGGAGGATTTTAAGGTCTTTTTTGAAGGTGACTGAGCAAGTGGGTAGTCAGAGGGAGGGAAGCAGAGAGTTCCAGATTCTTGTGCACTACCTGAGAATGACTGGTGCGTGTATAGTTTTCGACTGAAGGTGGGAGGTTCCAGGAGCAGGGTTTTGGGTATTTCTGGAACCCCCATTTGCTCCAAAGATTTTCAGTTTTTTGTATAGATAGGAGGGTGTAGAAGAGTGCAGCGTCCTGTGGATAATACAGGAGGTTTTGAATTAGGCCCGCGCTTCAGTGGCAAGCCATTGAAGAGTTATCAGGCACAGGGGAAATGTGATCAAGTTTCTTGAGACCTTAAACAAAGTGCGCTGCTGCATGTAATGGTGCTCTCAGTGGACCTAGGAGAACTTGGGAATGCCTGAGAGAAGGGCAATTTCATAATCTATTCTGGAGAGAGCGAGAGACTGCACCACTGTTTTGAGGTCTTGTTCCGGGAACAATTTTCTGATGCCCCAAAGCTGCCTAAGTTGGTGTTATGTGCTTTTTGCCATGGCTGTGAATATTGAGATGATTGCCAGGGATGATACCAAGTGATCTGGCGCTCTGAACAATGGCAGAGTAGCCATCCAGTATATATTATCACAAGGACAACCCCTTGTATGCCCACGTGGACCAGGGTTACTAGTACTTATCTGCAAGCAACATCCACCGTGGGACTCTTTTCAAAACAATGAGCCACCCTCTACCTTCATTTGTGGAGGCTCGCATTAAATGTATTCACTCATAAATTCCGAGTGTTATCTACACACTTCAGGTTTTTCTACTGTAAAAGGGAATGAAACAATTTTTGTTTAAGAAAATGATGACAAAGGTTTCTGTGGTAATTTGTCTGTATTATTTGTCAGAACATATTTCTTATCATATGCAGGTGACAGTATAATTAATAGCATAAGTGCAGGCGACGCTGTGCTCTAGTTTACCCATGAAGTTCCCAAGCTTAGATCATACGTGAGGGACAGTATGCAATTTATAAACAATATTGAGGATACACCATTTGAGAGCAACCAGGACATTTTAGTGACTCTAGATGTGGAGTCGCTTTACACGAATATACCACAGATTGAGGCAATTGATGTGATACGCCAGGTACTAGCTTCCACAGATGTTGGCACTTGCAGATTTGTTACCGCACTCATGGACATCGCACTTAAACAAAACTACTTTATGTTCAAGAATGAATTCTTCCTTCAGAAGAAGGGAGTAGCCATGGGTGCTTGCTTTGCGCTGAATGTAGCAAATCTCTTTGTGGGTAAATTTGAGGAGGTTACCATATATCATCCGAGTAATCCATTCAAATATAACATCGGGGAATGGAAGAGATATATTGACAACATTTTTATGATTTGGCATGGTAATGAGGATGACCTGAATAGATTTATAGATTAGCTCAACTCACAAAGTGAGGACTAGAAATTCACAGCTGAATACAGTTGCACAGAAGTAAGTTATCTAGACCTTCTTGTCAGACAAGATGGGGGAGTCTTATACACGACCCTATACAAAAAACCTACAGACACTAACGCACTACTGAGATACAACAGCCATCACCCCCAGGGCACTTAGAGATAATCTGCCCCATGGCCAATTTTTGCGTCTCAGGAAATCATGCAAACTGAAAGAAGATTTCTCCAGAGAGGCTGAGCTACCCATGAAGAAATTACTGGAGAAAGGGTATCCCAAGAAAATAGTGAAAAGAGCAATGAAAAGGGCTTGATTTTGTCCCAGAAAGGCAACACTTACCCCCAGACCGAGATCAGCAAATGAGAGAATAGTAATGGTCAGCACTTTTTCACCAGACAGCAATGATATTCAGAAAATCATTTGCAAGAATTGGCCATTAGTGAATCAGACATGCAAAGAACTACCATTGCTTGCATTCAAATGCAACAAAAGTATTAGGGACCATGTGGTCAGAGCACACAGAGACCCTCCAAAGAATGACAATATTAGAGCACAATGGGGCTTACCAACAGTGGTTGGTCATCACAAATGTGGAGGCTGTGTAGCTTGCACCTTCACCAGTAACACCAAAACGTTGGATACCAATAACAAACAGTTTATTTTGAAATCATTCTCCAACTGTAACAGCAAAAATGTAATTTATGTGATTAAATGTCAGTGCATGAAATTGTATGTGGGACAAACATCACAGATGGTGAAACAACGCATGGGTCAGCATCGCAGCAGAATAAGATGCAATGTGGAAGGGGCACCCCTGGTTCGACATTATCAAGATCTGCAACATACGGAGAATGATTTGTACTGGCAGGTGGTGGAAGTAGTCACGATGGACAACAGAGGAGGTTACATCAGCAATATACTGAACCTCAGAGAATGTAAATGGATGGATTTACTCAAAAGCACGCACACTGGGCTTAATGATGTAGATGAATTGAGACGACTTTCCATTTTCCCTGTACAATAACATGAGACATTGTAAAGACTGCATGAGGACCATTTCAAGTGTTATGTACATCACCATCTATAATACGTACCATATCGCACTGAGTTGATATTAGACATGTAAGGATGTAAGTGATTTGGTGGTTGTGGGGTTGCGCAACCTTGGAATATAAATAATAACACAGAATCAGGCAGAAACATCCTTATGGCTGAGGGTTGCCACCCACTAGACGGTTGACTATTTCTGTAACGAGCTATACTGTTTAAGGGGGTGGATGTTTTTTATCCCCCTTGTTTGGTTCCTTACCCCCGCACCTTTTGCTTATATCATGAACACAAACATCGACAGGGTGGGCACTGGATTTGAGACATAGGTATTTGTACCTAGACGGTAGTATTAGACCACCCCTATGACGACCGAGGTTAGCATTCCAGCAGTGGAAGGCCACGTGGATACATAGCCACTTCCGGCTCGCGTGGTACAGAACACTCGACATTGACGGTCGATGGAGACGGACGGATTCTTGTCACACTCCTCGCTACTTGGTAAGGGGGTAGGGAGTCCGACTTGGACGATTAGCGCAAGCATGCATTGTTACGGATCACGCATTGAATGTATATGTGATTACAGATCTAGACTTTAAGACGCCGGCATTGAGTCCGCGAAGTTAGGACCTGAGAAAACGGTAAATTTAGTATTTTTCACAGCATACTGAGACACGCATGTGTCTCCTGGGGCACGGGGGGTATGGAGTTGCAAGTAAACAGCCCTGTGAGTGGGATCGAGAAGAGGTTACCCACATGGATAGAGGTGACACTTAGTTATCAGAAACAGAGTCACCGGTGTGGTTGTTGTGATTTACTAAGACGATTGCTCCGCATTGAGACTAACCCTGGGCGTAGTGGGCGTAGGGGGGCTACGCGGAGGGCCACGGAGGTACGAACAAACTCCGTGGCCCTCCGCGTAGCCCCGCTACGCCACCCGCCTCCACCCCCCTACATATTAACAATGAATTTTATTACTTACAAATAAATTAAAACCCACTTACCTGTACTGCGGCGTCCCCGGGCTGCCCTCCTCCACTTTGTCACCATTCCTTCTAATCCAAGCGAAAACTGCACATGCGCGCGCGCGCCCGCGCATGCGCATTTCTCACAAGAAATGCGCATGCGCGGCTGGCGCACATGCGCAGGTTTCACTTGGATTTCATGCCAGGACAAACACTGTGCACACAACTAGATGTTTTCATAGCGCTCACAGATTTCACAGCAAATGTTTAATGGCATGTCTGCAACCATGAAAAATGTAAATCTCCACGAAAAAAATAAAATTAGCTTTTTCTTCTCGAGAAGGGGAATTGCTTCAACATGGAGAACACCAAGGCACATACAGCAGTCTTTAAAGGACAGAACTTTTCTTCATCACGCATCTGCACGCATCCCTGTGTGTGCGTCACAGCATGGTCTGAAAAACATTCTAAACATTCAGTGTAGCATATTTCATTCATAAAAACAATTGTTTTCATGTGTTTGTGATTTTAATTGAAATGCACGAAATGCTCTCCTCCTGCTCTGGAATTCTCTTTTCTTTTGATGTGAAATACTAGAGTCTAAATTGTGGGTCTGTGTCTCCCTCTGTTCCACTCATTTTCTATCAAGTTATGTTCTCCCAGAATGACACATATCATTTAAACAGAAAATTCGTTTTACTTATTTATTTCAAAATACTTCTCCTTCCAAAGTTAGTCACCTAAATGATCACATTTATTGATTATGCAGAAGCTTGTTTTTTGCATGTCTTATTCACATGAAACCAAGTACTTCAGCACATGCTATGTATCCTTCTTGGATATATAACAATTATTCACAGCTTCACTTTTTCTCAGCATAAACATGTCAACGGCAGTAAGGAAAATAGGAACAGCATTACAGTTTAACTTCTAATTCGGCCGTACACTAGGACTTGGCCGTACATTTGAACTTGGCCGTCTCGGCCCACATCTTCCACTCTGCTGCGCACGTTGCGCCGGCCGGCTCCAACGCGCTACAGCCAACAGTGGCATTACTCGACAACCTGGGCACCGCATACCGCACCGGCCCACCGGGGTACCTGAACACCGCCAGCCTCCCCAAAATTGTGTTCAGTCTGTACACTGTGGGTTAGGGCAGTAGAGTGCAGGACCACCGGTAGGTCTGTCCCTCCTCCCCGCCTACCCAGTGCACATGTGTAATCTACCCCTTCCCGGGGTCCATGGAATGGCTGCACCTCCATTGTTGTGCATCCCTTTGTTGTAAACTGTCAGCGATCCGCCCCGCTTCTGAGAAGCCTTGCTGTTATGCCGGGTGGGTGGGTGGTCGACGACGCTCCTGTGGTCCTGCTGTGGTCGTCCGAGGAGACAAAGAGAACGAAACTCCCAGAGCCCACCCTTAAATCACCTACTGGGTTTCGTTTCACCCTGATGACATCACCTCAATAGGCCAGCCCATCTTTATCCAGCCCCTCTTCTCACGGCCAGACCCCGGAGGAGGCTCAGCCCCGCGGCGCTACTAAGGGCGCCCCTCCGCTAGACGCGGGAGGCGCATGCTCATAGTAAGCGCACAACGTGACATTCCCTCCTCCCCAAATTACATCACCTTACCGCCCCACTACGCCCCCAAAAATTCTCAGAATCAAGGTATGTGGTCACGGCGTAGCCTTTTATTCACATGAAACCAAGTACTTCAGCACATGCTATGTATCCTTCTTGGATATATAACAATTATTCACAGCTTCACTTTTTCTCTGCATAAACATGTCAACAGCAGTAAGGAAAATATGTACAGCATTACAGTTTAACTTCTAATTTGGCCGAACACTAGGCTTGGCCGTACATTTGAACTTGGCCGTCTCGGCCCACATCTTCCACTCTGCTGCGCACGTTGCGCCGGCCGGCTCCAACGCGCTACAGCCAACAGTGGCATTACTCGACAACCTGGGCACCGCATACCGCGCCGGCCCACCGGGGTACCTGAACACCGCCAGCCTCCCCAAAATTGTATTCAGTCCGTACACTGTGGGTTAGGGCAGTAGAGTGCAGGACCACCGGTAGGTCTGTCCCTCCTCCCCGCCTACCCAGTGCACACGTGTAATCTACCCCTTCCCGGGGTCCATGGAATGGCTGCACCTCCATTGTTGTGCATCCCTTTGTTGTAAACTGTCAGCGATCCGCCACAGGGTGAGAAGCTCCCCGGCGCACTCGCCCCCCCCCCCTGCCGCTGACAGTGCTGAATTCACCATTAACCACTACCAGAGTACTCGTATGCCACGTTAATACCTCCATATATATACATGGCATCCAATGGCATTACACTGTATAGTGGCCCTTAAATGTTAAAAAAATTAGTAAATTCTGTAGTGACCAATAAGTTGTCCCTACTTTCGAACACTTTGCTGCGCACCCTGCGTTAGCAGGCCACGACCCCGACTGTGCTTAATTCATTATAACCCGGTGCCACCATCGTACTAATTTGGATATTTATATTATTATGCATGGCATCACCTTCTAGCGACCCTTATATGTTAAAGGCCTTAGGAAATTAAACTAGTCATTGCCATTACCGACCGTGCTTAATTCATTAAAGCCGGTACAACCCTACTAGTATTTTATTTGGATATTTATATTATTATGCCTGGCATCACACTCTAATGACACTTATATGTTAAAGCCCTTAGGAAATTAAAATAGTCGTTGCCGTTAAGCCTAACTTATGGTGTCCATACTCGTGAACACTCCACTGTGCACAATGTGCCGGCAGGCCACCACGCGCCACAGCAAATAGTTGCCTAATTCATCATAACCCGGTAGAACAGTTTGACATCACCTTCTAGTGACCCTTATATGATAAAGGGCTTCGGCAATTAACATTGTCATAGAACAGTACTAGGATTGAAGTTGGATAATTATTTATTATGCATGACATCACCTTTTAGTGACCCTTATATGATAAAGGGCTTCGACAATTAACATTGTCATTACCGTTAAGCATAACGTTAAGTTGTCCATACTCCTAAATACTTCTTCTGCGCACATTGTGCCGGTAGGCCACAACGCGCCACAGCCAATAGTTGCCGTGCATGAAATCCAAGGCATCGCATAACGCACCAGCCCTCCGCTACCTGGCCCTTCCCAAAAGGAGCTTGCCAACAGGTGGGTCCGACAACTGCATCCCCGTACCTCTCCTTTACTATTAGGAAAGGGGGCATTGCATACCGAATTGGCCCCACTGGGCAGCACTTAATTGACAATAGAGACTGGCTGAACTGCGCACCTTGTGCCGGTAGGCCACAACGCGCTACAGCCAATAGTTGCAGTACCTGAAATCCAAGGCATCGCAGAACGCACCAGCCCTCTGCTACCTGGCCATTCCCACAGGGAGCTTGCCAACAAGTGGGTCTGACAACTGCTTCCCCGTACATCCCTTTTACTATTAGCAAAGGGGCATTGCATACCGCCTTGGCCCCACTGGGCCGTGCTTAATTAACATTAGAGACTGCCTGTCCTGTGCCATGAGTGCTGCCAAAAAGTGAGTGACAACTGCATCACCCGTCCATCTCCTTCACCATTAGGAAAGAAGCATTGCCTACCGCTTTGGCCCCCACTGGTCATTCTTTAATTGGCGTTAGAGACTGCCTGCACTGTGCAGTAAGTCATTTCCCAGGACCAGCCGCCATTGTTGAATATTGAGCCTTGGAACGGCAGAAATATGAACACCTGCCCCCACTCTGCTGTTATCCTTGAACAGAGAGCCCTGGGGCAGCAGACATTGGGGCACCCGCCCTCACTGTTTAGATAAAGAAACCATGGAACCGGTACCCCTGGGCATGTGAGTCTCCCGGCCATAAACTATGCGGGTCCATTCCCCACCTTGCTAAAAGGGGACTGATGACTGCGTCCCCTGAACATCTGCTTTACCATTAGGAAAGGGGCAGTGCATACCGCCTTGGCCCCACTGGGCAGTGCTTAATTGACGTTAGAGACTGCCTGAACTGCGCAGTAAGTTTCGCCACAAAGTGAGTGACAACTGCATTACCTGTCCATCCACTTTATTAGGAAAGAGGCACTGCACCCCCCCCCCACCAAACCATACTCTGCCCATAACTACTTGACAACGTAGAAAAGCCACTCTAATTATGGGCGATTTTATTAATTACCATTGCCTGTGGAATATGCCACCAATAAATCGCCCCCGTTAATGGGATGCGTGTTCTCCAAGCATTTTCCTGCTGAAAGCCTTCTCCATCATACCTTACAAAAAGAGTGCTGCTCTTGAATGGAAAAGGAAGTTTTAGGTAAATACTTGGCAATTAAGCGATGCCCACACAGTGTACAGATGATTGGGCTGAGCTTTTTTAAACGCATTTCCGCTCCAAATTCCCCTCCATGTTAAACGTGCCTGACCCCCTCAGCCCGTACTAAGGACTGCTGACACCAATCCCCGCATTGCATGTGGATTCTGTTAAAAGAAATTGCTACCTGGTAGTATTGGGATGCCTGTAAAGTGCATCTCGTTCCCAATGCCCACTCCTCGTTAAGTGGAGAGTACGCCATCAGCCTCATACCAGGTTGCAGACCTGAAAGGGGAAGAGAAAGTCTGCACATAAATACTTGACAATGCAAAGAACCATCCTACCATTTATTTAATTTTTAACAATTCCCCATAGGGCCTACATCCTATGTCAACCATAAATATCCACGTGTAATTGGGCCCTTATATAAATAGCCACACTACCCCAGAATGTGACCTCTGACAGAGCCAAGGGGAGCCTTGGTGAAGGGTGAAAAGCCCCCCTTGTACCCCAAAAGCGTAACACCCCCATTTTATAATATGCAACTTGCCTACCAATACAATAGCTGCTGGCGATGATAGAACATCATTGTCCCAACTTGCCACAAATGATCCACCCCATCCCAACTTTGCCGCGGTCACTACCCTGTCTCCGCAACCCGTCCATATTATTGCCGCAAAGCATGACTTGCACTTGCCCCGTGCATTTTTTCCCCAAAAAAAAGGGGGCAGCCAGGTGCTACATAACAGATGCTTATTTTCCAACTGCAGTGTGATTATTTGCTTACCAGCGACCAGATACCAGGTTAAATGTACCCACCACGTGCCCAAACACGTGCCCACTTTCCATATTATGTAAAACTCCAAGGCATTAATGTAGCCAACCAGAACTATGGTGTTGCCAATATTTTAACCAAGCGGTCAAACCCGGGGCCCCATCCCGGATGTATTAATCCAGCAATCCACCCAGCCTGACCAGACGACGGAACCAGGAATTACTGAACATAATTCGCTACCCCATGCACTCGTTCCAGATTATGTCAAATCCCCAAGGCATAAGTTGGAAGCCCCCAAGAACTATGTTGTTGCAAATATTATAACTAAAGGCAACCATAATACCCGTTGCGTAATGCTGGCAAACAACCCAAAACAGGAATGTACCGGAACGCCACCGCACCCAACGTAACCCCATCGCCCCACCACTGTAATATTATTATTTTTTTTTAATTATTTTTTTACGCTCATGCCTTCTGATGATTGCAATCCGAAAATGCCTACACATAACACCAACGAAACCATTTATTCGGGAAAATAGCCATGAGGCGGTCCGGCCCAGAGAAGTACCGTATTTAGTGCCTTGTAAGGGCCATTTGTCCATGCTATGGCTCTAGCAAAGCTTACTTGCACTGCAGCTAGATATGGTAGGGAGAGGTGAACCAGTTCCTTTTGTATGGCAGAAAACTAAAAATAAAAGTATTCTCTCCCCCTTATGAGTCCGCTTTATCCAAGCATTGCCGACTGCGGCCATTACACTAACGTGCCCGGCCTTCCGAGCCTTTGAATGGAATTGCACTAATAGGAATTGGAAGAAAGAACAAGGCCTGTTACAAAAGAACCGTTATTGGTGTATCCAGAAATACCCTGATGTATTAAAGCCACAGAAATCATGACTGAACCTTTCAGCTGTGTTTAGGAAATGCCCGACCATTTTATGGCACCCAAGGCATACACATAGTGCCACTTTCACAATGCCTAAATCCTTCCTAGATGCGGCAGTCTACTACCCCCGGATGTGTAATGATGGAGAAGCCTCCCAACTGAACTTTGTCATTATGTATGCATACCTTATCCGTCCCGGCAGGAATTGACACCGAAAACTTCCACCTGACTATTGGCCCGATTAACATATTCAGCACCCTACCTCCTCTTATGCCCTGCCATCTGTAATAAAGAGCCCAGCTCAAAGTAGGCGGTAAGCGGTTCGTGCCGCGGGCACAACCCCGCCAGGACTGAACCAATGTTTCAGGAGAAAAGTACATAGGAGAGTGCATGATAACTTCCCAACTAGAAAACACTGCAGATTGCTTAGCAGAGCTTACCTGAAGATAACAAGGAACAAAACGGTGGGAAACGGTATAATAATTCCGCAATTAAAAACCCATTTTCCCTTTTTTTCTAAAATTATTAAGCGTGGCCGAAGTCAATGTCACCGCTGCAACCGGCCAACCTGGTGGTTACTTCCTCTATTGAGATATATTAGTTTGCAGCAATATTAAGAGCGAACTCTGTCCTCTGCAGCGGTAAAATTCATCATGGCCATAGACGAGCTATTCTGGAGAGAATGAACGGCGCGCCCCGCACGTTTTTAAAATTTTTTAAATTTTTTTTTATATAGCGCGAACTGCTATTGGAGCGCTTTACCTGAGCACCATATTTACATTACCCATTCATGCACAGGGGGATTAAGTGATTTGCCCAGAATCACAGGATGCAGACTCGTCCCCGGGACCCGAACCCTGGATTCCAACACCAAAGTCGGCTGTCTAGCCGACGGACCACATCCGCGTTTGCGCGGGCCAGCGGTTCCCTTCCACGCTCAGACTTTCGACTTCCTAATTAGTACACTACTATGCACCTCGCGAACCGTCTCCTGTAACCATGGAAACAAAGCGGTACCGGAAATTGTCACAATAACGAGGGATTCCCTCAAGTAGGCGTGGTCGCAGCACAGCTTTCCGATAAAGAACTAGAGCGCTAACAGACATACGTGCTGTACCCGAGTAGGCGCCATGCCGCCGGTTACACAGTTCACCGTACACCGTGGATTCAATTCGACCAACTTCCCGAATCTGGACAGAATCTCGTCAAAACCCCACAACTTTCACAGCATGGCGTCCAGTGACTTCCCCACCCTCCATCCACACCTGTTGAAAATGGCAGTACTATGTAGTTCTCCACTGGAAGTCTGAGGGCTGTATATTGCGCTCTACTCCCGACGAAGCACTGAAGTCTCGAGCTCAATGACAGTGCCTACTCTACGCACAGCACAATTTGACCTCTGCGCATTGATACATCCGCGATTTTTCCCTGGCCCTTTTCAAAGGCGGGCCACCTCCGACCACAAAAGTGGAAACGCTCTTCAACATTGACGGCCGACGCGACTGACAGGCTTTATGGCAATACACAGAGATTGTGCACTGAGAAAGCTCTGCGCTGGTTGCAAGAAGACGTTGCTGCCACCTTGTAAGTCTTTATATCGTACTTTGCAAAATTCTAGCCTTCAGCTGCTTTTTAGTATCCCCAGTACAAACCCACAAGTATTCGTTAATGCAATCTACTCAAAGCTGACGGTTCATTGCCAGCACCATTTGGTTGCATTTCTGTAGCTCCTCCTGCGTCTCACAGGTATGCCACATATATATATATATACCGTCTCTTATCCAAAGCGGCCGCAAGATCCCACCATGCTTCAATGGTTTTAAAAGAGAGCCCAAGTAGGAGTCCGTTCATCTTGAAACTACATGTTCCTCCCTTTCGCCTCAAAACCGAGGCAAGAAGAGGGAAGAGTACTCGAAGGCAGCTCAGCTCAACACGGCTAGCACACAATGCCAATCCAACCCCGGATGATATAACCCCTCCGAACGTAGCATTTGAACATTGCGATGTTGTCTGTGCGATCCCATGCCCTCCCAACTCTCCCTAAAGCGCCCATTACGCGCTACAGGAAACGCACAGAACACAAACCTCACATAACAAAAAACGCCCTTTAAGAGGGCGAACCTCTACGCCATGGCCCCCTCCAACCCAGCTTGCCATACAATGCCAGCCGCCGACCGGACCCTTCCCGTCATCGACGACGCTCCTGTGGTCCTGCTGTGGTCGTCCGAGGAGACAAAGAGAACGAAACTCCCAGAGCCCACCCTTAAATCACCTACTGGATTTCGTTTCACCCTGATGACATCACCTCAATAGGCCAGCCCATCTTTATCCAGCCCCTCTTCTCACAGCCAGACCCCGGAGGAGGCTCAGCCCCACGGCGCTACTAAGGGCGCCCCTCCGCTAGGCGCGGGGGGCGCCTGCTCATTTCAATTGATTTCAATAGGATCACATCCAGAATCCCTGAATCTCACCCGCCTTTGAGACTTAAAAGATTGAGAGGTATGCATCAGGCCTGAACTTTGAAAAGCTGTACTTTTTTAGGTTCCAGTACTGCATCAGTTTGCATTGCTAGTTGTTTAATGATAGGTTAGATAGTACTGAAACACAAAAACAAATCCCTTCAGAAGTTTCTGTTCTGTGTTTATATTTTAAAGAAGAAAAACACAGACTTGTGCAGATTGTCTCTTTTTTTTATCAGACTAAGCGCTCAATTACGATGTCGGGCCGACTTGAGTCCGCCCAACACCGTCGCGGTCTAGGGACCAACCGACCTCCAGTCGATGTTCCCGACATCGCTATTACGATGCGACCGCACATGGTGCGGTCACATACTCCCATTTCTCTATGGGAGCTTGTGTTACAGCCGTAAACCAGCCGTAACACAAGCTCCTATAGAGAAATGGGAGATTGTATTAATCCCTGCACCCCGTAGCAGGCACCTCAAGGTGCCTGCCACAAGGTGCAGGGATCAACAAGGGGGAAACATAGGTGCCCCCTCAGCCCCCAACCAGAGGCACAAACAGAAGGGGGCTCTATTAGGGGCCCCCCAAACACGCTTTCCGACAGGCTTTCCATGTCGGAAAGCCCGGCATGGAAAGCCTGTCGGAAAACGTGCATCGTAATCCGGACGGCGTAAAACACCGTCCATATGGATTACCGGCCGGCTTCCAACTGGCCGACGGGCTCCTTGAACCCATCTGAATCCAGCTGAAATGACCGGCTGGTTTCAATTCCAACCGGCTGTATTGTAATCAGCCGGTCAGAATTTAAACCTAAGGTCGGGGGCTTTCCGACCGAGATCGTAATAAGCCCCTTAATGTAATTTATTTAGTCTTGGCCCATCCGTCCCCACTAACTTTCTGACCATAAAAGTTTGAAGAGAGGTCTGACATAAAAATATTTGTTTCAAGGGAAGCTAGGAGAAAGAAAATTTGAGAAATGCGAAAACCTCTCATGTATAGCAGCATTACTTTGCCGGTATTGTCCTACCAAATAATGTTCCATTACTATTCCATCATCCATGATGCTACTAACCAGCATATGAAACACAATTGCCATGCTAGCAAACCCTTCGCTGCTTCGTGGCTATATGACTGCCCTAGTTGTCCTGTGCACCACTGCTGTCTGCAGCTGCTGCCCATGGCTGAGGTTCAGAAGGGTTTGCAGACAGATGTCCCAAGTCTAAGCGCTTCTTCTGAATCATCCTGTGCTTTAGGTAAGCTATTCACAAAGTATACACCTGTATAAAACCGGCTCTGTGGAGGAAACAGCACAGCTTATCAAGTAGCACGTTCTTACAGCCTGAAATAATATGCTACCCCTGAAACTGTTGCTCTTCCCCGACTGACAATGTCTAGATGAGGGAAGAGGGCTGCTCAGCTAGTCCGGGTACAGTCTGCGATGCGGCTGTTTTTCTGGACTAGCACTGGGAGAGTGTCAGTCTCTGAATGCAGTTCCTATAATTTGATGAGCTCTGGTGATCCTGCCCTGTGAGCAGTCCCTATGGGCCAAATTAACCAACCTTTTGCACAATACAAAGCAGCAAGGGAACTTGCTGCTCTGCGTTGGGTGAAAGGGAAAGAGCAGAAATGCGCCCTATCTGAGATGCTGTGTCCTTCTGCTCTCTTGTTACATTGTCGCTCTTCAGGCAGCATAGCGTCAACACAGGAACCCTTGTGCAAAGCCACGTAAGGCGATGCAAATCAACCCTTGCATGGCTTTGTAAATCTCAACTGACATTAGGTGTCAGGGCTGTGCTAAAAAAAGTGGTGCACCCACAAATCAAACTGTTAGTTAATCTGGGCCTAGATCTAAAATAGAGCCAAACTGTGTCCTGCTGAGCCAGCACACCAGTGGTAGTTAACAAAAATATGCAATGACAAAATCAGAGAAGGAACAGAAAGAAACAAGGCTCATGCCCCCCAGCCAAAACAGACGTTGAACAGCATAGGCTGCCAATTAGTTGGACTTCTATGTATCTAGCCACAGTCAGCATGAAAAATGAAAATAGGCCCAGGATATTAGCTCTTCAGCCTTCAAACTAGAGAATGCTGAAATCTTTACCATGAGTTCAGGGGCGTACCTTCAGGGGGGGGTGTTTGGGGTGTTACAGCCCTCATAATATATGTATTTTCAGATTAATAGCTGGCTACACGTGCTTTCAGTAGGACATGGTAAGGTGCCTTTTCGAATTCACCTGGGATTTTTGCATAAACACACAGACAAAAACGCACACACACTCTCTCTCATCTGTGTTTTGAAAGTCCTAAAAAAATGTTTCTTTTACAAAATATTGTGTTTCTCTCATTTAGTACTTCTATTAATCAGTATTCCGCTCCCTTTCCACCGCCTCTTAAGCCCCTCTCATGCACCCTGCTTGTCATATAATGTATTTATTCATTATATGCCAGCGTGATGGTCGGGAAATCTGATGCTCACAACCCGCAATCTCACTGACCAGGCTACTCCCCTGCATGAGTTCTTCTCGGTAACTGTGAGTTAACAGGCAGAATCACTATGATTTCAATACAGTGCATGCTTTGTGTAATGGGATGTATTTGTAAATGCAAATTATCACCACAAACCACTCCTAGCTAAAGCTAGCAACCACACATCAGTGAAACATTTTAGAGGGAGGCTTGATGCCAACATCCCCTCACTCTAGACTTAGAAGCAGATTTATAGGGGTAAATAATTATATATTATGATTGTACAGTGATTTACTCCGTAGAAGGCCCACAAGTTTCTTTTTCACTTGACTTTACCACACACTTACCAGGAGTATTAGTGATTTTTTTGGACGAAATTGTTACACCCCAAAAAAAGGCTTTCACTTGGTCCAACAGAGAAGAAAACCTACCCAGGGCTGGACTGGGAAAGCATTTCTGTAACTTAAATATTTGAGACTGATGATGTTCATTAACGAGTATCTGTACAAACGAAAAGAGGCATATTCTCTAATCTTTCATGCAACGCTTCGCATCAAGTATAGTTGCTGCGCTGCATTTACTGAAAGGGAGTGAGCAGAACAGCACCATATTTTCAAAGATATGGCACAGTTCTGCTCTCTCATAGTGCTGGCACATTTGTGGTGGCCTAGGGCCAACGCAGGCAACCTTGCCTCATGACACGAGGGTGCCTGTATTGTGGTAGGGTCAGTTTTTGTGCAAGAAGGCATACCTGTGTTAAAAGCAAAATGACAATTATGAACATTACCTGCGCCATCTTGTCTGGTGGAATTCTATGTGCACATAAGTTGCAGTCATTTTGATCTATCACAGCTATTTTGTACTCTGTTGGTCACCTTTGTTTCACCCTGCCCTTACTAGCATCCCTCTGACCCTCTGACCGACCTGGTATGTGTGCTGGGGGCTATAAACTCTATTGCCACAACAAACCTCAGCGCCACTTGCTGCCACAAACTCGTTTTCCTCTCATCCCTGTTTTCAGACAAGCCTTTGGACGCTCTACCCTTCACTACACCTAGTTACACAAACAGGTTCCAAACACCAAAAAGACTCTTGCAAAATGATTTATTGCACTGCAAACAGCAAGACTTGTTGTTACCAACAATGGGACCTGTTTTTATCAACAGAACGGACTCTTAGATCTGACCGGTCTCACATGTTTTAGACCCTGAAGCAAGGTCCAGCTGCAAGATAAGATTGTCTGTTTGACCTGGGTGGGAAGAGAATTACTGTTGGGCTTGTGTGACAACCTGCCCGGGCGGGGACCCCAAGCTTTTGTAACCATGTTGATCAAACAAATGCATTGTGTCAAACCTGTATAAAAGGAAGAGCCAAGGGAGTTGTCAGCAGAACACTTCCCTCAGACATCCCGGTGTCTCAGTTGACGTGATCTCCTCATGAGAAATAAACCATTTTCTTCTCTTCCAGTTTCCAGCGCTTGCCTCATTATTTTGATAGCGAACCCAAAGTGAATTAGAGGTGGAACCCTGCACCGGGCAGCATTGAGGGTCTTAGAAGACTCGCTGCCTTTCACAAATTGGCGCCCAAGCGTAGGGGCCCATCAGCGACGCGTGGGTCCGGTAGAGAGGGCCTAACGACGGAGTGAACAACTAAACGATTGGGGTATACCTGCCTGAGAAGACCCTTGTCTGGCTGCCGATCGACTGAACTTCACCGGTTCCGAACGGACCTCTCTCGAGTGACCTGCGGTCCTGCCTGGGACCTTAGAGGAACGCTGCATTGATTGTTGGAGTGAGAGGACAACCAGGTGCTGGAAGGGGAAGATGAAGAACTGTCCATACGGTCCGGGTAAGGTCGTGAAAAAACGACTTAAATTGATTGATTGATTGAATAGTTTGATTGAAATACTAGTATTCCTTTTTTGATATTGAGTTATTTGCGACATTTCCCTGCTTGCAAACAACAAAGAATAGGAATATTCTCTCTCTTTGCAGGCAGCGAAGGACAGGTAGTGCAGACTTTTTGTCTAAATTGATTGATTGAGATATTCATTTTGACCGATAAATACGTCATGCCTGTTTTCTCTAGATTGTTTGATTGTAATTGTTTTGGACCAGACCGTTCGTTAGAGGTCAGTCAGCCGGCACCGCCGGAAGGCACCTAACAAGGACATGTACGTAAAGTATGGATTAGCCAGCGTAGCTTATAACAAACTATGGCATAAATACACTAGGAAGGACCGGGTAAATCAGTGGCCACTGACGGGATCTTTCGATCCCGCTAAAATAGAAACGTTAGAATTAGCTCTCCACAAAAAGAAAACTAGACCAGCCATGTTTGACAGTTTTGGCTTATGGCGAAAAGAGGCAGCTCAAAGAAAGAAAAGGGACGAAGCTAGACAAGATAAAGAAACGCGAAAATCAGCTTACCAAGCCTGTAAAAGATTAGAAGAACTAAAAGAAAAGAAAATCGATAAAAAGGAACAGGAATCAAAAATATCAGATCAATGCCTTGTTAGAACGCCCTCGACTCTTTACCCCAAGTTACCAGCAAAACAAAGGGTAGATGATGATTTATTGTTAGGTCCCCCAATCATATACATGCCACCCCCTTACGCCCCTACTCATCCCGTTGTACAACGACAGGACCACCAAAGTATAGCCGGAGATGGCACGATCGCCTCAGTCTCCACCGCCTCTGCTCCCACCGAGTCACCCACACCAAATGCCTCATCAAAGGATACAGTAGTAGAGGTAGGATCAAAAGAAACAGGAGCGCCCAGGGTCCCGCGATTAAGTAAAAATGAGCGAGCAGGCATTGATAAAGTAGTTAAATCCCTCATAGATAGGAAGGAGACAGAAGAGCATGTAACTGACATATGCAACTCCTATGTTGAAAACCGCAAACAATACTTTATTGTACGTCTCTGTTACCACACTCTTACTGCATATGAAGAGAAGTACCAAGATGTAGGGCCCGAGCGACTAGTGGCTCTCTATAGGAAGGTAGACACCGGAGATGAAGGCGACAACGATGTTACAGAACTCTTTTCATCCACACTGGAGGTATTCCGTCACCTCGTGGAACAAGGACGGATAGATAAGGACAGGACATCTAGGATAGCAGGACCCCCGGTGGAAAAACCAGATAGCATGATGCTGATAAAAGAAGCTGCCCCTTATTGGGTACCTCCTAGAGGACAAGGGACTCATGACGATATGAACCATCAAGATGCTAGAGGAAGGGTGGTCTACAATTGGGTGTATCAACCATGGGACAGACAGGACATTTTGACGTTCCGTAAATCTTTACCGGATTTGCGAAAGAACCCCACCGCGTTTTACACCGAGCTAGGTACCGCTCTGGGATCAACAATAATGACACTTGCCGACATAGACTTGTTCTTCGGGTTATGTTTGCCAGCAGATGTGTGGAAACAGATTAGGAAAATAGACCATACCAAACTGCTTGGTCATACCTGGGAACAACTTAACACCCTAGATAAACAGCGGAATCCTGGTCAAAAACCGATTAAAGCAATATTGGACCTCCCTGACAAAATAGTGCAGAAAGTGAAAACGCTGATCCCAGAGAAAAAGATAGACTGGTCCATAGTAACCGTGTGCCGCCAGAAACCACAAGAGGATGTCTCAGAGTATTTCTCCAGATTTGAAACGGTGTTCTCCGATTACAGTGGACAAGACATGTCCACCGCAACCGGACACCACTTATTTGTGCAGAACTATGTCAAAGGACTACTACCAGATGTATCCCAGAAATTACAAGCCAGCGAAAGTAGTTGGGCAGCATCTAAATCGGCGGCCATTCTCCAAATAGCCCAGTACTATGAGCATCAGAAAAACGAAAATGACAGGGCTACAGAAAGGAAAAAGAAGGACTTGAAGGAGAGGGTAATGGTAGCACAACTCCAGGGGGCGAATACAGGAAGGGAGCAATATAGGGGAGGATACCAGCAGAATACCCCTAGAGTATAGCCACCTAGAAACAATTCATCGACATCATATGTAGGACGCCAAGACCTAGGACAGGATCAATGTGCATTTTGCAAAGAATATGGACACTGGAAAACCCAATGCCCAGCTTTGTTAGGAGCTGGTAGGGGCAGAGGGGCGAGGGAAATAGCAAGTGGACAGAGAGGAAGAGGACGTGGGAGAGGGTACGCAAGTGAAGCAAGCGAGGAAAGGCCAGGAAGAGTGAACACATTTGACCATCCCAAACAGAATCAGTACCAACAGACAGATTATGACAATGCGTACGACTTTGCATAGGACAGCCAGAGGCAAGGGAGGGATCCAGTCGAGCTCTATGTTGATCAGCAAGGCCCTTATGTTACCGCTGAGGTCCTGGGCACAAAGTCGCCATTTCTGGTAGACACGGGAGCAACACGTAGTGCACTATCCAAACGACTGATTCCAAGGGCACCCTTGTCAGGCTCACATGTGACCTCAATAGGATTTGACGGTACGCCCTCCACCAACCCTTTGTCCCGACCGATCCCTTTTAACCTTGACAACAATAGCGTTGAAACAACATTCCTCCTCTCTTCCAACACCCCAGACGCCATTATGGGTCTCGACCTTTTGAAACACTTCCATGCGACTATCAGATGCTCACCAGACGGAGTGCGTGTCGTCCTGTATGACAACCCCCAGCGCCATAGAGAGAACCCTAATCAGCACATGTTTCCCATCTCCGAGGCTGACGCATCCGTACTGGACACTTTGCCATCACACTTATGGGCTAGGGCTGATTCAGACGTAGGACGAATGATGATTGACCCAGTACACGTAACAATACGACAGGACGCAACCCTACCGAAAGTACCGCAGTACAAAATATCGCCAGAGGGTGAGAAGGCACTGACAGAGATCATACACTCTTTGGTAGAGGCAAGGGTGGTAGAGGAAGTAGTGAGCAACGTTTGTAATAGTCCCATACTACCGATTGTAAAGAGACAGGGAGAGGGAGACGGAAAAGCCTACCGCTTCATCATTGACCTGCGGGAGATAAACAAAATCGTAGTGCCACAATACCCAGTAGTTTCCGACATCACAACAATTTTGACCTTAATCCCCTCCACTGCCACCACCTTCACTGTAATTGACCTCAAAAACGCATTCTTTTCCATACCTATACACAAGGACAGCCGCTATCTATTTGGATTCACCCTAAACTCCTGTTCGTACAGATTTTGCAGAGCACCTCAGGGGTACACTGAGAGCCCAAGCATCTATAGCCAGGCGCTTAAAAGACAGTTGGACGCCATACAATTGCCAGATGGAGTGGCACTAATACAATATGTAGACGACATCCTTCTAGCAGCGGACACCATACCAATAGCCGTCACAGCCACCATCAAACTACTCCATTTTCTTGCTGAGAATGGTCACAAGGTCTCCCGAAAGAAATTGCAGTTCTGTAAATCACAAGTGACCTATTTGGGTCACCTTTTATCCAAAGAAGGGAGGAAACTCACGCCTGACAGGATCCAGACAATTCTAGACACCCCTGTCCCCAAAGATCAGAAACAAGTCCGCTCTTTGATAGGTCTCACCTCATTTTGCCGACAGTGGTTACCGAACTTTAGCCTCATTGTCAAACCCCTTCTCTCCCTCCTAGCTAAAGACATCCCCTCACCTCTCCCCTGGACCCCCGAATGCCAGTCAGCCTTTAAAGAACTACGCAATGCCCTTTGTTCAGCACCTGTCCTAGGAACCCCGGATTACTCCAAACCATTCTTCCTCTACACGCACGAGAGGGAAGGATGTGCATTGTCTGTCCTAACACAATCAATTGGTCAAAAACAACGCCCTTGTGCATATTTCTCTGCCACCCTCGATCCAGTAGCCAGAGCACTACCAGCGTGCCTGCGCGCTGTGGCAGCTGCAGCAGTATCGATACGCCAGAGCAAAGGAATAGTACTCTCCAATCCAGTCACTGTTTTAGTACCCCATGCAGTCGACACACTACTAAACCAGACCAAAACCCAACACTTGACTAGCGCCCGACTGACAGGATATGAGTTGACCCTGCTAGCACCGCACATTACCCTAAAGCGATGCACCACCCTCAATCCAGCCACACTGTTACCCCTACCCGAAAATGATCCTAGCGTGACTCCACTACACGACTGTGTGACACTAACCGATGAACAAACAAAGAGTAGAATAGATCTCAGAGACTCCGCCTTTCTAGAACCAGATGGAGAACTATGGGTGGATGGTTCGTGCATCAAACTCCCCGACGGCACCACCTCAGCTGCATACGCTGTCACCACAGCCCGAACCGTTCTGGAAACAGCCCGTATTCCCCAACGTTCAGCCCAGGCTGCAGAACTCATTGCCCTCACACGAGCATGTATCTTAGCGACTGACACGACAGTTAACATATACACCGACAGCCAATATGCCTTCGGGGTGGTTCACCATTTTGGGATCTTATGGAAAGAAAGAGGGTTCCTGACTTCACACGGTACACCCATCCTGCATGGAGATTTAGTCTCCGCCTTGACGCAAGCAGTCCTCCTCCCCAAGAAGTTAGCAGTGATAAAATGCCAAGCACATAGGAAAGTGACTGATCTCATTGGACAGGGAAATGCACTAGCAGACGTTACTGCCCGAGCCACGGCAGGAGACAGAACTACGACACGAATGTATGTGACCAGGTCACAAGCTGAACGATGGACTGACGCTAGGACCACTGTAAGGGACATACAGTCTACAGGCACACAAGACGAATTGACCGAGTGGGAAAAGGTGGGACTAAAAGACGAGGAAGATTGCTGGAGAACTAAAGACGGAAATAAATGGCTGTTACCCAATGCCTACCTCATCCCCATATTGACCATGGCACATTTACCAGCACACATAGGCTCCACCCCCATGATTGAACTAATCACCAGAGTATGGCATAACGTCAAGATAGCAGAATCTGCAAAACGCCTAGTACAACAATGTATAGTCTGCCTACAACACAACCCAGGGAAAGGGACAGTAGTACCACGGGGAGGGTTTGGAGTCCCTGACCACCCCTTTGAAATCCTTCAAATGGATTACATTCAACTAGAGAGATGCCTTGGTCTAAAATATGTCCTGGTGGTTGTGTGCGCTTTTAGCAAATGGGTGGAGGCCTATCCCACCCGCGACAATACCGCCTTAGCCACTGCAAAAGTATTGCTGAAAGAATTCTTCCCCCGATACGGCCTTTGCAGAATTTTATGGAGCGACAACGGCCCCCACTTCGTAGCCGAGGTGATACAGAACATACTGAGAGGGTTGGGGGTAAAACAAAAGTTCCATGCCGTCTTCCACCCCCAATCAGCGGGCCTGGTAGAGAGACACAATGCAACGTTGAAACTAAAACTAGCCAAAATAGTTGCCACGACCGGGTTGAAATGGCCCGACGCCCTCCCATTGGCATTGTTATCGATGCGCTCCACCCCAACCAAACACCGACTGACCCCGTATGAGGTGGTCTTCGGCAGGCCTATGAGCATTTGGGCGGCACCAAGACCCACCTCCATTAACGATGTCCCGAACATATTAATGTCGGATTACTTGCATAAATTGACAAACGAGCTAACAATTATCCACCAACAGGTGCAGCAAGCCTTGCCTGACGTATCCAGGGGCCCGGGACATGAAATAAAGCCAGGCGACCATATATTAATTCGCAACTTCCAAAGAACGAAGAATCTGGAGCCTAGGTGGACGGGCCCCTGGCAAGTCCTGATCACCACCCGAACTGCCGTCCGAGTGCAAGGAAAACGAAACTGGCTGCATGCCCATCACTGCAAACGAGTCCCTCCAACCCTGGCAACCTGTGAAGGGGTGGAGGTGCAAGAGGAAGTACTCGCGAGAGACCGACCAGCTCTGAGTTGCTACCCACAAGAAGACACCCTCGAACTATCAGAATTTCCCGACCCCACAGTGCCATCCAGGAAAGGGTACAACCTAAGATCGATGAAAGGAGGGAGCTCCAACGACCAGGCCACTAACTGAGTCAAGGTCTCAGATCGGTAGCACAGTCAAACAACGCTACCAGGAAAGCGCCAGACAAAAGTCTGTGGTCCTAACAGTTGTTGAGCTCCTCGAAGATGATGGAAGAAACTGAACACCTGCAAAACAACCGCAAAGACACCAAGACTGCTAACCTGCACAGCACAAAGACAATTGCACTTGTAGCCGCATTTCTCACCTGTCTCCTGCTAATGGTCGCACTCTGGATCATTGAAGAGAATGCACCTGCATACAGAATATTGTCACCCACCATGCAACCAACCACCAAGAAAGAACACTACCTGGTATCACTACCGCCACATCTCCGAGAACGACGCAAAGAATTCTGGAATAATTCTTTCGTGCAGATGTTGCACCAACACAATCTTGCCACCAATGCTACCAACTGTTGGGTCTGTGGGCTGTTACCACATGCCACTGAACATTCCATCCCTTTCACCCCTTCGCCCTTTTCTATTCACGGATCTTGCCTTGCCTGGATGATGCTCCTACAAGAAAGTTACAAAGACAATGCCACTTCCAACGGAACAATCGCCCAGTTCTACAACGAGTTCTGGCGAAACAAAACAGGAACGACAGCCGCCCCCTTCTGCCCTCACACCTTCAATGCGACATTCCAGATTGATGTCCCCGCCAAAGAACGAGTGGAAATGCAAGTGTTCAATAATCCTAACAGAGCCACATTTTCCTACCTGAAGAAAAGAACTGCTGCAACACTGACTGTGGCCCTATCTGTGGTGAACGTCTCTGGCCTTGTATGCATTGAAGGCCGTGGGACTAAGAATGTGGGTCACAGCACCTGTAGCATTGTAAGGACTTTGAACACTGCGAACCCCCAGCGCTTGTTGCATCACCCAATATGTACTTTGTTTGTGGAACCAAAGCCTACACCTGGCTCCCAAGAAACTGGGGGGCACATGCTACATCGCCTTTGTTTTGCCACCAACCTACACAGCCCCTGCAGAGCATCATCGAGAAAAGCGTTCTAAAGACATTGATCAAGCAGACTCTGCCTCATCACAGTTCCTCGACGCAGCAAAAGGGCTCGTCCCGCTATGGGGTCCGATGGCAAACAGCCGAGCCATCAGACATCTGTCCCAAGCGGTAGAGACCGCCCTGAACGTCACTGTTGGCATCCTCACCAACAACACTGCTGAGCTCCAAGCGGTCCGTCTGGTTACCCTGCAAAATCGCATGGTCCTGGACGTGGTACTAGCGGACCGTGGAGGAGAATGCCGCATCATCGGTGCCAGCTGCTGTGTATACATTCCTGATAATTCACCTTCTGTCTATGAAGCAATCGAACATCTCCATAGACTATCTTCAGAAATTCATCAAGGATCAGAGACTTGGACAGTTGGAAGTTGGCTTTGGGGCATCTTGAAGGAGTGGGGTTGGAAAATATCAATGATTCACTTGGTCCCAGTATTGACAATATGTGGTTGTTGTTTGGGTATACACTGTATACCACCTTTGTGTTCTCTTTGCATAACTACCTTACACCCTAAGACTATGGACACTCAGCTAACAAAAATGAGAGTGATGTATGATCAAGAGATACAGGACATTATGGAGATCGAAATAGACTGACAAGCTGGCTAGTTATGTTCAAAGGGGCCACTGTTAAAAGCAAAATGACAATTATGAACATTACCTGCACCATCTTGTCTGGTGGAATTCTATGTGCACATAAGTTGCAGTCATTTTGATCTATCACAGCCATTTTGTACTCTGTTGGTCACCTTTGTTTCACCCTGCCCTTACTAGCATCCCTCTGACCCTCTGACCGACCTGGTATGTGTGCTGGGGGCTATAAACTCTATTGCCACAACAAACCTCAGCGCCACTTGCTGCCACAAACTCGTTTTTCCTCTCATCCCTGTTTTCAGACAAGCCTTTGGACGCTCTACCCTTCACTACACGTAGTTACACAAACAGGTTCCAAACACCAAAAAGACTCTTGCAAAATGATTTATTGCACTGCAAACAGCAAGACTTGTTGTTACCAACAATGGGACCTGTTTTTATCAACAGAACGGACTCTTAGATCTGACCGGTCTCACATGTTTTAGACCCTGAAGCAAGGTCCAGCTGCAAGATAAGATTGTCTGTTTGACCTGGGTGGGAAGAGAATTACTGTTGGGCTTGTGTGACAACCTGCCCGGGGCGGGGACCCCAAGCTTTTGTAACCATGTTGATCAAACAAATGCATTGTGTCAAACCTGTATAAAAGGAAGAGCCAAGGGAGTTGTCAGCAGAACACTTCCCTCAGACATCCCGGTGTCTCAGTTGACGTGATCTCCTCATGAGAAATAAACCATTTTCTTCTCTTCCAGTTTCCAGCGCTTGCCTCATTATTTTGATAGCGAACCCAAAGTGAATTAGAGGTGGAACCCTGCACCGGGCAGCATTGAGGATCTTAGAAGACTCGCTGCCTTTCACACCTGCCAGCACAAAAACTATACTTTGTCGCTATTTTCTCTTTTCATGTGTGCTGCTAAATGCAGCACAAATGCAAAGAGGAAATAATGAAGAGAAATACATATATTTCTCCTCATTATGCCATTTTGGCACGAACCCATGTTTATAAGTCTTTGTAAATATCAGTTTGTGTCAAAATACATTGGTGGATGCATGGGAACACCCGTACACCATCTACATAATGCCTACCTGACGCCAGGTAAAGCAAGGCAGCATTATGCGTCATGATATTAGAGGGAGTCTCTTCATCTCAGGAGATAAAGACACTCTATTTCACTTTACTACAGGATCCACCGATCAGATCACAGTTGCAGCACCACTCTAGGAACATGCTATAGTAGCTCACTCAGTCAATGGCACATCAATATCATGGCCATACTAGGCAACTGTGTCAGCCAATCATCTGGGCAGGTCTGCTATCTTACCACCCACTAAGCAGTCAGAGCCCAACAGTGTCTGGGCCTCTCCAATTCTCTGTCTTTTAAGGTCAATCTGGAGTGTCACTCCAATATTCCTCTTACTGGTTGGATAGGGTCCACCACTTCCACCCAACTCTGACTCCACTCACTCTGCCACTGTCCATCAGTCTACTGGAGGCCTAATGGCTCCAAGCCCCTTCATTTCAACTGTCATGGGATGTAGATGGAGCCTTATAGCCACCTTGATTCAGGCTGTGCATAGCAGAGGGCCAGGGCTTCTCCAAACAAAAAAGCACTGCTCTTCATCATGGACAACATGCATTCGTTTTGTCCTGCAGGTCAGCTCCATGTCCACCACTCTCTCAGATGTAGCAGGGGGCCTGAGTGTATGCCGAATATATAAATTATAAATATAAATATTTACCTCATACATAAGTGCATATATACTTAAATAAATATATTTTAATTCACACTTTCATGTAGTAAAGTACCACATTACAACAATCAGAATCCTAGGTGATAAGTTAGAAGTTAAACAGGATCCAGATCATACATCTGTTTAGTGACAGTAAAGTTCTATTAAAAAGAGCTTCTTCACATATAATACAGGACTCAGGATGCAAGAATGGCTACTCAAAATCAGTGAGGTCCAGGAATAGTTTCTGAGCTTTATTTATTTTTATACATCCTTTGTTACCCTCCCTTTGTTATATAAAACCGTGGGTGTGGGCCCTTTTTTAAGCCTGTGAGGTTCTTAACTTTCCAATTTGTATTACTCTGTCAGGAAACCAGTCAGTGGAATTCTGGGTCAGTCAGGATTGACTCATTAATTCACTTTTATATACCTTCACCCTTTGTCCTTTGCTTTATTCAGCCCAGAGAAAGAGGAGGAGGCTGTGATGGTGCTTTAGCTGTTCTCCTTAAAACCTGAAAACTATGGCTGGCATTTTAACTCATACATTAGCGACAACACTAGCTGGCAAACATAAGCCAGAGAAGGAGGTGGCAGGGGAGGGAAATGACGAATCAAGCAGAGGTAATTGATGTCGTCTGAAATCCCAAGCATTAATTAAGATCATACTGAAAGGGTAGTTTAGAGGAGAAATGTAGACTAAATGGCGTGCTACGACCTACGTGTTACTTGGGAGCACTTTGCTGTTGGTCTATATGGTAGATGAAGGAAAAAATAGGAGTGTGAGGGAGGGTTTGTGGAAACTTAAAAATACCTGGCTAGTAGGAAAAATATTTTATTTGTACCTCTATCTGGTATGATTAAGAAGTGGGGAAATTGGAAACTCAATGGCCTTAATGTTCCTGAGTTTCAACATGTTTCAAGCCCTACCTCAAGGCTATTCATCAGAACCAAGGGTTACTACTCCCTGATACCACTCCTGTTTTCTCTCAATGGGAATACCACTGCTTGCTTGAGGAGAAACGCCCGCCCATGTACAGAGCCACGGGCAGGCGTTTCTCCTCAAGTGAGGGAGTAGCTTTGATGGAAGTGTGACTAAAGGCTATTTCTTCCTTCATCTACCATATAGACCAACAGCAAAGTGCTCCCACGTAACATGTAGGTCGTAGCATGCCTTTTATGCAGCAGAACTGGAAGAACCCAATGATGAAGCATGCAACCAAGGGGAAACCCTGGTGGGTGAGGGTTATCTAAGGAAAACCTTCCATTTACCAAATACACCCAGAGTTAAAAGAAAGTCCCAAGTGGCAGATGGGCTCTTTTTGATTACAGTATGTTTGCTAGTAGGATGAGCCCCTTTGCCTTTTTTCCTCTACCTCCCCCTTGTTGTTCTTGGATGATATTGAAGGCAGCTGAGATCCCTTAATGGGCATAGATAACACTCAACCTTACCCCATGTCAGAAACAAGTCTCTCAGCACTGCAAGACATTGTGTATACTCCTTTTTTACAGTTTTACATGGCGCAAACTTGACATGAAGGTATTGAAGAGATTTACATGAGCTCCAGTTGCACTACACAATGTCACATTCATTCTTTATGCACAGGAAGATTAAGTAGTTTGCCCATAATTAAAGGATGTTGAGCTGACGATGAGACTTAAACTTGGTTTCCTATTTCCAAAGTCAGCAGCTCTGGCCATAATGCCACATCCTATCCCCTAGGTTGGCTGGAAACGATCTTATTCATTGATCTACATAATGTGGTGAGGGGATAAGTCTACCCTCTTCTAGAGAGCAACTATGCAGGTTTCAGGGACACTGTTGAATGCAGGCTCTTACTGCGATCAAGTTGAGCTGAGCCTGCAAATTCTCACAAAGGTCTCACTTATTTGAAAGGGGTCATAGGGAGAAAAATGTGGAATATCATAAAAGAGATGCATTGAAAATATACAATAGTCTCTAAAATGTACACAATTTTCTGATTCTCTGCATCACTGCGGAATCTTCATGATGGTGATTGCCGCTTCAGTGAATCTTTGTCTACTCTATATTACAGCTGTACACAGTCTGTAGTGGGTTTTTGGATGCAGTTCATTTTGCTGTTGCCTGCTTTTTAATCCCAGGTATTACATTTTGGTTTTTACTGATGCATTGTTTAGAAGATTATGTATCATTATGCATTTGTGTTTATGTTTTCTGTGTCTTGCTGTGTGACAGAATAAGCTGTGTTGGTACAGTGTGTCAATGAACTTTAATTGGTTGTGAATTGCTTGCATGCTTATGTTCTTCTTTCATGTTTCGCATCTGTATTTAAAAGCAGATGTGAAATTTTTTGCGCTGTCAGATGTGCTTGTGGCCTAACAATGTACACCTGTTAAAACTAAACTTTTTAGGTTGTGATTGTTGTCATAACAAGAGTATGCTCTAGGGACATTATCCATTTAGTTAGTCCCCCTCCCAGGTATGGAGTGTGGGTTTGCCTGTTGTTGAGCATAGTTGTAGACTATTTATTGCTGAAAACCATGTGTATGATGGTGTTGGTGGACTTTTTTCCTTTGAATGTATGTTCATAATTTACTCAGATTAAAATACAAATCTAAAAACAATCACTCACCCTTTGCTAAATACTAAATGTTCTCCTTGCAAACAACTTCATCATACACAGCTTAGTGCTATAATGATTTTAAAAAACACTAGCCACCAATTTACCTGCTTCTTTAGGACAGGCAACATTGCCGAGATCTACGATCACTCATTGAAAATAGAGAGATTGATTCACAAAAGGAGAACTTGTTTCCAAAGTACTATGTATGCCAAATTTTCATATGGGATCAAATACGTTCATGCATTGTAAGGATAAGTCACCAAGGAGGTCAATGTTTATATAATGGAATGAGAAGGTTCTGGAAAACCAAAGTGATTTAGAATATCGTTTTAACATATCACAGTGGGTATTTTATTCCTCATAATACATGATCATACTATTACCCTTTCCCCAATAAGCTTAAACCATTGGTCTACAGATCCCTCCTATAAAAGAGTATGATTGTAAGTATGTATAATAAATGAAGAATCTGCAGGGCGAAATTAAACACACCAGTATTCAGCTAGTAATTGTTGCAAAAACATATTATATATTCCCTACTGTTTTTCACTTTAAAAATGGCCGGAGTTCATGATCTGTTGTAACATGCATAAAGCGTCTTGATGTTGCATAATGAACTATAGCATTGTAATAATATTAACATGATTCTGCCAATGCCTTCTTTCTGCAATTGAATAGTGTTAGACCTGGCACTGTTGGCGTGGGTCTCCCTTCCATTTTTTGATGTTGCGTCATGTGTTTTTGCTGGTTATAGATGCTTTGGGCACTGTGCCACTGCTATTCAGTGCCACAGTGCAAGTGCTCCCTATGGTAAATTGATGTATGGATTAGTGATTCCATGATTGGTTGGTTTGGTTTACTTGTCAGACCCTAGTACAGTGCACTGAGTGTGCCCAGGGCTTGTAAACCAAATGCTGCTGGTGGGCTTGCAGCACTGGTTGTGCCACCCACAGAAGCAGCCTGTAAAAGTGTGTCTCAGGTCTGCCATTGCAGAGCCTGTGTGCAGTCTGGTACTGCCATGTTGACTGGGCAAGTGCACCCACTTGCCAGTCTGTAAACCTTCCCTTTTCTGCATATTAGTCACCCCTATGGTAGGCCCAAGGGCAGGGTGCATTGTAAGTATAAGGTAGGACATGCCCTGGTGTGTGTGGCATATCCTAATAGTGAATTACAGCCATTTTCGTATTTCACTATTCCAAGGCTACCTGTTCTCCATAGGCCAGAATGGGCAGTTTGATTATTACAGCTTATAATCCTAACTGACCCAGGGAACATGGTAGAAAAACGAATTTAGTATGCCTGAACTCAGAATGATAAAATACATCTTTTAGTGAAGTTGGTTTTAACATTCTGTGTTTGAAAATACCACTTTTAGAAAGTAGGTATTTTCTTGCCTAACTATCCAAGCCTGCCTCTGCTAGGTTGTGTATTCCTTGTCTGGGTTTGTGAGTGACAGGGGCTGGGGGACTCCAGGAGACAGGGTGAGTCAGCACAGGGCTGAATAGAGAGATCTGCATGGAGATAGGTGGGAGGAGTTGCACCTGGGACCTGAATAGGGCTGTGCCTTCCCTCCACAATGCTGGCTCCACCTCCTGTGGTGTGTCTGATGTCCCTGGCCTACTCTGTGAAAGGAAAGAAGGAGTCTTGTCAACAAAGTGCTCCAGGACTGACCAGAACTGGTTTGGACTAGGCAAAGGCCTCTCTGCCTTCAGAGAACAAAGAGAATATGTGTATTAAAGAGGGGACCCAAACCCCAGAACTTTAGATCACTTTGGGAAACAAGAAGAAACCTTTGCTGAGGAGAGGAACCAGAGAAACTGAGGAAGAGACTATCCCTAAGCTGAGTGCTGTTTGGGGGATTGGCCTGCAGTGGTTGCCTGACTGCCAAAGAAATGAGAAAGGAACTTTGTGTGTACTTTTATAAACTTGTAAGAGATCTCCAAGGACTTGAGAAAAGAGCTTGCCTCCTGCTGAAGTCTCAGGGACAACAGACTTCACCAACCAGCTCCCCAAGAGTCTTTCTGTAAAGTGCCTGCTGCTGAGCTGGACTTTCTGAGGGACTGCGTGTCGCAAGGAGCTGGAAGCGACTCACGAATCGAGAAGCGTCGCCGCCGCAGCCGAAGCGCCTTGCATCGCCGAAGAAGAGGATCGACGTCGCATCAGACGCCGCCGCATCAACGGAGAAGAGTGTCGCCGCCGCTGCCGCTGTCGCATCGTTGCCGACGCGCCTCGCATCGCCGGAGAAGAGGACCGACGTTGCATCAGACGCCGCCGCATCACCGGGAAGCGTGTCGCAGGGCCTGTCGCGGCTCAGAAGAATCGTTGAGTCACCGCACGGCTGTCGCATCAGTGCCGGAGCGCCTCGCCAGAGAAGAGGACCGACGTCGCATCAGACGCCGCTGCATCACCGGGAAGCGTGTCGCAGGGCCTGTCGCGGCTCAGAAGAATCGTTGAGTCACCGCACGGCCGTCGGGCGTGCACACATCGTGTCGCAACAAGAAGAAGACGCCATCTTTGTTCATTGCATGCATTACATCCAGGTTGGATTACGTAAATATCTTGTATCTGGGGCTTCCAGAATATTTGCTCAATCGGCTGCAGGTTGTCCAGAATGCCGCAGCCAGAGCTATTCTTATGGTAAACCCCAGAACGCGCATGTCGCCCCACCTGAAAGCGCTGCACTGGCTCCCGGTGAGAAAGAGGATTCAGTTTAAGGCCTTAGTGCTTGCTTATCGAGCCTTCCACGATACGGGTGCGGTTTACCTGAGAAGTAGGATCCAACGCTATCAGCCTCAACGAGTCTTAAGGTCCTCTGGACAATCCCTGATGGTGATTCCCAAGTTCACTCGATCTCGGATTGGAGGTCGTTCCTTTCAGGTTCATGCAGCTCGCCTGTGGAACGACTTGCCTCTACATCTCAGATTGACTCAGGACTCGCTGTTTTTTAGGAAACAACTTAAAACATGGCTGTTCCAACAATAACATGATGGTAGGCGGGGCGGGGTTTTTCTGCTGGGTTTGGAGATTAGCGCCGGGACACTCTATGTGAGTTTCCGCACGCTTTATAAATGCCTAATTTCATTTCATTTCATTTCATTGCACCGGATCTTCATTGCATCACGGCGTTGCTGGTCGCATCGCCACGAAAGCGCAGTAAGAAACCGACGCATCACCTCCCCTCGCAGAGAAGAACTGACGCATCCCCTGCGCATCAGTAGGGACCCGGCGCATCACCGTTCTTGCGTGTACGGAACCGACGCATCACCTTCCCTGCAACACTTTAGTTGTATAGCGTTACGCATCCTAAGGTACATTGAACTCAAAGTGTCGCATTTACCATCTTAAGAGAACTGAGCTAATTCTACCATTTTGAAGTACACTATTGTGGATTTTTGTCGTTTGTGGTCTTGTGTTAAATCTATATAAAAGATACTTATTTTTAATATACATCTGGTGTGGTGTCCATCTGTAGTGTTGTCACTTGATTACTGTATGTGTTCACAAATGCTTTACACACTGCCTCTGAGATAAGCCTGTCTGCTCGTGCCAAGCTACCAAGGGGGTGAGCAGGGGTTATTTTAGGAGTGTACCCCCTTACCCTGACTAGACGCAAGGGTCCCTATTTGGTCAAAGGTACCTACCTCTGCCAACTAGAGACCCCCAAATCTAACATTGGTGGTCAGCGGTGAGGATTCTGGACTTGCATTTGTGACTCATGTACAGTGATTGGTGAACACTACTAGTGAGTGCAGACCAAAACGCGACCACATACTTTTGGTAGATTCTTTTTTCTGGGATTTTCTAATTTTGCAAAGAACTGCCAAGTTTAACCACCATGGATAAAGCAGCATCCATAGCATCTGTTGATTATGATTGGGAAGAGGAGAGACTAGAATGCTACAATGTGAAACAGCTAAAGCACTTCTGCAGGAAATTCAAAGTTGCTATGACCGGTCTCACCAAGAAGGTTGAGCTCCAAAAGGCGCTGAGGGCCTGGGTGGAAGCAAGGAATACCCCTGAGAATGAGGAAGGGGCTGAGAATGCAGAAGAGCAGTTGGAGGGGCCATTGGGTCCACAGGGGAGGAGAGCAACCTCCCCAGTAGGTAGCAGTGTCTCTGCCAAAAGCCTGTCCCCAGAGGAGTTGGCGGACAGGAAGGAAAACAGGATGCACGAATTGGAGCTTGCCAAGCTCAAGTTGGGTGGGCAACTGGAGTTAGAAAATAGGAGATTGGCCCTGGAAGAAAAGAGAATGCAGTTGGAGCATGAGAAAAGTTGGAGGGAGTTGGAGGTGAAAGCTAGAAGCTTAGAGATTACTCCCTCTGGTGGCAGCACACCGTCAATGCCTGTTGAAGCTAGGGTGTATATTCCTAAAGATGTGGTGAGAGAGTTTTATAAGGATGATGATATTGGGCAGTGGTTCAAAGCCTATGAGGTAGCCATGTCTTCCCACCGGGTCCCTGAGAAGGATTGGGGAGTGGGGTTGTGGGGGCGGTTCCTTAGTGAGGGGCGGGACACACTGTTAGACTTGCCTTCTGAAGTCCATTATTCTTATAGCCACATGAAAGATGCATTGATGTCCGGGTATGGGTTGACTCCTGAATTGTATAGACAGAGGTTTAGAAATTGCAAGAAGGTGGAGTCAGGTACCTGGGTAGAATATGTCACTTTTTCTGCAGAGCATTGGATGGTTGGGTGAAGGGTAGCAAAGTTAATGATTTTGAAGGGCTCTTTGATTTAATTGCATGGGAGCACTTGTCAAGTAATTGTTTTCCAGAGCTACGCCAGCACCTGATTGATAGCAGGCTGACTAACCCTAGGAAGCTTGCTGAGGAGGCGGACCGCTGGGTGAGCACCCGGGTCCACAAGGGTCACGTGGAAGACTCTGCCAAGAGTGGGCAGGGTCCCCAGCAGAAGAGTGGGGGGGACAAGGGTAAACAGAGGGAGTTCCAGAAAGGGCCCCAAAGTAATCCCCAAGGGACCCAAGGGAAGGGTTCCCAGCCTCCCCCTTAGAAGAAGCACCGGGCCCCAACAGGTACGCCTGTTCCCAGGGGACCCCTGAGGTGCTACAAGTGTGGTGAAGTGGGTCATAAGTCTAGTGATCCCAAGTGCCCACAGTTTGGAAAGACAGCACCCACTGGTGCTCCGCCCCGGCAGATGGCGAGTGTAGCCCTGGGGGAGGAGAGGGGTGTCCAAGGTGGGTGGGGTCCCGCAGAGATGTTCCTTGTCTCTTTAGGAGGCTGTGAGGTGGTCCCCAGGACCCAACTGCGTGATAACACTAAAAAGTATAGGCAGTGGGTGACCATCAATGGCCATAGAGTGGAGGCTCTTCGAGACACAGGAGCCAGTGTGACATCTGTCAAGTGTCACCTGGTGTCTGAAGAGCAGGTTGTCCCCAATGCATTTTACCCAGTTGTTGCCGCTGACAACACAGAGAGCCACTGCAAGGTGGCTCAGGTTCCCTTTGAGTGGGGGGTCTCTGGTACTCTTCAAGTAGCTGTGAGGCCAGCCATGCCTGTTGACTGTTTGTTAGGGAACGATTTGGAGAGCTCACCTTGAGCTAAGGTGGAGCGAAGTGCTCATTTGGAGATGTTGGGTCTGCCTGACTGGGCGTGTGTGACCACACGGTCCATGGCAGCCAGTAAGGTTGCTCAAGAGGACCTGGAGCCTGAGAGGGAGGCCCAGGTGCCTGCCTTAAAGAGAAGAGGCAGGGGGCGCGGGAAACCGGCCCCCGAAGTTCCCACGGTCCAGGAGGAGGTAGACCCTGAGGGGGATGCCCTGGAGCCTACAGGGGAACAGGTAGCTGAACTGGGGGACCTGCCTGAGCTGACCCATTGGCAGCAGGAAGGAGGACCCTCCAGGGAAGAGTTCTGCAAGGAGCAGAAAGAATGCCCTTCTCTTGTGGGTTTGCGGCAGCAGGCTGCAGACCAGGCAGCAGGTGATCAGTCTGGATCACATTGGATCTACTGGGAGAATGACCTCCTCTATACTGAGCCTAAGGTTGCTGAGCCTGGGTCAGCCCGTGTGCTGGTGGTACCCCAGCGCTTCAGAGCCTTCCTACTGGGGCTGGCTCATGATGTGCCGTTAGCAGGACATTTGGGGCAGGACAAGACCTTTGAGAGGCTTGTCACCCACTTTTATTGGCCCCAAATGCGCCAGAGTTCAGACACTCATTGCAGGACCTGTCAGACTTGCCAGGCAAGTGGAAAGAGTGGGAGGAAGCAGAAGGCTCCTCTCCAGCCATTCCCTGTGGTCAGCACCCCCTTTGAACGGGTGGGTATTGACATTGTGGGGCCACTGGACCCCAAGACAGCCATGGGCAACAGGTTCATCCTGGTCTTGGTGGACCATGCCACCCGGTACCCAGAAGCCATACCTCTGAGGACAGTGATGGCCCCCGTGGTGGGACGGGCACTGATGGGAATTTTCTCCCGAGTGGGATTCCCTAGAGAGGTAGTGTCTGATCGAGGTACAAACTTCATTTCCAAGTATATGAAGTCCCTGTGGCAGGAGTGTGGGGTAACTTACAAGTTCACCACTCCTTACCACCCCCAAGGAAATGGGTTGGTTGAGAGATTCAACCGAACCCTAAAAGGCATGATTATGGGTCTTGAGGAACCTATGAGGCGTAAGTGGAACGTCCTCTTACCATGCCTGCTCTTTGTATACCGTGAGGTGCCACAGAAATCTCTAGGGTTCAGTCCCTTTGAGCTTCTCTACGGTCACCCAGTGAGAGGACCTCTGAGTCTGGTCAAGGAAGGCTGGGAGCAATCTCCCAGGAAACCTCCCCAGGATGTATAGAGCTACATGCTGGCCTTCAGGAACCAGACTAGGCGTTTCAGGCAGCTCGCTGAGGCGAATCTGGAAGCCAGCCAGGAGGAGATGAAGCGGTGGTACGACCAGAATGCCACTCTGGTAGAGCTTCAGCCTGGTCAGAAAGTGTGGGTCATGGCCCCAGTGGAGCCTTGTGCACTCCAGGATAAGTGGACCGGTCCATTTGAGGTGGTGGAGCGCAAGAGTCTTGTTACCTACTTGGTGGACTTGCGGTCTCCCAGGAACCCCTTGCGGGTCCGGCATGCCATCCGCCTGAAGCCCCACTTGGAGAGGTCCGAAGTGGGCATGCTCTTAGCGACAGATGCTGGAATGGAGGAGGAGACTGAGCCTCTTCCTGACCTCCTGTCGGCGACAGAGCGAGATGGGTCAGTGGATGGTGTGAACCTCTCTTCCACCCTGACCCCTGAGCAACAGAATGACTGCCACCAGTTGCTGGGACAGTTTTCTGATTTGTTCTCCCTGATTCCCAGTGTCACTGATTGGTGCATCCATGATGTGGACACTGGAGACAGTCCTCCTGTTAAGCACAAAACTTACAGGGTAACTGACAGGGTGAGAGCTTGCATCAAGGAGGAGGTCTCCAAGATGCTTGCGTTAGGGGTGATTGAGTCCTCTAACAGTCCTTGGGCCAGCCCAGTGGTCTTGGTCCCAAAGGCTGCCGCACCAGGTGCCACACCAGAACTCCGGTTCTGTGTGGACTACCGAGGGCTCAATTCAGTCACGAGGACTGACGCACACCCCATCCCCAGAGCTGATGAGCTCATCGATCGGTTAGGGGCTGCCCGGTACCTCAGCACGTTTGATCTAACGTCTGGGTACTGGCAGATCGCCTTGACTGATGGGGCAAGAGAGAGGTCAGCATTCTCCACACCAGATGGGCACTACCAGTTCCGGGTTATGCCCTTTGGGATGAAGAATGCCCCTGCCACCTTTCAGAGATTGGTCAACCAGGTGTTGGCTGGACTGGAAGAGTTCAGTGCCGCCTACCTGGATGACATTGCAGTGTTCAGCGCCAGTTGGGAAGAACATCTGCGCCACCTCTGGGAAGTGTTGATGGCGCTGCGGAGGGCAGGCCTCACGATCAAGGCGAGTAAGTGCCAGATCGGGCAGGGTTCCGTGGTGTACTTGGGACACCAGGTTGGGAGCGGCCAGGTGGCGCCCCTACAGCCCAAGATTGAGACCATCCTGGCTTGGGAGCCCCCCCAAAACTCAGACAGAGGTGAGAGCCTTTTTAGGACTCACTGGGTATTACAGGAGGTTTGTCAAGGGGTTTGGCAGCATCGTTGCACCCTTGACAGAGCTGACTTCCAGGAAGCAGCCCAAGAAAGTGATTTGGACTGACACCTATCAGAAAGCTTTTGAGGCCCTGAAAACTGCCATGTGCACGGCGCCCGTGCTCCTGGCACCCAACTTCTCAAGAGAGTTTATCGTTCAAACAGACGCTTCAGAGCATGGTGTGGGGGCTGTTTTGTCACAGATAAATGAGGCGGGCCTAGATCAACCCGTAGCCTTCATCAGTAGGAGGTTACTTCCACAGGAACAGAGGTGGAGTGCGATTGAGCGTGAGGCATTTGCTGTGGTCTGGGCGCTGAAGAAGCTGAGACCATACCTGTTTGGGACTCACTTCCGGGTTCAGGCAGACCACAGGCCCCTCAGATGGTTGATGCAGATGAGGGGTGAGAATCCAAAGCTGTTGAGGTGGTCCATTTCCCTACAGGGGATGGACGTCACGGTGGAACACCGCCCTGGTACAGAACACGCCAATGCTGATGGTCTGTCCAGATTTTTCCGCCTTAGTGAAGAGAACTCCCAGGAGGTAGGGTAGTTCTCCCCACATTTCAGCTGGAGGGGACACGTATTAGACCTGGCACTGTTGGCGTGGGTCTCCCTTCCATTTTTTGCTGTTGCCTCATGTGTTTTTGCTGGTTATAGATGCTCTGGGCACTGTGCCACTGCTATTCAGTGCCACAGTGCAAGTGCTCCCTATGGTAAATTGATGTATGGATTAGTGATTCCATGATTGGTTGGTTTGGTTTACTTGTCAGACCCTAGTACAGTGCACTGAGTGTGCCCAGGGCTTGTAAACCAAATGCTGCTGGTGGGCTTGCAGCACTGGTTGTGCCACCCACAGAAGCAGCCTGTAAAAGTGTGTCTCAGGTCTGCCATTGCAGATCCTGTGTGCAGTCTGGTACTGCCATGTTGACTGGGCAAGTGCACCCACTTGCCAGTCCGTAAACCTTCCCTTTTCTGCATATTAGTCACCCCTATGGTAGGCCCAAGGGCAGGGTGCATTGTAAGTATAAGGTAGGACATGCCCTGGTGTGTGTTGCATATCCTAATAGTGAATTACAGCCATTTTCGTTTTTCACTATTGCAAGGCTACCTGTTCTCCATAGGCCAGAATGGGCAGTTTGATTATTACAGCTTATAATCCTAACTGACCCAGGGAACATGGTAGAAAAACGAATTTAGTATGCCTGAACTCAGAATGATAAAATATATCTTTTAGTGAAGTTGGTTTTAACATTCTGTGTTTGAAAATACCACTTTTAGAAAGTAGGTATTTTCTTGCCTAACTATCCAAGCCTGCCTCTGCTAGGTTGTGTATTCCTTGTCTGGGTTTGTGAGTGACAGGGGCTGGGGGACTCCAGGAGACAGGGTGAGTCAGCACAGGGCTGAATAGAGAGATCTGCATGGAGATAGGTGGGAGGAGTTGCACCTGGGACCTGAATAGGGCTGTGCCTTCCCTCCACAATGCTGGCTCCACCTCCTGTGGTGTGTCTGATGTCCCTGGCCTACTCTGTGAAAGGAAAGAAGGAGTCTTGTCAACAAAGTGCTCCAGGACTGACCAGAACTGGTTTGGACTAGGCAAAGGCCTCTCTGCCTTCAGAGAACAAAGAGAATATGTGTATAAAAGAGGGGACCCAAACCCCAGAACTTTAGATCACTTTGGGAAACAAGAAGAAACCTTTGCTGAGGAGAGGAACCAGAGAAACGGAGGAAGAGACTATCCCTAAGCTGAGTGCTGTTTGGGGGATTGGCCTGCAGTGGTTGCCTGACTGCCAAAGAAAGGAGAAAGGAACTTTGTGTGTACTTTCATCAACTTGTAAGAGATCTCCTGCTGAAGTCTCAGGGACAACAGACTTCACCAACCAGCTCCCCAAGAGTCTTTCTGTGAAGTGCCTGCTGCTGAGCTGGACTTTCTGAGGGACTGTGTGTCGCAAGGAGCTGGAAGCGCGACTCACGAAGGAGATGCGTCGCCGCCGCAGCCGAAGCGCCTCGCATCGCCGAAGAAGAGGATCGACGTCGCATCAGACGCCGCCGCATCAACGGAGAAGAGTGTCGCCGCCGCTGTCGCATTGTTGCTGAAGCGCCTCGCATCGCCGGAGAAGAGGACCGACGTCGCATCAGACGCCGCCGCATCACCGGGAAGCGTGTCGCAGGGCCTGTCACGGCTCAGAAGAATCGTTGAGTCGCCGCTCGGCTGTCGCATCAGTGCCGGAGCGCCTCGCATCGCCAGAGAAGAGGACCGACGTCGCATCAGACACCGCCGCATCACCGGGAAGCGTGTCGCAGGGCCTGTCGTGGCTCAGAAGCATCGTTGCCGAAGCGTCCCGCATCGCTGGAGAAGAGGACCGACATCGCATCAGACGCCGCCGCATCACCGGGAAGCGTGTCGCAGGGCCTGTCGCAGCTCAGAAGAATCGTTGAGTCGCCGCACGGCCGTCGGGCGTGCACGCATCGTGTTGCAACAAGAAGAAGACGCCATCTTTGTTCATTGCACCGGATCTTCATCACATCAGGGCGTTGCTGGTCGCATCGCCACGAAAGCGCAGTAAGAAACCGACGCATCACCTCCCCTCGCAGAGAAGAACCGACGCATCCCCTGCGCATCAGTAGGGACCCGACGCATCACCGTTCCTGCGTGTAAGGAACCGACGCATCACCTTCCCTGCAACACTTTCGTTGTATAGCGTTACGCATCCTAAGGTACATTGAACTCAAAGTGTCGCATTTACCATCTTAAGAGAACTGAGCTAATTCTACCATTTTGAAGTACAGTACTGTGGATTTTTCTCGTTTGTGGTCTTGTGTTAAATCTATATAAAAGATACTTATTTTTAATATACATCTGGTGTGGTGTCCATCTGTAGTGTTGTCACTTGATTACTGTATGTGTTCACAAATGCTTTACACACTGCCTCTGAGATAAGCCTGTCTGCTCGTGCCAAGCTACCAAGGGGGTGAGCAGGGGTTATTTTAGGAGTGTACCCCCTTACCCTGACTAGACGCAAGGGTCCCTATTTGGTCAAAGGTACCTACCTCTGCCAACTAGAGACCCCCAAATCTAACAAATAGCCAAATCAAGAAAACAGTCCAGGGAAGCAGAAACGCTAGATCTTGTTTTCTATGTTGAAGTAGCAGTTATATTTCTGCTCCATGCCCTGCCTTCCACACTGCCTGCTGACTGTTGCAGCAGGATAACTTTACAATTCAACTGTAGTAAGATATTAATTAGAACAGCTATGTCATTTTCTTCTTTTAGGTAACCAATGATGTTGCAACTAAACTGTAATAAAATATGTCACTTCTGCTGTTTCTAAGTGCTATAAATAACCGATGTTACAATACAATGCAAATGTATTGCTTTCGTTGAATTTGCCAGTAACAGAATATTGCCACTTGGATGACAGAATGTTATCTAGTCATAAAACTATGTTTTGCTCTGGTAACACACCTGAATTTGCTTTTATGTACTTGGCTAATAATTATTTTCTCAATGTGGATAAATAATTTCCCTAGAGTTATAATGCCGTTCATGAAGCTCCCCCAGTTGTCTCGACAGGATCTCGTGTCACTTCCATGGTGGTCTTTGACACAGACCAAAAGTTTCCATTAGTATGATCACTGATTGGGGTGGTGAATTGACCATGGGCATATTGATTATTTCATAATATGCACAGACCTACGTGTTACTTTTTGGTCTTATTCAATCAAGCGGTGGAAGGGCAAACAAAGCATTATCAGAAAAGTGTGAGATATTTAAATTAGTTTACTGCAAACAGGGTTGTAGTATATTGTAAGCTTGACATCTTTCTCCTCTCAGTAATGCACAATCACACAAACATACAACTTAAGTTGTACTCAAGTTGTAACTTAAGTAAACCCGGACTATGTATCATGTCGAAAACGTTTCAACCTTGACATTGTTTTTTCACAGCATAGGCTACCTCATCATAATGCACATAGCAGACTTGCTATTTCTTATGCCTGATGCATTTTTTTATGCTTGCAAGTGGGCTGGCATGCAAAAGCCCAAAACGTATTATTTCAACCAGGTGCACAATGGATACACTTAGTTTATGCACTGGAGAAACTATGTCAATTTTCTCTTAATTTGACCGTTGTCAGACAACCAAACTAGTGAATTACATGTTGTATATTGTAACCAATGTTGCTACAAACCTTTACCCCACTGATACGTTACACATAATGCCCAAAATATTATATAGAACTTCGAGAGAATATCTGTATTGAGTCGATTACCGAACACATCCACTTCTGACATATGAAGGTTCAGAAGCAAAAAAGCAAGTAAAGAAATTTGCCCATGATCACACAACTGAAGAAATTGTTGAAGTAAAGTTTTGAATCCAGCACTATGTTGCAAAGTTGACAACATTTCTACTACATGTATCTCCCACAGCACCTTTTACTATTGTATTTCTAAGTCTCCACCACCGTTTACACAGTGCATGTCTCACGGGTCAGTTGTTAATTGTGAAATAATTTTTTATCTTTCTGTATTAAACTTCACATGGCAGTTTAAGTGTAGAACATGTAAGGATATATTTGCTTAGAAGATGAGATTGGAGAGTCAATGCAACTGTATGCACAAAGCAGTATACAATTAAAAGCGACATTGGTTGCTTGCTGTGCTCATCTCATGCTCTGTGACCTTCAACACAAGCGATGGGTACAGAATGACTGAGATATGCTGATGTTATGCTGAAGTGGTAAAAGGCATATTGGTCTGATCTACAATCTACTAAATCAGGCCACAATCTTTGGGGCACAGTAATGTACACTCTTATTTACTGCGAGAAGGTCAGTTATACAGATTAGCATACATTGCTGTGTGGGCAGTGATTTTACGGGGTGCCAGGCTTTGTGTAACCAACAATACTTTTTCAGTGACAAAGTGGAACAAAATCTTTCTGGTGTTAGAAATTGAGATCTTAAATGAGAAGATACTGTTTACAGTTTTTTCCAGCTAATGTATCTCTTTTTCATTCTGCTTGCCTGTCATAAATATTTATTTCTCTCTCAATGTTCTATCAGGTGCTATAAATAGATTTAAAAATACATTTCGGCTATACCTTCAAATTGTCCAATGGGCTGAGGAGGCATTCAAATACAACTCCAACTTGATTTCAGTATCCTCCTTTGTCTGCTGAGGTAATGGTATATGGAGACGCCTCTTTATTGGTAGATGGTATTCCTGAAGTAAGTGCATACTGGGTACTTGGAAATCTCCTTCATGGTTGATGAATTTCAAAATGTAAGTGTGTACTGGGAAATAACCTGTACCAGTACTTCCAACAAAAAGGCTTTGATGATTACTAAAGAAGACCAGGACAACCCAAGGTAAAGCCATTGATATGAGCACCAGTCTCTGCGGAGGGAGCAGCAGGAGACAGCACGCAGCCACAACAGCCTGCCAGACTAAGCAGTGAGAAAGGAACTGAGGGTCAGAGTAAGGAGAAACAAAATAAATGTGAGGGATCGGGAGGTTGTGTGATGAACTAGAGCAATAGTGGAAAACCATAGAAAACTTCACAGTTGCCAGGCAGTGAGTGAAGGAATCTCGCAACATCTTGTGCAGAGGAACTAGGGCTTATCCAAAATAGCAGTCAAATGGACTGTAACTCCCACCAGGATGATGATGATGCACTGGAGCGCAAACCAATCACCTTAGCTGACATTTTCCAATTCCCCATAACCTCCAGCCTCTTTGTCTGTGATGTAAAGCTTGACCTTTTGAATTCTTGATAATGTCTGTGCTTATTTTTCTACTTTGTTTAATGTACCATGTAAAGTTTGTGGCACCTTTTACCCGATTTACTAAACAAATGCCGTGAATAAATATAGATTTGTTTAAATAATAAAGAATAAGTTATGTCATTTCAAGGTAGATCATGTCTTGGCATTACAACTTGTAAAGCACTCGATCACTCAGTAGGCATTAAAGTGCTGTGGGAGGAGTAGGAGTGGTAACTCGAGGCATGCCTGGACCCAAGATAGCTGGACTTCTGTGAGGCTCCTTATGCCAGGTGTGCAATCCTACCTCATCCACCCACAAGGGGATACCTAAAAACCAACCTACGATGGGGGATAGTCAACTACAGCCCCACGAGGCCCATGATGTGTCTGATGACCGGCTAGCAAGTGGATGCGCAGTGTCTGAGGCGGCCGAAGACTAGCCAACGGCCTTGGCAGGATGGCAGGCATTGAGCAGAGCCACATCTCAGGCTGCCTACGGTGGAGCTCCTGTCTTGCTGTCGGGCACTGTTCCCTGTGAAAGCCCAAGGCACTGGCAGTGAGAACCTCATAGGTGATATAGGTGCGAAAAAGCAGGCGTCACGGATGCAGGCCTAAACAATAAGGCCTCACCAACATGGCGACTCCCGGCCAGGAGCCCCAGCTGATTGAGTAGGGTGGCAGCGGATCCTGCTGAGCTTAGGTCTTGCTGCTAGATACTGTTCCCCGCGGAGGCAAGGGGACCAGCTGACAGAACCTTGACGCTGCTACAGGTGTGGAAGAGCAGGCAACGTAGATGCGGACCCTGGTGCTTTGGCCTTGCTGATGTTGCAGAGCCGTGGCCGATTGAGTGGGGCGACGGCCCAGTTCCCTCTATCAGTGTTTGCAGCGCGGTGTCAGGGACACCTGAAACCATGCAGGAGCAGACGAGAGGCTGCCTTGCTGGGGGATTGGACATCCACGCTGGAGGTACCGGTCCCAGAGAGGGAAAACTGCATACGGCTGGGGTTGTATGCATCGCCCCCCTCCAGGGTGGAAGATTGGACGGCCTCAGGTGGTGTGCTGGAGGCGGCCTGTTGGGCATTCTGCAGTTCTTAGCCCCCCCATCATTACCCCATGTGCAGGCAGTGATACATGAGGACAATTCCAACTGGGATTAGATGAGCACATTGAACTCTAGCTTAGTGTTGTGGCTATATGACTGTTGTGAGGGTGCAGATGTGTCCTCCTCTGTAAATATTGAAGTTGCAGTGCCCCCACATTTGCTGCGACTGATCATTGAGAGAGACTAGGAAAGTGAAACAATCCCCAGTGGGAGTGCAGATACTCGTGGCGCTGAGGTGTTCTTTGTCCAGTGCACCCAGGCTGAAAGGGGAAAGGCGACCAGAAACAAACCAAGTTGGCATTTAAGGCCAGGCAGTAGGAGCTGGCATCTACGGGGAGGAAGGGCGATTACGCTCTTGTGCAAAATAAAATTAATAAATAAATAAACAAAACTTACCGAACGTGACGTCCTCCGCTCCGGTCCTCTTCTTTCCACAGGAACTGGATGCAGCAACTCCCTTGAACAATCCTGGCACTGAGCTACCTGATTGGAGGGAGCGTCCTCACTCAGCACTCCACAGTGCTCCGGAGGCCTGTACTTGCTCTAACCCAGATCTCTTAATACAGCTGGGTTAGAGATGTTTAAAGTGCACATGTGTGGATGGCCGTCGCATGATGGCTGGCCAAAAGACATGCGCACTTTAAGCAGTGCATAGACAGCCCACCCTCCTCTATGCTGCTGTCTCTCAGCAGCGGTCTCACCACCTGTCCTGATGCTCTGTTTGGGACGGGGGATGAAAAATAAAATGGTAATAAATTGCTACTTTATTTTTGATCTCTGGGATTTTGGGGGGATTTTAAGTGGGGCAACGCTCCTCCACTCCAATGGAGGATTCATTCGTGCGGCCACACGCTCCAAGAGAGCTCCTTCACAGATCTGGATGGATGCCCCATTGGCTGCCTCAGGGGACACCAACGATTCTGATATAAAAACTATCTTGCAACGTATACAACACAACCTCACAACAATTGGTAGTAAGCTTGACCCCCTCATGGCAAGAGTGGCCAAAAAGGCAACCTTAATTGACATATCCAAAGAAAGAGGGGGGGAAAGAGGATTTTCCCAGGTTCCTCCTCCTTAGTCAAACGTATTATATCAAAAACAGAGAGCCCAGTAAATATATACTTAATAACTCTCCTGTGTCAGAAAAAAACAATGTTTTTCTTGTAAAACCCTCACCCACCAGGGTTACCCCTTGGTGGCATGCTTCGTCATCAGGTCCATCCCGATCCGCTGCGGACCGGGCGTGCTGCGACCTACAGTCTACGTAGGAGCACTTGTTGGTCTTTATATGACGATAAAGAAGTTTATATGAAATGGGAGAGGGAGTGGAGAAAGGTGGTGGGTTATGGTATAATTTAAAAATACCTGGCTAGTAGGTATATCTATTTTATTCCTGCCTCTAGTTGGTATGATTAAAAAATTAGGCTGTAGTTAGGAATCCAAGGTTGGTAATGTGCCTGCAATTCTAGAGGTCAACATGTTTCGAGCCGTGCCCCTATGGCTCTTCCTCAGGACCATGGGAACCTATTCCTTGGTACCACTCCTGTATGTTTAATCACCCAAAACACGCTACTTGCATGCCATGCCATTTTGTGAAAAATACATGCATTTACCACCTAATTGGTGTTCTTTATTTTCTGTGAGAAGGAGAGTTAGGTGCGTACCATCTTTATGTATGTAGTTTCCTGCACCGTTTGCGTGGGCAAACGTGTTAGTGAAATAAGGATTGATGTTCAAAACATTGAGAGAGCACTTCTAGTGTGGTTCTGCTGAGATAGAGTGAAACCATAACTGAAAGGGTAATTATTATGACAGTGGTAGAACAACTTGCTCTTATGAATAATTTCATATTTTGGAACTGTGAAAATCAAAGTTATAAAAAGAAATACATTTTTCGACATCCACATACTTACACGATGCCTTAATATTGCATCATGGTTCCTCCGGGGAGTGTGTGACAGCAGGTGGCATGGCAACCAAGTAGCCTGTTTTGTGTGATTAAGCATAGAGGAGTGATTCCAAGGAACTAGGTTCCCATAGTCCTGAAGAAGAGCCATAGGGGCACGGCTCGAAACATGTTGAGCTATAGGATCGCAGGCACATTACCAACCTTGCCTTCCTAACTACCACCTAATTTTTTATTCATACCGTCTAGAGGAATAAAATAGATATACCTACTAGTCAGGTATTTTAAATTGTACCGTAACCCAGGCACCTTTCTCCACTCCCTCTCCCTTTTCATACAAACACCTTCTTTAACATCATATGAAGACCAACAAGTGCTCCCACGTAGATTGTAGGTCGCAGCATGCCCCGATCCGCATCGGATCGGGAATGATAAGATGATGAAGCATGCCACCAAGGGGTAAGCCTGGTAGGTGAGGGTTTTACAAAAAAAACATTGTTTTTTCTGACACAGGAGTGTTATTAATTATATATTTACTGGGTTCACTGTTTTTGATATAAACCACAATTGACAAACACAACAAATGCCTGAATACTGCAGAGGCATGCTTCGGTAGCCTAGATGATGAGACTGCAGAGAACAGCAAATCGCTTGCGGCAGTGGCAAAAGTGCTAGAAGTCATTTGCCCAAAAAATGAAGCTCTTGAAGCTCGCTATAGACAAAATAATATAAACCTAGTGGGGATTCCAGAATCCACGAATACAGGCCTGATGACAAACTATGCTGTAACTCTACTGAAGAGCATCTTCGGTAAGAACACGTTCTCCCCCCTCTTCTCAGTGGAGAGAGCCCACAGATACTTGGGGCCCCATCCACCCCTGGGAACGTCGCAATGCCCAATCATAGACTTTTCAACAACAGGGACCGTGATGAGGTGTTGAGATGTGCACGGAAGAACCAGCTGTTGTCATATGACGAATATTGCATCTTTATCTACCCGGACTTTACAAAAGCTGTGAAATATGCTGGACATGAATATCTGCCAGTGAAACACGGGCTTCTCCAGGCTGGAGTACCCTATGCCATGCTGTACCCCGTGAGGCTTAAAATCACCCATCGAAACAAGTCACACTTGTTCACGATGCAACAGAGTGCCAACACATTCATCAAGACCCTGCACCTAGAGACCAGCGGAGTCTTCCCTGGAGGAAGTGCATCCCCCCATGAGAACTTGAACGATGTAGAAAAAATCACCAGTGGCAGCTGGTAATTTTACCGGGGAGGAGCGCAGGGGCCACACAAGCACACATACGCACTCACTTACACTCATGCATTCATACACACACCCAGTCACAACACTCTATAACAAATACACATACATTCATACATACAAGCAGGCACCAAACATCCCAAAAAATATACTTTCACTGTAGAGAGGGAAGCCTTGGAGGTCCCAGGAGGGTTGAGACTGCTGCCTTCCCTCATTGGCTGACCTTAAGTCACAGAGTGGGATGGGGTCAGTGAGTCTGCTGACCCCACCCAATTCTGTGATGAGGTGTCACTGATTGACACTCAGCCCAGGGAACTTTAGGGCTTAAAACTGAAGCGCCCAGGTCCGAGGCGGTCAGTGAGGCTCCCCTTCGTCCTGAGGGGGAGGGCCTCGAGGCACTTTTGCCAGACTGAAGAGATCATGCCCACAGTGCTGTGAAATCCTCAGACTGTCAAAGTTCAGCTCAGACAGCCAGGAGCAGGCGCATTTAGCGCATGTCTAGCTTCTGGCTGCCTGACCTGAACAAGAAGTGCATCTGTCAGGCTGACCTTTGCTCAGACTGACATTCTTCTTGCTGGGAAAAAAAGTGAGGGGTGTAGGCCCTAAGCCCATTTGGACGGGCTGCTGCTGTAAATCACTAAGGGCCTGATTTAGATCTCGGAGGACGGGTTACTCCGTCACAACAGTGACGAATATCCCGTCTACCAAAATATAAATCCCATAAGATATAATAAGATTTATATTTCGACGGACAGGATATCTGTTACTGTTTTGACGGAGTAACCCATCCGCCGAGATATAAATCAGGCCCTAAGTTGGAACTCCATCAAGTATTTGACTCTTGCATGCTGTGTGCATATGCCCATGTGACCGAAATGTGCTGCCATTCAGATCTCCTTACGCCTCAGTGCCAGCTATGGTATACTTTATCCCTTTTGCATTATAGCCCTTTGGCGGCTCGGCACAGCAGACTATGGGGAACACCGGCTGGAAGATGTCCCTCTCTCCTCACACTGTTCAGCAGTGATGTGTGTGGCCAATGTACTATGTGTGACAGATACTGTCAATAACACCACCCAGTGGACACCGCCCCCCATTTTTATTTGTGGTGGTGTTCGGCCAGCTCTCTGAGATACCCTAGGGGATGATCTCCATGATTCTGCTAATTTTCCTAGATTGGTCTGAAGCGCCCATTGGTGCATGTGGGTGGGATGGAAGGGCGGACCACTGGCTGGGTTGGGGGTTGCTAGTGTGGGTGGAGGCAGAGGAATACAGGAAGTTGAGGTCTACGTTTGCCATGGGAGGGCAGAGTACAGCGGCACATAACCAGGCCCCATGTACCGTGGCGATCTTGTATCTTCTCCTTCATAGCTGCGGAAATATAGCTCTGCAGCACCCACACTGACTCAATTATTGTGCAGACAGGCACCACAACACAGGCCAGTAAGCTGACACACATACAATGGGAGATCATCTCCTTACACTTCTGACCTGGATTGCGAGCAGGCTAAATAACCCCAGTAAAACCAGGCAAATCCTCTTTAACTCGACAGACATAGGGTTGAAATAGCGTTGTTACAAGAGACCCCTCTGGGGCCTGCTGCCAATCCTGCTATCATTACCAAATGGTGCGCCTATTGAACCCTGCCCTCTTACTCCATGTATGCGAGAGTGGCACTCTTGGTTAACCGGGGGATCCCATTCTGATTACTACGGGAGACTATCGACCCTCTTGGCCGCTATGTAATTATACAAGCCTTAATCAATGGAAAGCACCTTACTATCATTAGCACTTTTGGCCCTAACACAGATGATGCTCAGTTTCTCACACAACTCTGGGTCACCTGTGCACTCATGTCACTTCAGACCATATTGTGGGTGGGCATTTCAATTTGGTGCTTAATAGATGTCTAGATTGTTGGAATGCCACTAGTAGCACACACAATGCAGCTTCTTCTGCACCATTAGATATTATGCAGACTGAAGGTCTGGTAGACATATGGAGGCTTCGCCATCCCCACCTTGCCGAGGGAACACATGTGTCCAATACTCACGGTTCTTGGGCACAGCTTGACTACCGGATTTGTACTGGTAATGTGGACGCGTGGGCGCACTTGGTGGAACATCTCCCTCACACATTCTCCGATCATGTCCTCGTTAAGTTGGTTTTTCAGATGGCTCAGAGTAGGCATTGTGCTTTCACATGAAGACTAAACCCCTTGGCTTTGCTTGACACTGTGTTCAAGGATGAACTCCGAGTGGAGAGCCTCAATTTTTTACAACCAAATGACAATTCAGTGAACTCAGTCTGTACTATATGGGTGGCATTTAAGGCCTATTTTTGTAGGGAGTGCATCGCCAAGCAACATGGAGTCCACAAGGCACTGAGGGGGTGCCTTGACAGGCTTGAGAGGGAAATCAAGGATTTGGAAAGCCAGGGGGAAGGACATCCAGCCGCCCAGGTGCTGGCTGAGCTTTGTACCAAGCTTGAGGATTTTGAGGAGACCGCAAATCAAGAACTCAAACACCACTATTCATTTGCTGCTGTAGAGAATATGGGGAGGCGGAGCACCCGGGTAGGACTCTACCCCAGATTCTGAGGCAAAATCGGCCACAGTAGGTAATCCTCCACATGGAAATAAAACCGGCGAGACGATGTATGAGGCGAAGGATATCTTGGAAGAATTTGTCCAATACTATACCGAATTACATACACATTGGGCTACATTTGAACGTCCTGACTACGCCACATATTTTCAGCGCATTATACTGGCATGACTGGAAGGTCCCAGACATCAATTTCTTGATGCACTGCTCACCCTAGATGAGATCGTGGATGTATTTGCGAGTCTCCCCACATGCAAGGTGCTGGGAAGTGACCGCTTCCCCTCGGAGCTCTGCAACACCTTCTCCCCAATACTGGCCCCCAAGCTATTTCAAATATACACTGATACACTCTCAATAGGCACCCTTCCCCACTCTTTCAAGGAGACAACCCTCGTCACTCTTCTGAAGCCGGGAAATTCCCCTACTCGGTGTGACTCATATCACTCGCTGTCTCTCCTTAATGTCAAAGTTAACTACTTGCAAAGGTACTTGCCAACTGGATATTGCCTTCCTTCCTGACCTAATATTGCCTGACCAAGCAGGATTAATCCCCGGTATATTAACTTCGCTCAACGACCATACCCTTTTTGCGATGCTGCAGCAGCTGAACCCGGACCTGAATGCGGTGGCCGTCTTTTTGGTTGCTGCCAAAGCATTTGATTCTCTCAAGTGGGACTTCCTCATTGCTATCCTTGCTCTGCCTTTTTAGACTGCTCTCCAGGATCTCCATCAACTGGAACAAGTCTACCATTTTCTCCTTTCCTTCAAGCACCCCTATGTGCACACTAGACTACCCTCTTCCATTGTGTACTACATCGGTAAAGTATTTGGGGGTCTGGATTAGCCAAGATACTGATGTTATCACCTCTGAAAACTATGGGGTGGCTGTAGCGCAAATTGAAGACTGTGTGGCTAAGTGGAAGACTCTTCCAATTTCTTTAGCCAGCAGGCTGGTGTTGATGAAAATGGTCATCCTGCCTAAACTTCTTTACCTATTCTGTAACGTTTCGAAAATACTGATTCAGTGGCATGATGAAACTTGAGGGGGCCCCCGCAAAGTACATGGAGAGTACCCCAACCCCCTGGACCCAGTCAGGAACTCTCAGACCTGGGGGCCCATCACCGTGCAGAGTGCCAGAATGGGCCCCCTGGAGCTCAAGTGCCCCTCCACACCATGGGGACTGCGGGGGCTAATGTTACGCCACTGTACTGATGCAAATGTTCACCAAGACACTCAAATCCCTCATGATAACTTTCGCTTGAGCAGTTTAAAATCTTCTGGGAGGTGCTGACCTTGCCGTATGCCCATGGTGGACTAGGTGCCCCAACTTCAAGTTGTAGTATAACTGTGCACAAGCACAGTTCGCTCACTATTAGCTTTACCTGCTGCATTTTACAGCGCATGTGGCAGTAGAGCGCAACCCGGCGGCACCCACATGTACTATACTTACTTATGGGACACCCTCCCAGAATACACTGTACAGAGATTAACACAGTGGACTGTGTGCTGTAGACAAGCTACCCAGGGGAATAATGCACCCCATATTATATTCCCCAAGCCAATCACTACTGCATTACCCACCTATAAAGCTCACAGAAGATCCACTGGTGTTGCGCAAACTGCGAGCCTAGGGGGTACAAACCCTCGGAGTCCTCTTCCAGGATGGTCAGTTCCTGAAAAGCCCAGGTGGGAGTGAGGGAGAGTCCTGTTTGGCGATGGACACACTAGTATACTGCAGATTACGAGCCTTGTGTAGGGCCTGTTACCCCTCCTTTCCACAAGAACCTCCCACTTGTAAAGAGCTAGTGGTACTTATCACCACTTCGACTAGCAGACACATAGTGACGACCCTATATAATACAGTCTAAATGGAGGCTCCCATGACATAGCCCAAGGCCAGTATACACTGGAAGAGGGACCTGGGAATGCATCTCATGGATAAGTAATGGAAATATTGCTGTGAACACATAGGAGAGTTGTCTCCAAATAGCAGACTATGGGGCCGATTCCGATTCGGGCCGGAAATCTCTCCGACCGAGCCGGACCCGGAGAGAATTCCGACCGAATCGGACTCTGGCAGTCCGACCGAACGAGTACAATGCGCACGCATGCTATCGGACTCGATTCGGTCGGACTCCCATTGAAGTCAATGGGAGCCGGTCGTACAACGCGTACGCGGGCTCCCATTGACTCAATGGGTGCGAGGCGAACGAGGGCGCCCCTATAGCGGGTACGCGTCGAAGCGCATCGTGCCGTACATGCACAGGTAGGGGGGACCCATGGGTCCCCCTGTGTGCGACTCGCGCGGCCACGCGTACAGGGGGGTCCGACGCGGACCCCCAAAGTCCGGCTCCGACAGCTCTTTCGAGCCGGACGGCGCGAGTCGATCGGACTGCTCGCGGTGCGCATCGTACTTACCCGGCCGGGGAACGTCTCAATTGCGCGGTGCAAGTTGTGTCCGTGTGAGTCGGTCGGAGCGTGTTGAAGCCGCGTACGAGTCGGTCGGCGATTTCGCGGGCGCTTGCATCGTACTCGCTCGGCCGGACCCGCGTACGATTCGGTCGGGAAACAAGTCTCCGAATCGGATCCGGTAAAGCCGAATCCGATTCGGAGCCCTACCGGCCGAGATCGGAATCGGCCCCCATGTCTCATCCATTTTAAGCTCCTACATCAGCCATATTACACTCTCCTGGAAATGGTAAGATGTGAGAGGGAACCAGACTCCTCTTGCAGTCGCTGTAGGACCCTGGAAGCGGACTTCATGCACTTGGCCTGGGGCTGTGTATGTGTTCGGAGATTCTGGGTTGAAGGGTTCATTCGGGTCAGACATGACCGGTGTGTTTTTGCGATCCTTGCCTAAGATGGCCCTACTGGGGTGCACTCTAGAGGTGCCGAAGGAATTTCAGTGCTTCACCTCAGTTGCCCTCTTCTTTGCTAAACTTCAGGTGGCCTACGTCTGGGGCAAGGACAGGGTGCCCACGGTGAATAATTTGCTGAAAGACAAGGTATACTGCAGTGCTCAGCTGGAAATATACTACACCACGATTCTGGCAGCCAGCAGGCCAAAGGACTTTGGAGCCCTCTGCAGACCTACAGACCTACTTACTGACCACTTCTGTGCAATAGGTCAAGACTGTGTGAGAAAAGATGCCGGTGAGTAGTGAATGTTACATGGTCCTCCCTTTTGAGAATCAATAGATATATTTGAAATGCCAAATACCAACATTTACTCATCCCTAAGAAAAAAAGAAATACACCTATTAACTTCTAGACGTTAATAGGTCTAGATGTTAACGCTGCTGCATCTGTTCCCCTAAGGGGTCAGTGAGTTCCTCGCTGTCTCCTCTGCCTACATGAAGTGCTAGCATTTCTCACCAGTGTCTAAATTAGTCTAGGCTTTCGGTAAACAGGGTTACTAGATTGTCCCACAAGGCCTCAATAGGGTGTCTGTGCTGCCCCAATCGTTCCTCGGCATGTAGGGAAATGCCTTCCGCTGATGCCAGTTTCTTGACTTCCTCCGTCCATCTACATCAGGGCAGTCTTTCTGGGGATATCCAGTGCATTGCTCTAGCTCGCTTCGCAAGCACTGTGGCTAAAACAAGGAATTTTGATCTTACTCTCCCAAGTTTCGGTCGGGCATACAGTCCCAAGAGGCATATCTCCAGTGCGTGAAGGTCTTCCCTGCCCACCACCTTTTCCAGGCTCGAAGTAACCTCCTGCCAGAAGGTCGTCTGAATTCCTGCCTCAGTCCACCCCCTCAACCATGGAGCATCCTCCCTGTGAAATGGGAATGAGCACCAAAGGGAGCGTCAGCGCATACAGAGGGCGGTGTGGGTTTTGTGGAGGGCTCAGCCATTAGAACATTTCTTACACCATTTGTGGTTAATTGGTAGTAATCCTCATACAACTTTGCACCTGGCTATTAACAAGTGTAGCCAGCATTTTATGTAAATGTTACTATTTTCTTAGTCTGCGTTCTTCATTACCTGTAGCACGTATCTTCAGATCATAATGCCTGAAAACACTCGCATCATGATGTAATAACAGTACACTTCAACTTCCTGAAACTAGCCAATTCTCCAATTGGTTGTTGTTTGCATCCTTGTTTTTGATCTTATGCAGCCCTCCGCTACTTTTTGGGTAAGTCTGAACTATACAAATAATACACAGATATATACAGAACAGATGAAAATCTACATATTTACAATGTTTTCGGCTTAGAGAGGTCAGAGTTTCCATTTAACATCCCAAGCAAGTGGGTGACTCATTACGGATGTTCTCAATTCCTGGATGGAGAGGCAGGCATTGATGGTTGAGGAAGTACACCCCAATGGAGGCGACCAGGTAAGTAAAAGGACCTGAATCTCCATGTAGCACAGGAACATTTGGCTGACGTCAGCATATTCTGGTTGGCAGTTCGTAAGTTGCAAGTTGGGCTATTGCATATAGCCTTAGAGCCCGCCGTAGCGAGCTCTACCGGCCATTAAAGGCCTGCTCCAGTGTTAAAGGCCCGAGCCGAAGGTGAGGGCCTTTAACAAGGGAGCGGGCCTTTAATGGCCGGTAGAGCCCACTATGGAGGGCTCTAAGGCTATTAGAACATTACTCCACTGGAGGGCAGAATGTTCTAATTTGTAAAACAAAGGCCTCACGGAGCCCGAGGGGGTTGACATGCCCTCGGGCTCCGTGAGGCCTTTGTTCACAGCAACATCTGTGAACAAACATTGGAATGTTGATGCTCTGGGCTTCTACCAGCCATTAGAAGGCTGGAGCACTCCATTGTCTTCAATGGAGCGCTCAACATTCCAATGTTCTAATATGAGGGTAGACTAAAGGTACTCCAGTGCTAAGCCATGAATAGCCTTGAATCCAAGTGTCACTAACTTGCAATGGCTTGTTTTGTTCAAAGAGCTAGCCATTCAGGTGGTGATAGGAAGAGAAAGGCGTGTGCCTGGGGAGGGATCACTGACAAAATATCGAAGGTCAAAAAATCGACCTACAAAAATAACGGAGCAAGAATATATGTCAAGAATATCGATATCCTATCTACAACATGGTAAGTACAAAAATATCGGAAAAAAAATATCGATGTCAAAAATATCGTTATTAAAAATATCGTTTATTTTTTTGTTAAAAAAAATATGTAAAATAAACTAAATAATACTTATAAATAAAATAAACATAGTTAAAAATATTTTATAATGTTTAAAATTAATAAGTAATATATATAATTTAATAAAACATTAATTAAACATATACATCTAATATATATATATACTTACTTAATAATCAGTTTTAATAATTATTTTAATAAATTATAAATTATTAAAAAATATTATAAATTACAAATACATCTATACACATAAAACAATAACATAAATAAAAATTAAATAATTATGTATAACAAATAAAAAAAAATCAATTTACTTTAAATATTTGTAAAATTAATTTTATACTACATTAACTAAAATAATACAAAAAATATTAAATAGCGGAGGGAATAAAACTACTATTCCAACTCCAAAAAAAACAACAGTAAGAAAAATATTGGATAGCGTAGAGCTTAAAATTACTATTCCCACTCCAGAGAGTGCAGCAGTAGAGAAAGTGTTGGATAGCGTAGGGGTAAAAACTACTATTCCCATTCCAGAGAGTGCAACAGTAGGGAAAGCGTTGGATAGCGGGAGGGTAAAAATGACTATTCCCACTCCAGTGAGTGCAACAGTAGGGAAAGTGTTGGATAGCGTAAGGGTAAAAATTACTATTCCCACTCCAGTGAGTGCAACAGTAGGGAAAGTGTTGGATAGCGTAGGGGTAAAAATTACTATTCCAACTCCAGAGAGTGCAACAGTAGGGAAAGTGTTGGATAGCGTAGAAGTTAAAAATAACATATTTATAAATAAAATAATTTTTTTAAATAATTAATGAATTAATTAATAAATAACTCTAAACTATTTACAAATACCAATAAATAATTATTAAAAACATAATTACCAATGAAATATTTATTAACAATAAATTAATAATAAATACCAATAAATAATAATTAATAAATATTAATTACCAAATAATAAATATTGAACAATAAAATATTTTTAATAACAAAAAACATATTAATTATTAAAACGTAATTACCAATTAACAAATATTGAACAATTAAATGCTTTTTTATACCAATAATAATAATTACTAAACATTAATTACCAATTAATAATTACTTATTAATATATTAATTCAATTTATCAATAAATAATATTTAATAATATTTAATTACCACTTAATGATAAAACAACAATAAATTAATTTTCATAACAAAAAAATTATAATTTACAAAAATTACCAATTAATAATTAATGTCCAATAAATTAATTATCAATACCCAACAATAAATTTAATAATTACGTAATTAGATTTCAATTACTTCCAACACTATTCCGCTATAAACGCACAACACAATCCAATAATAAAATAATACACTTAACATAAAGATCAATTAATCAATTAATAAAAATTAATAACCAATTAATAAAAATGAATTACCAATTATTAATTAATTAACAATAATATAATTATCGATACCAATTAATTAAAATAAATTATTACTTAATTACAATTAAATTACTTCCCACCCTATTCCCCTATAAACCCACAACCCGCTACAGAACTTAAACGCAAAAAATAATTAAAATTAATCTATAATTCCTAAAAATTAATAATTAATTTAGTATAATTAAATTACTTCCCACCCTATTCCCCTATAAACCCACAACCCGCTACAGTACTAAGAAACAAAAATAACTTATAAAAACATTATTAACATATAAAAATTGTATACATATATTTTTAGACAAGTAGAACACTTAACAAAAACACATATAACACATACATATTAAATACATAACAAAATACATAACAATAATATAAATATCGATATTAGTAACATCGATATTAGTAACATCGATATATTTGCTATCGATATTACTAACTTCGATATTACTTACATCGATATAAAAAAAATTGATATTACTTACCTTAGGGTCGATATTCTTAACATCGATATTCTTAACATCGATATTCTGTCCCTTCGATATTGTCACCTCGATATTAGTGTAGGTCGATATTTAATTTTCGATATTTTGACTGCCCACCCCTGGGGAGACTGTAAAGTGTTCTCGTAGCAAAGTTGAAGAAAATGTCCATTTAGGCAATGAGTAATAAGAGATGCCCACACGCAGACTGTTACAATAATCCATTTTGCAGGAATTTATCAATGCTTTGGCTGTCTGAAATGCAATCAGTGGATGTATTTCAACTGCAGTGTAGTGTTAGTGTTCAAAGATTGCTCCCACATAGATGTAAAGAGAATAGAGATTTCTGGCTGAGGTGGCAAATGTCATGATGAGGGATAATGAAAGCAAATTATATGGGCGGGTAAAGAGGAGGAGGTAAATTATAACCCCTCTGACATGGAAGAAGTTAACTTGAGGAATCAGAGAGCCCTACGGTGGTGAACACCTGTTGAAAAATCTGAAGTATGTGACTGGAAGAGTGGGGTGGAAGTGTGGAGGAAGTTAAAAAAGTGAAAAATATGTAGGTGTCATCAGCGTAGCCATGATAAAAGAAACCAAAGGAGGAGGTGATTTTATGAAGGCGATTGTGTCTAGAAAGACTAAGGGGCCGATTCGGGCCGGAAATCTCACCGACCGAGCCGGACCCGGAGAGATTTCCGACCGAATCGGACCCTATTAGCCCGACCGAATGAGTACGATGCGCACGTATGCTATCGGACTCGATTCGGTCGGACTCCCATTGAAGTCAATGGGAGCCGGTCGTACAACGCGTACGCGGGCTCCCATTGACTCAATGAGTGCGAGGCGAACAAGGGCGCCCCTACAGCGGGTACGCGATGAAGCGACTCGCGCCGTACATGCACAGGTAGGGGGGACCCATGGGTCCCCCCTGTGTGCGACTCGCGCAGCTACGCGTACAGGGAGGTCCGACACGGACCCCCAAAGTGCGGCTCCGACTGCTCTTTGGAGCCGGACTGCGCGAGTCGGTCGGACTGCTCGAGGCGCGCATCGTACTTACCCGGCCGGGGAACGTCTCCATTGCGCGGTGCGAGTCGTGTCCGTGCGAGTCGGTCGGAGCGGTCAGGTTCTGCGAACGAGTCGGTCGGCGATTTCGCGAGCGCACGCATCGTACTCGCTCGCCCGGACGCACGTACGAATCGGTCGGGAAATAGGGCTCCGAATCGGATCCGATCTCGGCCGAATCCGATTCGGTGCCCTACCGGCCGAGATCGGAATCGACCCCTAAGAGTTAAGTGGCGCCAACTGGTAAAGCAGTGTATGAGGATAACTTGCAGTTTCAAGTAACTGATAAAGATTGGGCATGGAGAAAGAAAGAGAATCGGTTAAAGGTGGAGCTTGTGATGCCTAGGGTGTTTAGGGAGGAAAGTAGAAGAGGCAAATAACCATACAGACTGTGGTGGAGAGCTCAGGGAATAAGAGGCTAAATTAGTCTGATGGGCTTTTATCATGATGCTGGAAAGTGTGAGTGGAAAGCATGGAACACAAATTTAAGGGGGTTGAGCAGGTTCTACGAAGACAGATACAATGTAAGATGGTTGACAAAAAGACTCTAAAGTACCCGCGATTTTAGAGGAAAGAGGAGCAGAGATACTAGGTGGAAGAGGAAGAGAAAGGGTCAGCAAATGTTTTTAGCATAGGTATTACCACAGCTGATATGAAGCACTGTGGGCATGTTCAAGATATGAGTGAGTATTTAAAGACAGCTACAAGGCAAAGTAGAGCTTAAGAGGAATGAGCAAGAGGTTTGGTGATCCATGGACTGAAGAGGTCAAATCAAGCTCAAGAAGGCGTGGCTGATTTGGTTATAGGGACTAGCTTTGCTGATGAAGTAAAGATGAAGAGTTGAAGAGAGTGACTCTGAGGATCAGTGTGAGTGCAGGATGGTGAAGGTGGAGCAGTAAGAGGAATAGTAAGGGTTTGTGTAAACAGTGGGAAAATATGATGTATCACAGTCTAAAATTTGATATCTGGTGACAAGTGCACCCTCACTCCCCATGACCCTTTGTCGTCCCTTCCCCCTCCATCATCCCACACACTCTTTCTCCTCCGCTTATCAGCACATCATTACTTTCTTTTGTTCGCCCTCAGAGCTATTTCTGTTTGACCCAATGGACTGAACCTAATAACAGTGCTGGAAAATTATGATGCCCTGAAAGTACTGGACACCACAGGTATATTGTTTAGCCATGCTCTATTAACCTTACTATTGTTTTATTCAGTGTTCATATTTGATCAATAGAGAATAATGTGATCATTTAAAACTCCTAAAAGGGATTTTTTGAAGGAATTGCATGTGAACATAAAACATCCACTTCTGTATACTTTATAAATCATAGGCTACAAACTTTAACAATATGTATCTTGTAATACTATCCACTGATTGAGCAAGAAACGGGATTCAGTAGTCTAGACGCTTAAACACAGACGAACAAAGGCCATTTAATTTGCCAGGAAATGAAACCCAAGTAAAAGGAAATGCTTGAAAAAATGAACATGGATGTTCTAAGTTAATCTTATGGGACAACAGTGGAGCACGCAATTTGCTCAAATTCACCATTGTGAACTGTGTAGTCATAGCGTTTCTGTCAAAAGTTGAGGTGCTATAAACATGAGGGAGGCATTTGGCGCTGGGTAAGTTAGTGAGTCATGGCTTTGTAATTAGTAATTAGTAAACAGGCTGTAACAAAAGCGAAATATGAAGTAGTGATTACAGTGGTGCGTGCTTACCCAGGGAGAGGGGTCTTGAGGTCCGTGGGAAGATCTCCCAAGAAGGAAACACGTCAGTGACATATTAACTCGCCGATCATTTTTCAGTCTCCACTGTGGGCTTGAAAGCATGCTGAATATTTGCTTTTTGAAAACTTGTTTCTACCAAAGTGATCTTAAAAAGGGAACTGTCCCTTTTAGAGATCTGTTTTGCCGATCATATTTGATAATCGACGGTGGACCAAGCAGACGCCATGTTTATATGACTCGTAGAAATGGCTGTGATTTCCCAGTATTTGAGGATGTGGAGCATCAGAGTAGTTAATTGATCTGGAAAGCATTTTACCTCACACAGATCCCAGAAGCTGGGTTATTTCATTAATAATTCATTTAGAAAGTTTGCAGAGCATCACGTGTCGTGTCTCCAGGTTTCTTCGGAGCGCTGTGTGGAATGCGGGCGGGGGTGTCATAGTCCAAACTTTCAAAGGAAGTCCATCAAAGATATACTTCAGTCAGTGGCGTCAGAGGTCGAGATGAATGGACGAGGGATAAGATATGGGGGCATATTTACAAGGGCTTTATCTCCGCTTTTTTGGCTTAAAAAGCCAAAAAGACGGAGATAAAACTATCGCCCTATTTACAAGAGGGTGCAAACATGCATAATCGCATGTTAGCACCCTTTTTCCCAACGCCTCCCTTTGCATCTCTAATGAGATGCAAAGTGGGCGTCACTGGGCGTACCCCGGATGGACTACCTTGCAAATATCGCTGATGTTCACATCGCGATATTTACAAGGCAGCCCACAGGATTTTAGCATACGTTAAATTGTGGCGAAAATGGCCGTTTTCGCCAAAATCTAACGTCTGCTAAAATCCTGACTTACCTATGTTTGACATAGGGGGTGGATTATGCTGATACGAACACAGGGTCGTATCAGCAAGGTTATCGCCGTTTTGCAGGGAACATCGCTGGAAAACCAGCGATGTTCCCTGCAAAACGGCGATAACCTCGCTATCTCTGGAATTCCAGAGATAGCCTGCGATAGGAGATTCGTCGCTAAGCATGGCCAGCAATAATTATCGCTGGCCGTTGATAATATGCCCCAAAGTGTTTTTAATGCCTTTTTTATGGTCTTTTAACAGCATTGCTGTAGAAATGAGGGATGTTTCACTGAGCGCATTAATAAAGTTTGATGTAGCAACCACAGCACATGCTATTGTTTCTCTTTACAACACTACCAGCAATTTGGGGATTACACAGTTGCTTTTTATTATATCTGGATTACAGACAGTTTTAGATGCCTGTGTGAGACGTACTGTTTCCATTACATTACATCCACGTAGAGTGGGCTTTGGGTAAGCTCCTTGCGCATGATTGGATGACTTTGTTGTCTGTCTCATTTACCTGCTACTGATTCAATGGCTCTCATCCATTTACTTATGTTGGTCCCACCCAGGAGGATTTATGATTCGCAGTGTTTTGAATGGATGATGTATCCTTCCACTGCTGACTTCTGGCCTTGCTTTGCAATGCATAGGAGGGATTATTTTATCTCACCTCTCTCTGGTCCCCTTCATCACAATCTGACCTCGATTTAATGCAAAAAATTAAGAAAACCTTCAATATAATCCAAGGGACACCCATCGAGAGGCATTTCTGTTGGCTGCTGGCACTTGAGCTCCTGCTGGTAGGAGCTGACAAGTAGCAGAAGCAGCTTTGGCTCAGGGCTGACCTCTACCTTCATCGGCAGCCCAGGGACTTTGAGTGAGAGGGAGGTCGGCGGCATTGAGAAGGCTAACCCTACCACCCTGCCTCCCGTGCAACCCATTCATGGGACCACCACACCCACTGCAGGCAGCATCTAGTCCCTTTCCTCGGTGTGTGCTTCTGTCTGCACACAGAGGATCAGTGCCAGTCCCTGGACGTGGATAGTATTCGCATAGTAGGAGTCGATCTTAGGAAAAAAGGAGACTCGCACAGAGAGCTCCAAATCTTTTCAGCGTCCCTCAGATAAGAAGTCTCCTTATTTTCACCCTCTGAGCCCAGTAGAGGGAGCATGAAATGGGGCGACCATAAACTGCTGAGAGGTAATTCACCAGCTCTAGCTACAACTATGTATTGCATGATAAAGTGTTGACTGAGTGCATGAAAACCCTCTGGCAAATGAGGGTACGCACAAGGTTCTTTCTTGGCAGCTTAAAGCAGGAGGTGCTGGCAGGCAGCTTGTGAGGTGGAATGCTGCTTCAGGGGCCAAAAATAATATAAATTGACCTGTGTGGTTGTGGCAATGTATTAACTGTGGTGCTTGAGGAGTATAGGGGCTGAACCTTGCTTTGTCTATCTGCAGCAGTTGTCTGAGAGAGGTTGGCAAGGACAGGACGCTGAAATGCTGGCTTAAAGGTTGTCTCCTTCCATTGGCCACGGTGCAACCCTGCACAGTCTAATATATGTGAAGGATGAAAAATGTCTCCTTAAGAGGGTCTCCCACAGCATGACAACTTCACCAAAGCTACTCCAGTGCTCATGATGTTCCCATGCACTTGCTTGTGGGTTGATTCATGCCTTCCATCTTCTCTCCCCATAATTCTCTTTTGTTGGCTCTACTCCATGCAATCAGCTCTGCTCTGCAGTGTGCAACACTCTCCCTAGTGTTTAGTCTCCAGTTCACATGTGGACATGTTGCTTCAACAGCCAATTATCCTTCAACTCCACATCCACTGACACTTTACATTTTCCACATCTGTCATCTTATCTTAGTGGCCGAGCTCTTTTTTCCTTTTCCCCATTGTGAGGAATTCCAAACATGTCCCCACTTCTATTTCGCTACATCACTTCTTGCCCCTTATTGTATATGCTCGGCACCCACCCGCAGGCTACGTGCTGTATACATTCCTCTGTGTTTACCGTCTTATGTAAGTGAGATTCTATGATTCTAATTTTGGGGGATTCCTCTGTCAGCTGTGGTGATTTGGCCACACACTCATTCAGGAAAGTGTGGTAATCATGTGTTGGTCAGACATGACTTGACACCAGGATTCTGATGCATGGTAAATTTGTGGAGAAGATTTTGATTAGGTTTTTGCATATGTATGAGGTGGCTGTTTTCAAAGTCAAAGAATTTCTCTGTTCTTATGTTCCATATGCCACCAGTCATGTTTTTGTGCAGGCTATGAAAGTTACTGCAGGCAGGGCTTTAAACGGGATGAAAAAACTAAGGGGTCTCTTAAAGGGGCATGGCTGATCTAATTTAGGGCGTGGCTTAAAAACACGTAAACTAAAAATCTGTGCTTAGCATAGTGTGCCGCCCGACTGGTATTTTGCTGCTTCTGTCATTACATCCACATATATATTACAACAAGTAACATCACACCTACAACAAACCAGGACTATTGGCTTTGCCAATTGGTGTTAGTTGCATAAGACAAATAAGCAACAACTATGGCTTTGTTGTATATAGTATTGAAAATATTTCTATTCTGAAATGATGAGACTGAAAGCACTATAACGAGTCTCTTTGACGTTACATCAAAGGCAGTGAGGGGGGACACTGCTGCAGAGGTAAGATTTTTTTTCACCCTGAGGGTGAGGGTAAAAATGGAGAGCTCGATAGAGACCCGTCCCAGCATCTGCTTTTTAGAACCTCTGGTGCTGAGCATCGGCAGGACCTGGCCCACTGAAAGCCCTGGCTGCAGGTGAATTTTTGAATTATGGGCATATAATTTTAAGTGGGTAAAGTGGGCACGTGTGCAGTGGAGGGTGATATGCTCAAAGCAATGCTGGTTATGATGAATACAGTTACACGTAAAGTGACATTGATTGAAAAGGAGAAAATTGAGAAGTTCACCTGGTAGGGCATTACTGGAGTTAATCCTTTAGCATGTGAATGCCATAACGATTAATACTAATTCAAGAAGTTGGATGACTAGTTTTATTATTGTAAGTCGGTGTCGGCATCTTGCAGAATCTACTATGTTTTAATAAGAAAAATGAAAAAGAGGTTTGGGATGACAAAATGGATCCTGCATGGAGATCTAAAGCAAGGAAGTTGTTGTTTATGAGAAGTAAAAGCAGAGAGTTTTGATTTTTAGGGCAAGTAGAAGAAATTCAGTCTTGAAAAGAGCCAGGTAATTTAATATGCTGGACATCATACAGTGTGGCAAACCTTCTGATAGCTTTGGATATTATATGCTTATTTGCAGCGATAGCTTCTTAGTGGATGCATGCAAAGATATACTAAAGGAGGTGACAGCTGACAAGATACATTTATAAGGGACTTAAACAGCTCAGGCAAGATTTGTCTGTCTCTATGTGGGCAAGTGTCATTCTAGGATTCTCACCTTCAACTCCTGGGCAGGGATAGCAGTTACCGACCCCATTGGAATTATGAAACGTTGAAATAGAGTCTACGGCTTCTGAAAGTAGCTGAAAGCTCTGGGAAAGTAGCTGAAAGCTCTGGGTTTTTCATTTACCCCGGAAAATGAAAAACTCCCCAGGAAATGGGACCTGGAATTTGCGATCCGCAGGTAATTCCTCATTTCTCAGTGGATCAGCTAAATCCAATTCATAAAGCTCTAGATTTTCCCCACCCCTGGAGTTACTGATACCACCGGTATCCCCGGTATCAGTAAATCGTACGCTGGAGAAAATCAGGCTCATTTACCGGGCCACTCATAATGAGAACAAAGAGTTTGTTGTTATTTGTATCAAAACCTGCAGAAATCTGGTAGGAGGACACGGTAAGGTGTGACACTGGTGTTTACTAAGCTGAGGGGACCATGCACTTCCTGCACTCTTTAGTGTGAGGCAACACAAAACTCATCCACCTAAGAAAATAATAAGGAGAGAATAGCACCTAAAATGTCAACTTCATTTTGTAATATTTTACATTTCAACTTTAAATCAATGAAGATGTGTGAATTGATTTATAAGCTATTCTACATTCACAAAGCTTGGGTTTGAACTAGGGTCTTGCAACTTTGCTACATCATGTCCCCTCCCCTTTGGTGCTTCTCATTTTACGTGTAATAAATTAAATTATTTGAAAAACCTTTAAGTTGTAGTACATTTACGTTTGAATTTAAAAAGCAATATTTCATAAGTTAAAGGTTACCTTCTAACATAGCATTAAAGGTCTCATTATGAGTACCCTCTTAAATGCCCTGCAAACTTTAGCATACAGAGTTACCAATACTGGTGCACTGGTAACTTCATCGGTTGGCGTTAAAGGTAGATTACACATGGGACCCATAGAATCCCATTAGAAATGGGAGCATTAGTAATTCTGCAGGCGATTCCACCAGTGATTCCTCTTTTTCTCCCATTTTCCTCCGGAAAGTGCACCTGCCTGGAGCTGATGAACTCTCCAAGGGTTCAACAATGAGTCTGAGAAGTTATCACGGACCTTGTAATTTCAGTATGGCCAGTAACGTTAGTTACGTCAGAATTAAAGGGACATTCGTAATGAGGCAGAGAGTGAGCTCTCTCTTCATTATTGATAACATACAAAGAAATAGTGGTGTGTGTGTGCGTGTGCCATCGCGGGCTACTCTTTCATTGTACTATGCAATATTCTTTGTCATCACTGGCATAAACTTTGCTTTTATTTATTCACATTCTGCCTGCATGAACCTTTTTACGTGCAGTGGTTGACTATGCAAATCGTGCACATGCTGTACATGATGTATGCACATGAGCTATTGTATAAGCAGTACTTTATAGCCGGATAAATACATATTTCTACATATGTACTATACAAACGGTACCTTTACTATGTTCAGCTGGTAATTAAAACCCCTCCTTTTCGAGCGTGATGCCATTAGTCAAGGCAGTGTCCTAATTAAAGATTTGCTTTTCATTAACATTTGAATGTTCTGTTAGAAAAAGAAACCTGAATTCCACTAATGAGCTCTCAAAAACACCTGAGTGACATCTTAATGTCCTGTTTCCAGAGTAAGATTGACATAGAGCGCACAAACATTGGAACCGATTAACAAAGATCTCGCTTTGAGTAAATATGCCTCATTTTTGTAGTATTCCTGGATTTCTTCTAAATTTCAGGACTGAGCCAGAAGACAACCGCGGCCAGTGGAGGTAAGAGAAGTGGGGCGCTGAGGCCGTGTGGGGGGATTTTGACAGACGACGAGGGAAAATTAATTATTTATTTAATTTTCCCTCATGGTCGTCTGTTGAATCCCCCCACCCACATGGCCCCACCGCTCTTACTTGCACGGGTCGCGGCTGTCAGAAGTTCTCATAACTTATCCCTAGCTTACTCCTGGAATTCAGGAGTAAGCCAGGAGGCCTGCAAGAGAAAGTCAAAGAAAATTCTTTATGATCTGAGCCCTTGATTTAGGTTCAAAGATTATGCTCCTAATTTAATATGCATTGTTTCAAACAACAGTTTGATTTTTCAATGGCCAATGTGTGTTTTGTATCAAATGTTACTTCATTCAGTCCAAAAGATCCAATTGTGTGATGCACTTGACTAATTAGCATTCATGTTTAACTTTGAGCGCCATCCTAGCACATTAAAATTAAAGCCAAGCCAATATACCCATTGGGAAATGTGCAAATGTGCTATAAGTTCCAGGACGAAAGAGGAAACTTTCTTTGAAGTTTTATTAAGAACTTCCAGTGCCAACCCCTACACAAATTTTAAATGAGTGTGCTCTAACCATTTCTTCACAGCAAGTTCAACATCATCAAAAATGCAATAGAAATGCTCAAAATAACTGAGCGCTCAGAGTTGAGCACTTGTTTCTTAACCCACGCTCAATTAAGCATAATTGGGAGTATTGAATATTTAAATGATATCACTGATTAGGAATTGTTTTTGGTAATTGTAGCTGACCGTTGTTTGGGTACTTACAAAGAATAGATTTATTAGCTGGTCAGGCTCAATCAATGGTCAACTGGTCAGGCTCAAACTTTTGTTATAGTTGAGCTTATTGACGTTCCCTTTCCCGACAGTTGAGGAATCGTTCAATGTTCATGGTTGAGCGCTCTATTCATTTTTGGTAAGGGTGTCCTAATTTCTCACAAAGGGACAGCCCAATTCACAAAGAATTTGCTGTGATTTTCTCTTGTAGTAGACTCAATATAAGGGCTAACCACGGTAATCCTGGGAACCTATTACTTGATCAAAATAGCAGCAGTGGTTCTCACAGAACCACTGCTAATCTTTTGAGTATCCTTTTAGTACTTGTGTCTTGTCATTAAAATTCATGAATAATCCAGAAGTGATACAAGAGTAAGTCACACCTAATCACAGAAACACTTTAATGATTCGGGTCCGAAAGCTCCCAGCAGTGTAAAGGCTTTTCTGAGGTCAGTGTATGAATGTCTTAAAGCAGTTTTCCATCATTACACATGTGAGGCTTCCGGATATCAATGCTGGCCAAACCAGTGAGTTTAGGACTGTTTTTTTCTTCTGAATACATGCCTTGGCACAACCGAGAACACATAATCTGGGCTCGCTACCTGACCCTCCGTCTGTCAGTAAGTTTTGATCATGTATAAGGACAAATGAGCATACAAGTAAGCCCACAAATTTGCAGACCCTGTTCCATGAATCAGGCCCTTTGTATTTAGATGAATCCTTTCTCCATACCCAGTTTATCTACATAAAAAATACCCAATTTGAAAGGGATGTGCTCTCTTTCAGCAGCCAACAAAAAGGTCTTGCAAAGCTTTACCCAGCACAACTTGAATCATTACATGAAGTATTCCAATTTTAGGATTACACTATCTGTGGGTGGTAAAAAGCTGTAGTGATACTAGGCCCAGTTTGGTCACTATGAGGTGGTGCTGCCACCTTTATTACCGGCCATTACAAGTATGAGTCATGAAATGGAAACAACATGCAGAGCTTTTTATTACCAGCATATTTATTGCATGCTTTTCCTGAATTGTGGAGCTTTTTCTCCTGACAAATTTGAGCTGCTCAGAGGGGTCGGTATTTGTGACTTGTAATGCAAGTGGCAATGGCAGGTGTGGTACTACCAGGTAAAACCACATCTAGTATCACTTGTAATCATGCTTAGTGGTATTGCGACTCAAAACTATGTATATTAAGGACCTTGGTCTACTGCCCTAGGCTGTCAAAGGAAGCTGTTGTGCTTCCTTTTTCCGCTTGGCCGCAACAGTATGGGACTCATTCTAATGGCGGCTTCATCGTTTCGGTTATGCAACAAGATGTTGTCGGTTCCGACAGCCCAATTATGATGCGACCGCCTTGGAGGCAGTCGTTAAATGTTGTTTATCATTGCGGCTTGAGCAGTGGCCCAGGAAAAGGGCCACTGCACAAGCCGAGATAGTAAAGAGCATTTTTCAAACATCCATGCACCGTGTGCCAGGCACCATGTGGTGCCTGGCACACGGTGCATGAATGTTCAGGGCCACATAGCAGGGGCCCACGGGAGACGGGGGCCTGCTAGGGGCCCCCAAAGTCCCTTTCAGACAGCCTTTCCATGGCAGTTGGACCACCCTGTAAAGGCTGTCGGAAAGGGACATCGTCATTGTAGGGATTTCGATCCGACTGATGCCCCATCATCTACTTGAGTCTATCGGAAGCGTTGGTCGGTGCCTCCGACCGCTGTGGTCCCCCCAACCACATCATAATGCGGTGGTCGGACCGATATGATAGATGTCGGTGGGACCACCACCGACGGCCTGTCGGTGGCAGCCCCAACGACATCATAATCAGGCCCTTTATGTTGATTAATAAAGTGTTATTCTCTGAGATTACATTTTAAATACTTGATCTCTAAAAGCCACTTTTTGCAGTACATCTCTTAGTTCAACTTCATTTACTTAGTGGTTGAGCATAGCAAATCAAAAAAATACATAAATGCAAGCAATTCAATAAAATGACCTAAAAACAATAAATATAAAACATCGAAGACATCTCTCTGGTAGAGGAATGAAACACCCCAGTTAAAAACCAAGATAAACAGACGTTACAGGTAGCTAAAAATTGGAGATACAACAAAGCTGGTATTTCTTGAGTAAAATTCATTGGCAAAAGAAGGGGGCGCATGGGTAAGGAGAGAGAAATAAGTCGACTACAAATAATTCCCTGGTCAGTATAAATATTCAGTATTTGCAGTCCCTCCATCAAATTAACAACTACTTCCAGCAGCCCAAGTGCTGATAGTGTTTTGAAACATACACTGCGCCTGCAACATCTCAAAGAAGGAGTGAAACGGGAAAAAGACAAAATGTCAGCAAAAGCTAAGAAAAGCTGGAGAAAAGATTTGTGTTGAATTGCAAAAAATAGATTACCTAATTATGAACTAAACCTTCTGACTTCAGATTCAACAAAACGTGTAGGGGCAAACGACACACAATAATACATCTGGGTTTCAGAGGAATAGCTTTGTACTTAGACGAATAACAATATTTTAAACTATTGTTGAATTGCCTAAACTGCCCTGCCCTGTTAATTTGTCAATACATACTGGAAGTGTTCTCTCATTTGTTGCATCTCTTTTTAGGTGGTCAGTGTTGTTTCTCATTACCAGTGGCTGGTGACCCACATAAATGGTGAATCGACATAAATAAAATGAAACAAAATACGGATAAACATTTACATTTTTAAATGGAAAAAAAAGTTTCACATACCTTTTTAAGCTGCAGCACGTCCTCGGTGTTCTCCAACCGGCTCCCGACTCCTCCTGTGCAAGTCTCCAGCTCCTTATCCAATCCAGACACTGCTCTCATGCTGCGTGAGAGAAGTGTCTGGATTGGCTGGAGTAGGCTGCGTCAGTGCTCCGAACGCAATGCCTGCTCTCCAACGCAGGGGCGGTGCATCCATTGGGGCATTGGGGCGTTGCCCCCCCGCCCGCAGCCTGCAAAATGTAAACAAATTCAACATCAACATCATAAATCTCATCCACTGATTTGACCAATAATTTGATATCCATAAATTATTCATAAATAAGCACATATTAAGAGGAATCAATAAAAATGGCAACAAGAACTATAATTCATGCAATTTATACTATGCCACTTGCAACTTAAAGTGCTTTAACCAGTTACAATTTTGAGGGCCTCAATTATACTTGTACGAAAAAGGAGACAGCATCTGACTACACACTGTTATCCTAAATGCACTTTCATTTCTTCATCTCTATTCATACCTGAGGGGAATTTTTTATGTAGATAAAGAAAATATCTAAATTCTAGGCATCTAAGTTTCATCACTTTATTCCCCCCTCTCACATTCGGGAACACTCTATCAACTGCAAAGTAGTTAAGTTGTCCCGGATCACTCTCATGTTTCTCATAAAAATGCCTTGCCACAGGATAACTAAAATCATGATTCCTTATCGCACGTTGATGCTCTAGCATACATTTCTTTAGGGGAAAGATAGTACTGCCTATATACATCAGGGGACATGGGCAAGTCAACACCTATACACAATGGTCAGTATTACAGTTATAAAACCCATTCACCCTTCTCTTTTGACCATCTGAGGAGGTGTACTCTGATATATTTTTAACCATCCTACAAGCCTTACAAAAGTTACATTTAAAGAATTCCTTTGTTGTAGATAACCAAGTATCTTGCTTGTGATTACCTGTAAAGTAGCTATGGGTTAAATCATCCCCTAAAATACTCCCTTTTCTGTATGTTATGGACAGTGATCTTGGTAACTCTTCCCATATCACTGCATCCCCTTTGACTATTGGCCAGTGTCTTTTAATCACCTGGCTCACTTTGGGCGACATGGAATTGAAACATGTAATAAATCCGGTTACAGACTTCACTTTTTCAGATCTAACATTTTGATACAGTAGCTAATTCCTAGTTACATTCTTGGATTTTTTCTTAGCCACATTCACTGTTTTGGAACTGCATCCCCTTTGAAAAATCTTCCCTTCATTAGTTCCAATTGTTTTTTATATTCTTTTCCTGGCTAAATATTTCTTTTAGATTGCTGGGCTTTTAAAGTGCCACATGCTATTTCCTGCTGTCCCCTTACAATATACCGATCTATTGATTTTTCCTTCACTTACTTTCCAAGATATGGCTAAAAAACGTAATCTCACTGGAACTCACAGATGCAGTAAATTTTAGGTTAAAAGGATTGTTGTTCAATTTTTCTATGTACTTATAAGTTTTTCCCTTCAATCCATTCCATAATAAAAACAAATCGTCAATGTAACAAGTCCAAATTAAAACATTTGTACAAATTCCTGAATATCATCTGCCCAGGCCACCTGCTTCTCCCACCAGCCCATTACCAAATTGGCAAAACTGGGGGTGAAGCGGTGCCCATGGCGGTACCGACCTTTTGTCGATACTGGACTCCATTATGCATAAATATATTTTCCTTAAGACAGATTTGTATCACCTGGATAAGCATTCGATTATGTTCCTGAAAACATGCTGGTCTTGTTTTAAAAAAATATTCACAAGCGCATGTCCGAATGTATGGTCAATAGAAGTATACAGTGCAGTCACATCCAATGTTATCATTAAATAGGTGTCTGACCAAAGTAAGTTATGGATCTTTGGTAAAAAATCACCACTATCCTTACAGTATGCTGGAAGAGTTTTCACAAATGGGGAAAAAAAGGAATCAATATAAATGGCAGTATTTTCTAAAACACTTTCGTTGGATGAGACAATCAGTCTCCCTGGGGGATTGATTAGCCTTTTGTGTACCTTCGACAATATATAAAATGGTGGAAACCTAAGATATTTCGAAAAATTATATTCACATCCTGATCTAAAATTTCTCCATCCATCCATTGTGTCAACAGGGACTGGTATGAGCTGACGGAGGCCTTATACTCCTCCATAAAAATCACTTCAAAACAGTCAATATCCCCCAATTGTCTCATCACTTCCTGCTCGTAAGTATTTGAATCCATAATAACAACATTTCCTCCCTTATCACTGTTCATAATTACAATGGAGGTATCCTGTTTAAGGGATTGTAATCCCTTTCTCTGCTCTTCCATGAGATTATCAGTATATATAGCACCATTTTTCCTTAATCTCATTATATCTTTAATCACCAACTCATGGAATACATCCAAATGATCATGAGGAGCAGTAGGTATGGCCCGGGATTTAGATTTAAAGCCACTATCAGATCTAGTATCAGTCCCCAAGATTTCCATCATTTGGTCTATCTCCATGTTGGGATCCTCTCCTTCACTTTCACGATATAAGGTTTCGAGAGCAAGAAGACCCTCAACTTCCCCAATCTGTAAATCAGAAGTGGTCATACTTTTTGAAATTTTACTCGGTTGCGTCTTCAATAATTTATGCCTTTTTGTTCAATTTTAATTTTCTAATAAACAAATAAAGGTCAATCCTGACCTTTGCATAATTAAATCCTGAGGTTGGACAAACTGAGAGTCCTAATTCCAAAAGAGAAACGTCATCTTTGGTCAGATTCCTTTGTGATAAATTCAGCACTGTCAATTTTACTTCTCGGTTTTCGTCTTCTGGCACGTTGCACGTTCGTTTTGTGCTGTTCCTCTCGTTGCCTCGTCTGATCATGCGCCTTTGTTTGTGTCTTTTCCTTTTCCCCTCCCTCTTCCTCGGGGAGGTCGGTCCTTCTTTGGTTTTTCGGCTTGTCTCAGCAAGCAATATTCACTGTGAAAACCCAAAGTAAAAATTCTTACCGCTTGATTGTCACCATCATCATTATCTGTGCTGATGTCGGAGCTAGATCCAGTGGATATAAGGACTTGTCTTCTCTGCGAATCCTCTTGAAGCATCTCCTTTCTATAGATATCCTACTTTCTTGCAAAGGTTAAAATTTATCCTTTCGTGTAATCCCATTTATCCCTTTGGAATTTCTGTTGTTTTTTGCTTTCACCTCATCTTTATGTTTTCGTAGGTGCTCCATCATTTTGTGCTGTAATTCCTTTATTGCCTCTTAATTTTCCAAATTCTCAATCTCATCTTGTAAAACTCACAATTCACTACGAATTTTAGCTAAATCCAGTTCTGCATATTTCACTAATATCTCCATCATGCCTTTATTGTATTTGGCAGTAAATGCCTACCATTTCTCCAGCAATCCCGGATGTGGGACTTCATACATGGGGACTGTAAAAATTCTCAGGCCTCTAGGTATCCTATTGACCTACAGGTATCGCATTAGTGAGGTCAGCTCCCACCACTTACTAATTTCCTTTTTTGATAATTTTTCCAACTTAAATATTTTTTGTTTAATCGACAGTACATGGAGGCACATTTGTAACTCCACTGATACTGCCCGCAGCAACTGCCTCCACTGTGTCGTCGAAAACATGCTACGCTGCCTCCATCCGCTCCTGATCAAAATCTTTCATGGACTTTGCTGCCTGCTCCATTTTCGCTGTCAAAACTCTCATCTCACACTCTCAGGGACCTACTTCCCCTCTTAGAGTTAACCGCTGACACTGACGCACTGTGTCCACGTTTCTCCTCTCCTCAGAGGATCCTCTGTTGGGTATCTTCTCACCGGTCAACCACTGTACTCGCGCTGAAAACTTCCGGTATCGCGATCACTTTTCCTGGCTATACTGCTACTCCCAACATGGCGGCTGCAGCGGCTGGGGTCATACGAAACCGCAAAAATTAAACACACGCCGTAATCTATGATCGGGTGGTCCACGGCTTATATACACATATCATATCCTAACTAGAAAATATTAATTCAGTAGACCTTTCCATTTGTTTGGAGAACAGAGCAGCAAGAAGGTGTGTTTCTTGACCATCATTAGCCTTTTATCTGCTACATCAAGTCCTAATGAGGTGCAGCATATCTCCATCATGAACATGCTTGACATGGGGTTTAGCTGAACTGCTGGCAAGAGGAATTTGAGCCCTGTGACATTAGGCAGGTAGTGAGGTGAATTAACAAAAAGTTACTTGAAAAAGCAAATTCAAGAAAAGAGTTCAAATAAGGAAGTTAGTTGCACGAAAGAAGGGAGTAATAAGTGTTTGACAGAAATGAAAAGGAAGGGATGAAATAGAGGGAAATGTCTTTATAAGCAACCGAAAAACACTGTCCTGTGATTTTGTACAGAGCAACAATAACCACAAAATTTTACAGTTTTTGAAAATATTGGAAAACACTGAAAGAGCCCCACCAGAATTTGCAGTAACTAGAAACTGAAAACAGGAAAGCCTAGATATGATTTCTGAAATTTTCAGCGCTGCAACAGTGCAAAGAATACTATTTTCTTCACAATTGCTTGCTCTTAACTAGGAGCTTGAAGTAGTTCATCAAGTCAACCTGTGTGTCACGTGTCACACTTCATGTAAGCGATGATCCTCGCAGACCAAATCCAGTCAAGAATTCAAGATTTCCACAATTAATGTCCATGAGATACATTTACATCTATCTATCTATCTATCTATCTATCTATCAATGTGCTACACATTTGGCTAAGAAAAAACAAGAAAGTGACGGATGCAATCATTGAATTAATCTCGCCCACTGGTAATTAATCGGGTAAATTGTTTTGGTTAACTTCGCCAGACCGGCCAAATGCAGATCTATCCTTGGTCGACCTCCAGTCAAACATTAGCTGCTAGACTAGGTCCCCTCAGATGGGAACCCAAGTGACCCCAGACAGGGCATGGAAAAGGTAAAATACATTACATTACATACACTCCCCTTTAGATAAATCTTTGGTCTTACCATATTGAGGTACAGGGCTGCATTTACTTTCCCAAAAACTTTATTAGACTTTATAATCTCTGAACATGTACAATAGCAACCACTTAAGGATGCAGGCACTTGAAAACATACCCCAACACTCCCAGGATGTGGTTTTCAAGGCCTTCCTTTGTATTCATCAGCAGTAATACAATGGAATGTATGATCAAAACTCACTGTAACCTTTAGCGTATGTTTACAAAGACTAATTGCATTCCTTGTATTAGCTTTAGAGGAGATATTTTGTGAAGTTTAGTGGAAAAACTATGGATGGGGGCACCATGGGCCATACCACTCCATCACCATAATGGACGTCGCTGGCTCAACGCAGAGTCGAGTGCCAGTGCTGTGTTTCCAGTAAATTTGTGTATTACATTATACAGCACAAATGAGAAACAGAAAGAGGCAAACCCTGCTCACTGTTTCCAAGCTGTACGGTCTAAAAATCAAGCTCTAACTCGGGACCCATTATACAGCCTATTGGGTTGTATCATGGTTCTGTTCTGCCCCGGGTGCACAGGTGCAGATGGAAGATTCACATCCATTTTGTAAGACAGAGCAGTGACTCCTGTGCGCATGCTAACTCTGGAGCGCAGTCTAATAACATGTGTCACAGACACAGCACAGAATGGAAACATGCAGGGGGTGGTGGCTCTTGTGCCTCGGAGCTACAATTCATGGACATCACACATTGACTCTCAAAGTTACTGGCTTGGGACCTGATACGCAGATAGCACTGTTTATTTATAAATGAGCTGGCAACTTCCTTCTGTGGCTTTGAACAAGCAGAAAATCTTGATGCAAACCCATTTTGGACGTTTAATTAAGAGAGAATGGGACACTCAGGATTCGTTCCAAACTAAAAGGGGGCAAACTGATTTTTACTGTGTTTATAAGAAACTTAATTTAAATGCTGGTATCATCCGACCATTTAAATTAAAAATGTTGGTTTACAATGTCTTAATAGGTGTGCTCTGACTACTGTCACTGCAGTTTCCGATTTTTGGGATAGCCCCATACGATAGTTTAACACACAATAAATCTATTGGAAATCATTTACATCAATATTGGTGGAACTATGACATGTGTCCTATCCTCCTGATTTTATGTCAATTGTGATTTAAACAGCAATACATTTTTCTGACTGTCTGCCAGGGCAAAATGGAATTATGCTTCGGGGGCTTTCAGGGTTAAATATTGCAGTTGATTTTAACAGTCTTAGTCCCTTTAAATTTAGATCTATGCCACTTTATTAAACGGCATCTGTTAGAAATTGGGGGGCAGATTTACAAGCCCCCTGCGCCACCAGTACGTCACTTTTTGTGACGTACTGGTGGCGCAGGGGGCTGCTCCATATTTACAAGGAGAGGAAAAGCCACCCTGCGTGACTTTTCCTCTCCTTGTAAATACGGCCCATTCACACGCAGCACTTTGCGGTGAAGGGGCGTTCCATGGGTGTTGCTGTGGGTGTTCCCACGCAACACCCATGGAACAAGACACATCTCCAGAATTACGAGAAATCGTATCTCTGGAGATGCGTCTGAAAGCTACGCCACCCTAGAGGTGGCGTAGCGAGGCGCACCGAGGAGAAATGTTTTCATTTCTCCTCGTTTTTTCCTCTTTCAATGCGTGCTGCATTCTGCAGCACGCATTGAAAGAGGAAAATGGTTGTAGTGATTGTTTTTGTGCAGGAAGGTTCCCCTTCCTGCACAAAAACAATCTCCCCACAACGCAGGCATCCTTGCACCATGGTGCAAGGGTGCCTGCGCCGGCGCATGGCTGCAGTTTGTGCGCCAGCGCAGGGGGAAGCACAAGGATGCAACATATTCTTGTAAATATGTCGCATCCCTGTGCTTTCCAAACTAACGCAGCATGGCGCAGCAAAATGATTTGCTGCGCCGTGCTGCGTTAGTTAATTGTAAATCTGCCCCTGGGTTTCTCATTGAGGGGGTTGAAAAACCTTCTAAAGCAACAAGCTTAATCCTTGTCAAGGTGAACCACAAAAGTCACCAAATTAAGCTGTGCTTAACCCTCTGGTACCTTGTCACAAAAGCAGTCAGGATTAACGTAAAGGCAATGTGTTAATTCTTATGAAGCACTTAAACAGTATTAAAGTTGGAACATAACGCAAAAAAAACTCCAAACCATTTTAGAACAATAGAGTAAAATGTAATAAATGATTTCACCCCAAAATGATAAAAATCCAATCATTAGAACCGGATTTATGAATTTTTAACATTTTCAGTGAGAAATAGTGCCTGGAAGATCATAGTGCCAACCACAGCCATCTAGTTGCGCTAGACTGGGGCAAAGTCGAAAATTAAAACTATAATCGACTGGGATGTAGTGCGGTTCGGATACATGAAGAGGATTGGGCCTGGTCTCGGTTTACCATTGGACATAGGCCCTGATAACAAGTTGGGTGGTTAATTCCATCCCGTGTGTAAACCCCTAATTACAAGTTTGGTTTTATTTAATGCATCCAATAATGATCAGATGCATTAAATAACCCAACATTTGTTACATTTCGGTAGGTCAAAACTGCTGAAATGTGACAGGGCAAATATGTACAGTATTTACTGTACCACGCAGATTTTGGTGTGGTAAACATCAAAATCTGTATGTTATTCCCCAATACCTCATAATAGGTGCTATTTATCTCACCCAATAAATAACAAACCCCAGGGTATTGTTAATTACCAGGTGCTATAAATAGCACCTTTACTTGTAATCAGGACAGGAAGCCTCTGAATAAAGTCACGGTGAAGATTCCTATGTTCGGACTTTATCACTTCTTTGGAAGTTGGGATTCTCCAGCAGGAAGAAGCTGTAGGCTGTGGCCGATGAGGATCCACGAGGCTGGGTACCCCTTCTACGAGGCGTCACTGAACAGGATTTGCTGCTGTGGAACAAAGCATAGTGGGAGCTACTGCAAAGTCAGGCTGACGTGTGATGCACCTTGGGCGAATCGGTGAGCAGGCAGATCCCGGTCTCCTGGCCGTTCTCAGAGCAGTTTTTGGCTGAAAATATGTTAAGTTCCAAGTTTTGGATTTTGGCTGTTTGGGCACCTTTAGCACCGCTCCCAAGGGCCCAGGACTGGCTGGGCAGCACTTGGAGGGTAGGACTCACTTTAGGCAGGGTCCGGGTGTAGGGTTCAAGTTGTTGAAGCTTTTTGTCTCCCTGTAGCTCACCACAGGAGGCCAGCCAACTAGCCCTTGCAGTCACTCTGGTAGTCCTGGGTTCAACCAGCAAAGCAGTCCTCCAAGGGTTTAAGGCAGGCTTCAAGCAGCAGGGCAGTCCTTTGGAATGTAGGGCAGGCCTTCTGAGTGTCCTACGCAGTTCCTGGAGTGAACTGAGGGTCCTATTTTTATACCTTACATTTCTGGAATTTTTCCCTACAAATGATTCTGAAACTTCCTTCCTTCCTTTCCAGACTTCAACAGGTCTGTGGTGATAAAAGACTAGTGTGAAGTTCTTTGTGAGTGTGCTGAGGCAGCTCCTTTGGAATGTAAGTGGGCAGGGAACATCTCTGCCCCTCCAATCCTGGCAGGTTGGCCCATCCTGTCAGCATGTAGTCCCGCTTTGTCTCATTGTCTGGGAAGAATACACAAAGGACAACAGCCACTCTAATCACAGTCATGTGACCTAGGACACAGGCTGCAGGCACCAAATGGTTAGGACAAGAAAATGCCAACTTTCTAAAAGTAGCATTTTCGGAACTGTGACTTAAAATCCGACTTTACCATTAAAGAGGATTTTAAATTATAATTCTTTAGGGACCAAACATGACCTTTCCACCTGTGCCCAAACAAATGTTATCACTTATTAAATGTAAAAAAGCAACTCAATGGGAACCCATTCGGAGAGGTAGGACTCACAGTATTAAAAAACAAATGTAGGAGTTTTTCACTACCAGGACCGATTTCCACTACAGAAATAGGAGTTAATATGTCCTAACACCCAGATTTGAAGTTGGAATTGGAGAATCAGGTTTGAGTCCCAAAATGATCTCAACATCATGTGATTATGGGAAAATCACTTAATCTTCCCGTTCCCCGTGCCTCTAAAATTTAAATGTGCATGTCCAACTTTTTAAATACACTGCACTTTGCCCTATGGGCTTTCTAGGGGGGACTTATACATATTAAAAAGGAAGGTTTAGGTCTGGCAAAAAGGTTTATTTTGAAAGGTCAAATTGGAAGTTGAAAACTGCACACAGGCTGCAGTGCAGTGTTTTAAAGGGCTAATTAAGTAAGTGAAACAATAAGTGCTGCAGGCCCACTAGAACCATTTAATTTACAGTCACTGGGTACATGTTGTACCACTTTACTTCTAATATAAGAAAATTAAATGTGCCAATCTGGTGTAGGGCAATTGTACCATGTTTTAAGGAGTGAGCCCAGCTCTTAGCACTGGTTATCAATGCTAAAGTGCAGAGTCCTAAAGCCCAAAAAACTAATTTCAACAAAAACAGGATGGGAGTATGCAAAATGTTTGGGGGACGTCCTCCCTAAGTGTTAGACTTGGCATCTTTTGGCGTGTTTCCCCTGTCTTTTTGGTTTCTGACCTCCCGGTTTTTACTGTTTTTGCTGGCTTAGTGTCTCTGCGCACTTTCTCACTGCTGTTGAGTGCTAAAGTGCAAGTGTTCCTGTTGTAAATTATGTTATGGATTGGTGTTTCCATGATTGGCATATTTGATTTACTAGTAAGTCCCTAGTACAGTGCACTGAGAGTGCCATGGCCTGTAAATCAAATGCTACTAGTGGGCCAGCAGCACTGATTGTGCCACCCACAGAAGTAGCCCTGTAAATTTAACTCAGACCTGCCACTGCAAAGCCTGCACGCAGTTTGTAACTGCCATGTCGACCTGGCAAGTGCACCCACTTGCAAGGCCCTAATTTTCCCTTTTCTTACCTATAAGTCACCCCTAAGGTATGCCCAAGGTACTCCTGTGGGCAGGGTGCTGTTTATGTTAAAAGTAGGACAAGTCCTAGTGTGTGTGGCATGTCCTGGTAGTGAATTACAGTGTATTTCGTTTTCACTATGGAAGGCTATCTATCCCATAGGACAAAATGGGAGTTTTGCTTATAACATAAGCATAACTTCCCTTTGGGACAAGATAGATAAATGGAGTTTAGTATGCCTGGACTCAGAATGTAAAAATGCATCTTTTAGTAAAGATGATTTTCATGTTCGATTTTTAAAATACCACTTTTAGAAAGTAGGTATTTTCTTGCTTAGCCATCCTGTGTGCCTCTGCTGGGTTTGTGTATTGACTGTCTGGCTTTGGAGTGGCAGGGGCTGGGGATTGCATTCTCTTCAGACAGCCATTGTGGGGGTCGAGGTATGTCCTGCCTTTCCTGGATGAGTCAGGGCTGGGCTGAATAGACCTGGGCTGCATTTAGAATAGTGGGAGGAGATTTCCTTGTACCTGAATGGGCCTGGTCTGCTGTAGGCAATGTTGTCTCCGCCTCCTGCTGGGAAGCTGGGCCAGAGAGGACCAAACTGGTTTGGACTAAGCACAGACACTCTCTGCCTTAGAGAACAAAGGAATTTTGAGTATAAGTATTAGGGCCCAGACCATAGAACTTTAGAACTCTTTTGGGACAAGGAAGACTGTCAAGAAGAAGAGCTGGAGGAGCTGTAAGGGGGGACTACCACTTTGCTGTGATGGCCTGCAGTGGCTGCTTCTGTCTTGGGCAGTGAAAGGACTGGACTGAACTTTTTGCAACTTCCTTTTGTGAGTTCCTCCAAAGGCTTGAGGTAGAGCTTGCCCCCCTGTTCAAGAAGTCTCAGGAACAGCAAAGACTTCAAGTTCATCTGTTACCAGCACTGAGGACTGTGTGTTTTGTGCTGCAACAGAAGAAAAAGCAACCTGACGCCGCCAACAACAACGCTGCCGACTCCATGTCCTGAAGGCACCGCAGAGGGCACCGCCGCACTCTGCACCTCAACACTGGTCTCACCGACGCCGCCACCCAACGCTGCCACCGAGTCACTGCTTGCATCGCACTTCACACTGCCTCGAGTCATGCCGCCGCCCTGGTATCACTGACGATGCCTCTCCACGCCAACATCGATGCCGCTGCTTGCACCGTGGTTGTAGGGCACCGTTCGTAAGTTACACAATGCACCGTCCTCATCCCGCACCGCAGCATTGGCCCACGGATGCCGGCGCCATTGACTCCAGTTCGTCAGCCGACGACAGTGCTTCAGCAAAGACAACGATGTTGCTTGCACCGTGACCCGCGAGTACCGCATCACTTCGCACTGCAGCCCTGGTCAAACCGACGCCACTGGACGACTGTCACCGAGCCGTTGCCTGCACCACGACTTGAGGGCACCGCACACCGAACCGCTGCACTTCGCACCGCAGCCCCGACGCCTGCCGATGCTCCCAACTTCAACAGCGAGGAGCTCGATCTGTAACCTTTGTGACTTCAAGGGCCCGACGACTCCTACACCGACCTCTGGAACCAACGCTTGTGGACGCTGGCTCTTCGGGGCTCATCAAGAGGTAGCCGATGCCCTGCGTTTCTAAAGGTACTGTTTTGTGGGTCTTCCCAACACCGTAGCTGGCCCGCATCGCCGCGGTCAGCCAGAACTGCTTTGATTTGTTGTTCACGATGCCATGATAGCCCCAGATGAAGCTATCGACTTCAAGGAACTGTTTTTTAAGTGTATTTGGATTATTGAAGATTTCAGAGTACTGTATGGTGGATTTTTATCATTTTTGGTCTCGTTTTGGATATATAAAAATATTGGATATTTTTCTAAACTGGTGTTGTGTCCTTTTGTAGTGCTTTCACTGTATTACTGTTGGTTATGTGCAAATGCTTTACACACTGCTTCTGAGATAAGCCTGACTGCTCGTGCCAAACTACCAAGGGGGTGAGCAGGGGTTATTTTAGGAGTGTAACTCCCTTATCCTGACTAGGAAGAAGGGCCCATACTTGGACAAAGGTACCTACCTCTGCTAACTAGAGATCCCCATTTCTAACACTAAGGCTGACAGGTCTAACAACAACCATCAACATATCCATTAAGCCGACTGGCTGTCCAAATAGCCAAGCCCCTCCAGGAAAATTTAGGAGTGCCATAAACTCCTGCCCCTTTATATTCAGGATATAATTAATTGCTCTTTTGGAGTTAGCTTCATCCAAGATAAGCTAAAGGGAGCTTGACTCACCATTGTTCTAAAAATAAATGGTTTGGAGGCTCTTAGTCCTGTTAAATATTGTTTGATTTTTAATATTACTTGGCTCCTTAAGATCTTAGAGAAAACAGCTACCCTCCAGCTTCAGCAATAAGAGGAGACAAACAACATTCTTGGAGACAGCAAGTCGAGCTGCAGACCACATTGAGATACTGAATCAGCATTGACAGACATGGATTCAGGGGGATCTAGAACTTCTGTTGCCTCAGGACCTCTCTGCCACCATTGACACTCTTAACCACTCTAAATTGATGGAGAGATTGAGGGGGGAGCAGGGGTGATAGGGCATCTATTATGTGGCCTTGTTCCTTTCTTATGTGGAGGAAATCCAGAGTAATGATAGATCATTAAATATTTGACTCGACAACAGTAGGCTGTGGGCTCCCACAGGGCTCCAGTTTGTCTCCACTTCTTTCTAATATCTATAGTCAGCCACTGCATAAGTTGATGTTTAATTTGGGGAGTGAGTTTTCAGAACTATCCTCACAACACCTAACTAAAGCTCCTTGTGTCTGATATGCAGAAGTATTTCATGCTATTAAGTAATGGATGAATGAGAACATGCAAAGTCTAACTTATAGTAAGGGCCTGATTATGATCTTGGCAGATGTGACGGATCTCCCATCTGCTGCATTACAATTCCATTATATCCTATGGAACTTGTAATATGACGGACGAGGATATCTGTCACGTTTGTGATGGAGTATCCCATCCTCCAAGATTGTTATCAGGCCCTAAGACAAAATTTACAGAAGTCAGTACCAATCATTAGCTGAGAAATTGTGGTAATAATTGTAGTTCTGTCTGGGTTTGCTCAAAGGAGATGGAAGTCAAGGATAAGGTGAAGACTTAGAGAGTCCACCTGATGAAAGGCTAACGGACAGCCAAATCAATCAGATTATGCATTCCTTCTATGCAAAAGGCAACATATATTATCTAAGGAACATAGTATAACTATTGGTGTAAAACTTGATTGTGGACGTGCATTATTAGTTTGCACATTTAAAGACAATTAGAGGAAAATTCAGCCCTTACAAAATGCAGTCTTGAGAGAATCTCTTAATATAGCCTTAGAGCCCGACCTAGCTGGCTCTACCGGCCATCAAAGGCCCGCTCCAGCGTCAAAGGGAGCGGGTCTTTAATGGCCGGTAGAGCCCGCTAGGAGGGCTCTAAGGCTATTAGAACATTCCGCCCCAGCGGGCAGAATATTCTAATTACTAAAAACAAAGGCCTCTTGGAGCCTGAGGGGGTTTAAATCCCCTCAGGCTCCGAGAGGCCTTTGTTCACAGCAGCAGCTGTGAAAAAAACAATATTGGAATGTTGCTCTGCGGGCTTCTACCGGCACGTAGAAGCGCGTAGCACTCCATTGTGTTCAATGAAGTGCTCCACATTCCAATGTTCTAATATACATTTATACCTCTTAGTCCACCATCTTGGACCAGCAAATGAAAGATAAACGAAAAAGATGTCAGCTGTGTATATGTGCACAAGCAGGACAGCCACCTTTAAATTAATTTTCTTTTTTGTTTCAAGAAAAATCATTCAAAGATGGCCACCATGCTTGTGTGTGCCTGCATGGTGGTTATGCTTTAATACTTTTTCTAAAAAGAAAAGAAAATGCATTCAAAGATGGCCATTATGAGCACACATGCAGGTCAGTATCTGACTACCGGATGCAACCCCAATTGTGGTCATCATCCACAGACACGTCTTTGCAAATTGTGGACTAGGAAGGCACACGCCTTTCATTCTCGCTTATAAAAATGATTTGAAATGATTCACAGAAGCCCATTTGTGAGCCAGATTCACTTTTCTGACTTGCAAAAGGCGGTTTGTAAATCTCAACACTCTGTTTTATGGCCACAGACCCTTTCATTTTGAGAATCACAGGGTTTGCAACAGCAAAACTCTTCTGTACATTAGGCTCAAACTACTTCTCTATATCCAATATAAACAGCAAAATTAAAATCCATATAAGTTAATTTACAAGAAAATTGAATTGTTTGATAAATGTAATCACTTTGGAACATATTATAGTATCATAACTTTTTAATTTATAAATAGCACTATGAGAAAAAAACCATAAAAACATAAAATGAGACAGAAGCCAATTCAAAAAATGTAAGACTGGCTTAGATCAGAGCATAATATGGTGCTTGAGATTAAGTTTGCACAGGATCTAATAAATTCTACAGTCCCTCTTCTGTTTCGATATGCATGCTGTGCCCCAACTACATTTCAGCTCATTTCATTCAACCAAACAATAATACCCTACTCCACATAAAGATAAAAATAGCTTCAGAATATGAGGGGGCGAATAGTTCTACATGGAAGTGGAGTGCATACAATACCTAAAGCAGGTTGTACGATTTGTAGTACCTTAGAAGAAGTGGCATTTTGACACCCCCATCTTAGACAACAAGGGCATATTTTATTCATCTATGGGTAATTATGTCCCTTATTTGGCCATAAAGCCCTATATGATGGCCTAGGCACAATCTAGATGGTGGCTGCCATCCCTGGCAACTACATAGAATTGCTATACCATAACATCAGCCATACGAATTCCACAAAAACATCAATTTCATGTCTGCAAAGAACAGCCATTTTGATTTTTGTCATTCCTCCCAGCTAAACAGGTTAGTATTCTCAAGTGCAGAATTATGAAATGATATGATTTGTTCGATTCTGCCAATTCTGCACCAGAACAATTCAACAGAATTTGCTGCTATATTTGCAAATTTCAAAGAACTTACAGAGAACATGCATAAATCTGGCTCATATTCTTCAACCTTGGCACCTATTATTCTGTGGAGCATATGCAAATTGACCTACCCATTTTTTTCAAGCCCCTCAGGTCAACAGATCTCATATTCATCCTATTGTCTTGAATGCCACATCCTAAGAAGACAAAATCCCACCCTCCTCGATAACAAAATGCCATACAGGAGACACATTCTTATCCATCATCAACATTACAAATACCTGTAACTCACCCTCAGAGGGAATCTTCCATATGACCTTTGAAACAGGCTGGATCAACCATCTTGTATGAAAGCCAATGCTGTACCCAGGTGACAACTTTTAGCAATTCACTTATCTACCTTTGCTAAAGATGATAATTGAAACTGCATTCTCCAGTCACAAACCCAGGAAAATATGCATGTGCAAGTTGTAGATCACACCATTTGCACAATCAAAATGTTGACTCTTGCATACTAGTACCACTGGAATTATCTGCAGCTTGAATCACCAGCAAGCACATAGCCCTCAAATGTTATCTATTCTCAAATGTGACTGAAGGGAGAGTCCTACTGTGGTTCACATCTTACCTAAGCAACAACAGCAAGTTCATAAAAATGGGAGATTCCAGATGATAACGGTTTGCAGAAACTTATAGAGTTCTCCAAGGATCCTTTCTTTCTTGTGTAGTCTCCAGCATCTGCAGGCAACCCAAGTGGCCCTAAAGTACAATCACAGGACCAATATAAACTACCCATTTGAAAATCTCAGTGATTGCTAACATTAATCACCTCCACTCCCACCTCTTACTCATCTAAGCCTCCAAGTGCAGTGCCTACCCGGAAGCTCCACATGACTAAATACATATCCTCAACAACATCCACCAATTCCACATCCAGTTAAGGCTCCCAGAGATGAAACTATAAGGATTTCTTGCCCAACTTACTACATGTGCCCAGTCTGTCCACTTTTATGTTGATAACAACTTTTCCTTCAAGACCTTTATCAAAGAGAATTCAAATAGCATAGCATTAGGTCTCTCCAAAGTAGAGACAAGCCTACCAGAATGAGACTTGTTAGCCACTTTCTAAGCCTCAGTACTTCCACCTCGTGATGGTGGCAACTTTATGCTGAACTCAGTTTTTTAAAAGACAGTGAAATTTGACTGCCGCACACCTACAATGATTGACCTACATTCGATTCTGCTGCAAGCCTGGACCATCTTCATGACTGTAAGTAGCAATAAACCCGTGATGACAACTCTTCAGCCTTCTTACTCAATACTCTGAAGCAGAGGAATAACACCCCTTATTTCAGTCTCATTAGAAATTTGAAAACACCCCAAAACCAAACTCTTCAAGTATTTTCTCCATCTTTGTCTCTAAACAGCATCTTGTTTATGCCATGCTCACTGCCCTTCCAGCTTTGGATCCAAATGCTTTTCCCATTGACAATTGCCCCCCCCACCCATCAAAACCTTCTACACATTCCCTGAAGAGTCCCCCTGCCATTTCCTTATTGCTCACACCCCACAGTACTCCGTTGTTCCTGGAGATACATGTATATTATATATTTGTCTAATAACAAATACAGCTACTATGGGGAAATTACTTCTGCTTTCCTATTTACCACTATAATGTGATAAAATATGTCTCTTTTTGAAACCGCACTCCTGCTTAGCATGGTATTCTCGCCCTTATGTTCAGAGTGCTACTGCTTTCCAGCTAGGATCATGCTATCTAAATACCACTACATATGAACATGCATGTGACCACCATAAGCACAACTTGGGTTGTTCGGTCATTCTCACCACATTTGATTCACATATAAATCATGCACTATTGGTGTCGAAATTGATCATCGGGTACCTGCCATGAATAAACCTGATCTGACATTGTCTTGGCCCTTTTCTGTTAATGACCAGATGATTTTGTACTAGTACAGTGCCCTGCTGTTGGTTTTGGATCCTAGCCAATATTGCATCAGTAAGGCTTTGCATCACTTTTAAGTCTGTGTTTTTTAACTTATTTTTTCAGACGAGTATGCTACTGGACATAACACAGTGGTCAAGTACATTGTGGAAATGCATGCATGTCACAAGAAGAGGTTAATATTGCATCCTAAGACCATCAATATGACCTGCCACACGTCAAAGGAGTGTTGTGAAATATCAAACTAAACAATAATGTGAGAAACCTCACCAGGCTCACTTCTGGCGTAATTTGTTCTCTTTAGTTCCTCCCTGTGGGTTTCAGTCATTCGATCTAAATTGCCATCTTTCACCATCTTTCTTTCCTTACTCTGTTGTGAAAACAACACAAAAAAAATCTCTGCTCCCACTTGAGGTTGTGGTCATTTTTAGGCAGGTCTGGTTGTACTAAAAGTGCATGTATAGTAAATGTACTTACAGGAGCTTTCAGCCAGCCCTTTTTATCCATTGGTCTGTTATTGTGTTATTCATTTTTTTCTTCCGCTACAGCATACAGCATGGGCGGTGGGTCAGCCCACTTCAGCCACTGGCTAACTTCATTGCGAGTGCTCACATTCTGCCCTTTCACAAGGAACACATCCACACATAAAGTTCCATTAGCTGCAAGGAACTACTCTTGCCAAAAATATTTTTGCTTTTAGCTATTTTAGTTTTTGGATTGACAAGGGCCTATCAGCTTTCCCAACATGCTTTTAAAAAAAACTAGTGGCTTACTCCAGACTATTGGCTTCCCCAGTGTTTGTTCATCATGATTGTTCCCCTTATTTTTTGTATTTACTCTCTTTCCTAATTCCGGCATACATTTGTTTTTTAATTGGGGATAGACCCCACTCTCCGCCTACGTATGTACTGCATCAAAGTCTCTAAAAACTGCAAGGACTTACCTGGACTGACCAGTAAATCACTTCCGAAACTTGGGGTTAAGTTAATAAGGTCTATATCTCATAACAAATGATCAGTTGCCACTGTCCAACAAGCAGGTCATATCCTGAACATAGGGACAATAGTTACTAGTCAGTCAGTCATTACTAATTTTGAAAGAAAAGCTCTGCTGCAGAGTAACAGCAAAAATAATTTTAATTATTTGCTAGAGCAATGGTTCTTAATCTTTTGACTTCTGAGGACCCCCAAGTAATCATTAATTCAATTGGGGGACATCCACTGAGTCATTACTGTAAGCCAGGGACCTGGCCTAAGCATTTTCGATGATTTGAACTGCAAAACAAAACACACTAAAAATACAGAAACAAGCATTCATCAAACAAATAATGAGACACTTAATTTAATTCACAAGCAAATATAAAACAAAATAATAGTAAGGTTGGAGCATTTCTAAATTCAATTGAGCCACTCATCGTCCACACTGTACTTTATTTAATGCTCTTGCACTGCTCCCACGAACAAATCTGAAGATACTAACTTAATTGTTTGTCTCCAATTTAAAATTCCGTTACACATTTACAGAACGTTTTAAAAATTTCAATTGTACATTTTGCTTCTTTATTTATATACACTTTATCAATCTGATAATATTATCATTTAGTTTTCTAAGCAGTCACTGACTTACCTGAGTAGGCTTTGCGGACCCCCATGGGTCCGTGGACGACAAGTTAAGAACCACTGTGCTAGAGACGTCCTAATATGAGTCGCCTGGAGAGCAAATCAGAGTTAGTTGCAAATAGGCAAATCAGGGGCAGTGTGCAAGTGCTACTTGAACAGGTTCTTTTGACACTGCTGGCTAGAAAGAACAATAAACAAGAAAAATGAAGAGATCACCAACGAATTTCATGTGTGTTTAGGCCCTAATAAGCATTTTGCAGACAGTTTCACACACTGAAAACACTCAGAAACGACAATTGAAAGGCACAAATTATGATTTTTAATAGAGGAAGTTGTGAGGCAACATTTCTACATTTTGAGGTGTTGTTGAGGAGGGAGGTATTCCCTGCAGAAAAAGGTTCTCCCCAGGGTGAAAAAAGAACTTGGAAAAAAATGTTTGACATGCATACTAAAAGTTGAAATTCCACCCCTATAAAATTCACATGAGTATGTGGTGTTGGCAGGAATATGCAAGAAAATGTACGATTTGGTTGATTTACATGCATACTGTAAAATAGTTAAATCCAAGTAAAGAGGAGTCCAGTATAAGGTGGAAATGTAAGTTTAATCCAAGCAGAAAAGTCCCATCCATCCAACAAGGCTCAGTAAAGATAACTGACTGAGACTACCAACATTCCCTTTCATCAGGTTCCACCTCCATGGTGGTACTTAAGAATACACATTAAGCTCAGGTAAAACCAACAATACCACACACCTTCCCCCCTTATAAAACACAAGTGAGATACAATGTAATCTAAGTAACAAAAAGAAATGTAAAACAACTAGGAGGGACACAATTTGAGAATGCAAAATCATTAGATAAAAGACAAAGCGATTAAATCATTTTCAAGCGTTCGACATTAACTCAGGATAAAATCCTTGAAGTGTGACGGCTGTCTCACTTCCCTTCTTTGACTCTGTCGAGAAGAACTTACATCCTTTTCCTTTCCTTGTTGAGATGAGCTTGCTGGTAAAGAGTCCAAAGACAGCTTCACATCTTTATTTTGTTCCTGTGAGGAAGAAATCCTAGACAAAGAACCACACTTAATGTGCCCCAACAGGTGTTCTTTTACCACGACCACTCTGTTAAGATTCCAAATGCGTGAATCCTCAGTTTAACAGCATTAGTCAAGACTTTAATTATTTTATGAGGTTTCTTAAAAATACCAGAAGCTTTTCTCCCAAAAGGAGCTCTAATCAGGACCCAATCTTCAACATGCGCAGGAGTAGCTTTTACAGATTTTCTGTAATCAAAATTGATTTTCCTGGCATTAATCTTCTCAGCTTCTTTAACTCTCCATCCTTCATCAGAGAACACCAAACCTTTCTCAGATTCAGCATCATTAACCCAATTAGGAGCAACTAAGGTGTTAGGAAATCTACCCCTAAACAATTCAAACGGTGTCTTTCCCGTGATGGAATGTGGAGAAACCCTATACACCTCCACCTTCTTAATTATTTCATCCTTCCAATCAAGGTTATTCTGTTTTGCCATGGCAATGGTTTCTTTTAAGACCCGGTTAAAACGTTCTATCATACCATTTGTCTCGGGATGATATAAAGAACATTTTTTATGTTTGATAGAACATTTATGCAAAAAATCCTCCATCTCTTTAGAGACCAGTTGGACCCCATTATCCGTAAGAAAAGAACCAGGTAAACCCTCTCTTCCAAAAACTTCTCTCAAAAATGATATTACATGTCTAGTTTCAATCCCTCTTGATATCTTAAGTTTGGGCCACCTCGAATACATATCAATGAGAACTAAGACATATGCCTCAATACCATTCCCTTGAATGGGGCCTAATATGTCAAACGCTACTTCCTCCCACGTTTTTTTTGGACGGTTTCTGACAACCATGGGCTGTACTTTAGGCTTCACAATCTTCTCACTCAGAACACACGGTACACATTCTCTAACCAAGCGTTCAACCTGTAAGTCCATACCGGGGCACCAATACGTCAAGCTGAGTCTCTCTTTAGTCTTGGACATCCCTTGGTGTCCTATATGAGCCAAATTCAATAACTCTTCTCGTAGAGAAACAGGAGGGATAAGCCTAGTACCTCTAAATAAAAGCCCATTACCTTCAGAAAGTTCATTTCTTACATTCCAACATTTTTCTCCAACACCCTTGACTTTGGCATGCCAACCCTTTCTGAGTAACATAAAAAGCTCCTGTAACTCTTCATCCTTGGTACATTCCTCACACCATCTACTTTCCTTGAGACCATCACACTCAATATTACACACCCATTCATCTTGTTCATCATTGACATGATCTTCTTCTTCTTCAGACCTTTCTACTAATCTGGAGAGCGTATCCGCTATTTTATTCTTGGCACCAGGTAAGTATTTTGCTTTAAAATCATATTCTTGAAATGCAACAACCCATTTAGATATTCTGCTTGAAGGGGGAGGGTGGCTAAGCGCCGTACATGGCGGCCGCGTTGTAGCAGAGCTCCCGGCCGGGAGTTGCATTATCCTGCTTTCACCGCTGAACCTGGGCACTACCCTGTCCAGCTCTTATTACCACTTGCCTGTGAATCCACCGGGGACGATCGCCCGCAACAGCAGCGCCGCGAAACCCTGTGGCGGCCGAGATATCCTGGATCAGACGCCATCGGCGCTCCCGGGCCTTGTGATACAGCGGGGGGCGGCCCGCCAGGAGACGGCATCTGGAGGCCGCTAGCTATCGCGTCTTGCTGTGAACTCATCCGGGGGCAGCGCAGACCCAGCACGTGTCTGGAGCTGGGCCGAGGGTACGAGCGGCGCGGACCGGCACCGAAGCGGGGGTCCCTAGAGTCGAGGGGTCCGGGCCCATGCATCGAGGTCTCCTGTGGCGCGGTGCACTGCTGTCCCTGAGTGGGGGCCGCTCCTGCGGCCTGCGGTCTGCGTGCGGGGCCTCTCCGGTGTGGACCTCCCGACTTCTACCTGCCCGGGAGTGCTGTGTTCCCGAGTCGAGGCCGGCGGGCGGCCTGGTGTGGCACCCCTGCTCCGCCACGCTAACTGCACCACTGGACCCGGCGCATTGGTGGAGGTTCCTGCCCTGTGATCGGTGCTGGGACTTCTGCGTCTGCACGGTTGGTGCCCCTGTCTTCCCTGAGCCGGTCCATCCATCGTCCCGAAGCTGGAGGGGGTCCCGTCGGACTAGTGTGGGCCGGCGAAGAGGTGAGCGGACCGCGCGGCGTGGCGGTGAGTTACATGCGTGTGTGACCGGGCCACCACTTGGGCGTCGGCTGCCACTTTGAAGGAGGCCTGGGCCCTGCAATTGTATCTTGAGGGAGCTGCATTGAGGACTTACCACAGCATTGCTGGCTGCATGGGATTGGACGGCGTGCGTACTGACTGTGCCCCTGTCATCTGACTTTATCCCTAGCCGGTGCACCTCTCTTGCCCCAGCTTTCTGGTTGCGGCCCGCAGTGGGATGATCCTCTCTCGCGGCCCGTTGCGCTACCCGCGTGAAGCGAACGATACCTGCCTCATGTAGCGCCTCTCGCGCACGGGCTACCTTCTTGCCTGGCGGTGCCTGGGGACCGCGGAGGCGGGCGGTGCTCTCCTTTGATGCTGGGCGGATCTATGGCATTTCCTTTGGAGATTTCTTTTTGAGGATGTCGACAGGGAATTATCGCTCTTCCTTTCCTAACGAGAGTGTCACGTCTGTCTTCAACCAGGTCCCACTCGCGCGGCTTCTACCTCCTTTGCACGTGTCTTATGGCCATCAACTCCACACTGGTCTCAGCGGCTGTTGCAGACACCTGGGTGCCTCTTCTCTTACCCAAATCGACACCACACACGTTACAATGGGGCGCCCGAGGGGGAAACACCCTGATGGGCCGTCCACCGATGATCCACCTCAGGGGGACGCTGAGTCGGCCTCCCAGGCTTCTTCAATCAGCTGCGTTCCGCCGACGGCCTTGTCGCCCCCTGACAAACTGGACCAGATTCTTCAGGAGATCAGAGATTCACGCCAAGCGATTGAACATCAGATTGGCACACTTACTATTGGCCTCCCTCTTTTGCGTGCGGATCATGGTAAACTCTCAGATACTGTCAAAGACCACACTCAAACGCTATATGATCTTGTACCTCAACATAAGGAACATTCTGACCAGTTGGCGCAAATGAATAAGCAATTGACTACCCTGCTGGAAAGGGCAGAAGATGCGGAAGGAAGAGCGCGACGCAATAATGTCTGCATTATTGGCATGCCGGAACGGTCTAAAGGTACTAATGCAACACAATTTGTTGAGCAGTGGCTCAGGGACCAGGTAGCCCCAGAGGGGCTCTCCGCCTTCTTCTGTGTGAAGCGTGCACATCGTATCCCTACGGGCAGGCCAATCGCAGGTAGGCCAGCCAGGCCACTTATAGCCCGTATTCTCAACTGCAGAGACCGCGATCTTCTGTTACAAAAAGCACGAGAAAACGCCCCAATACAGTTTGAAAACACCCGAATCTCCCTGTATCCAGACTATACAGTACAGGTGCAGCGCCAGAGAGCCTCTTACCAGCCACTAAAGAGGAAGCTCCAAGTCCTCAATTTGAAATATGCCTTGTTCCCAGCATGCTTAAAAATTATTTACAACCAGAAAACCCACTTTTTTGACTGCCCTGAAGCAGCGAATGACTGGCTTGAAAACAACCTACCCTCCCAGTCCTTGGACAGTATGGATCAACGGGTGTGAGGTATGCAGATGCAGACCAATAGGCTCAGACCCCGTCCCAATAGAACTTTGCGACCGCTGTCTACTAAAAAGAAACCGTCACCTGAACAGGCCATGCTGGAGCAGGAATCGGCGCTGGTGGTGGCCGCCTCCATGCGGGACCCCACACAGGTCTCCTCCCCGGAACAATCTGATGACAATGCAATGCCGTCAGACTCTGAAAGTAATGACATCCTGTTTCCCTCGATCACCCCACAGATAGTCAAAGACTTATTTGGCTGACATCGTGGCTCGATCTCTGTGGATCTCCCGTAATTATGGACATAATCTACTTTGCTGAAGGACAGTAAGGCATTGCCAATATATGCATAACATGTGGGTTTTTTTTTTCCTTCCCAGGTTTCAGCATAATTCAAAATCCTACATGGTCCCGGCAAGAGTGTAGCTCTGTTTATTAATGCTTAGTTAAGGGCCCGCCCCACCTGCAGTTACTGCATGGTATGACCGTTTGGAATTAGTATATGTTTGTATATGTTTGGACCAGCATAGTTTGATTGTTGGCCCTAGTATTCGGGGTTGTATTTTTTGGGGAGGTTCTCGGTTCCTGGTCCACCTTACACTTTTTATTGTATTGTGTTCACAGCGCCTCCCTAGGGCGCCCCTTTTTTTTTCATGGGTGTTGAAATATGGCTGTCTTAGCTAAATATAAAATACTAACATGGAACGTGAGGGGTATGGGTCAGTTCACAAACGACATAGAATCCATGCTCAGCTGAATAGGCGTAAAGTACACATAGCTCTTATTCAAGAAACACATATGACAGATTCGGAAGTCGCCAAACTGCAGAGAAAATGGAAAGGACAAATTTATAACACATCCTATTCTGCCTTTGCAAGGGGGTTACTCATTTGGGTTCGGAGCGGGGTACCCTTTGTGCTGATGGAACAGAGGATAGACACAGCGGGGCGTTATGTCCTCCTGCGGGGTAAGCTTGATGGTGTCCCGATTGTCCTTGGTAGCATGTATGCCCCAAATTATGAACAGAATACTTATCTCACTAGCCTTACACGGTGTTAATGGATTGGGTAGTGCACCCCTGGGTTATTGGCGGGGACTTTAATTCTGTCTTAGATGTGCATCTGGACTGCTCCCAACCCCCGGTTCAAGGTGCAGTGACTACCAAGACTGCAGAATTCTTACACGCTTGGGCTTTGGGCTGGACGATCAGTGATGTATGGCGGTTACAACATCCCGATAGTCGGGAATATTCATTCTACTCCCCTCCACATCAGCTACACACGCGAATAGACAGAATCTTTTGCACAACGTCCTTGTCGCCCCAAATAGTTGAATCCACATACCTTGGTAAAACATTATCTGACCACAATCCACTCGAAGTGCTGCTAGAATGGGGGAGGGTTCCCGCCCGGTCCCGACTTGGTGATTATGGCCACATATACTTGAAGACGGGGTATTCCGAACTACCTTGGGTACCGCTATTACTAATTATTTCACAGAAAATGTTGGTTCTGCATCCTCACGCTTAGTTGAGTGGGACGCGTTTAAATCAGTGATCAGGGGGACAGCTTTAGGGGTTACTGTTGGGGCTCGTCAGGAACTACACAAGAACCTCATCTCGGTGGAGGACTCACTGAATAAATTAGAAAATGAGGCCATCACTAACCCGTCCTGACAGGCACAGCTACAGGAAGCCAGAATTCAACTTGCGGAGCTACTTGAACGACTCCGCTTAATAGACTACAGTGCATACACTCAATATAGTCATAAGGAGGCAGACAAATCAGGGACCCTTCTAGCTTGTCTCATTCGTGATGCTCCTTGCCCGGTCACCATAACGGAAATCTCTCTCCCAGATGGCACTGCCGTTTCCACCCAGGCTGATATCAACACTGCGTTCCATACCTATTACAAGACCCTCTACACTGCACCGGCTGTTATATCCCATGACCATATAACAACTTTCCTGGACGACCTCACATTTCCTACACTGTCAGCGGATGCACAGTCGGACTTGGAGGCCCCTATTACCAAGGCTGACATACTAGGAGCCCTTAAAGACCTCCCTAGAAATAAGACCCCGGGTCTGGACGGATTACCGACAGAGTTTTACTTGACCTATGCCGAACAACTGGCTCCACATCTAGTGCACGTTTATAAGACGGCACTGGATAAGCGCACGCTCCCCATCACGACTATGCAGGCCCTGGTTGTTTCCCTCCCCAAGCCTAATAGGGATCCCCGTGATATATCAGGCTATCGTCCTCTCTCCCTGTTAGCTACTGAGTATAAAATACTCAGCAAAATATTGGCTTAGCGCCTGCTCCCTTATCTTCCAAAACGTATTCATATTGATCAGAGCGGCTTCGTACCAGGCCGCAGCACATCCCTAAATATTAGACGCCTTCATTACCTTATGGAAACTGCAGCAGCCCTTTCCAACTCTGCTGAGTGTATCTCTCTTGACATGCAACAGTTATTTGACACACTTGACTGGACCTACATGTTGTCTTCCCTTAAAAGATTTGGCATCCCAAAGGGCTACCTGCAATGGGTCGAGCTAATATACACCTCCCCCACGGCTCGGGCCCGGACGGGCTCATACATATCGGCTGCATACTCTGTGACCAGGGGTACCCAGCAGGGCTGCCCCCTGTCGCCAATATTGTTTGTCTTGGCGCTGGAACCCCTACTTCTCAAGCTTCGTAAAGAGGCTATGGACTTGGGGATACCGACGAATAACGTAACACATGTAGCGTCTGCATATGCCGATGACATTATTCTTTACTTAAAGGACCTTACAGCAAGCCTAGAACCCATTCCGTCCATATTTAAATACTTTGGGCGTATATTGGGCCTGGTCATTAACGCCAAAAAGTCACACGCCTTTTATATGCGACATAGGGATGCCCCAGACCCGATAGCTTTCAGAGATCTACTACTGACGACCGCCCCAGATACTTTTAAGTACTTGGGTATACAAATCTATAGAACTCCCCAGGACTTAATTGATGGCAACCTGCAGAAGGCAATATGGTCCCTCCGGAAGCAGGTCTCTTTTTGGACCTCATTGCCATTGTCTGTGATGGGTAGGATAGCCATCTCAAAAATGGTGATGCTCCCTCGCCTCCTCTATTTTTTCGCCAACATACTGGTTATCATCCCATTTCAAATTTTTAGGACACTAGACACCCTACTGTTGGAACTTGTCTGGGGAGGGGGACGTAGGAGAGTGGGCCTGGCAAAACTACAGCTCCGACCTGAGGAGGGCGGTCTTGGAGCGCCAGACTTTCGAGCATATTGTATGGCTAGTCAACTACAATGGCTGTCCTGTTGGCTGGCGGGCCGACACATCCAAGAAATTCTCGACTTCTCAGTCAGGGTACTCTTCACTCATTACTTCTACCACAGGCTAAGATTCCACCTGCGGCTCCCCCCTTACTTAAGACAGCATTGATGTACTGGAAGAAGACTCTTCAATACACAAAGAAAGCCCTCCCGTACTCTCCCAATATTCTCTTACTTGGGATCCCTGTCACACACGGGTCAATCTCGAAAAGGATCGTGTCCCCCTGGGAACGGGGGGGTGTCTACTGTTGGGGCACAGTTCATAGAGGGTAGACTAGCGGACCACAACAACTTCACTCGTGCTCAGGGAGTCCCCTCGACACTGTTTCTTCTTCATGCTACCATCATCCATTATGTCAAACGCCATTGGTCCCCTGCTGGGATTGAACCCCCCAAAGCATGAATTAGTATATGCTACATATCTGATTGGTACAGGTCGACATCTCACCCGGTGGCTCTACATCGGTATTCGAACACACTCAGGAACGTCGCTGACGCCACTTCGGACTAAATGGTCACTGGATTTGGTGAGAGAGTTAACGAACAGAGAATGGGCCTCTATTTTAGAATTTCCCAAGAAAGTCTCCCGCAATGCTAAATTTAAATACATACAATACATGATACAACACAGGGCATATCTTACCCCACATCGTCTTAATTGTATCTACCCGGATGCTCAGCTTTCTTGTCCCAGGTGTCAGGAAGCGGACGCGGACCTGCTTCACATGCTATGGGATTGCCCTCGCTTGCGGGCATACTGGCAAACAATTGGTTATAGAGTCCGGGAGGTCACTGGTACGGCTGACTGGTCGGCTGTGGAGAGCTGTCTACTGGGCCTGCATAAACGCCCCAAGAAACAAAAAGTTTGGTATAGATTTGCAGACCTGGCTGTGCTTGTGGCGAAACGAGCCATCACAATGAGGTGGAAATCCGCCCATCCCCCTACAGCACTGGCCTGGCAGACGGAAATGATCAGGTGGGGCACTGCAGAGAGCGCAATCATTAGGGAAGAAGAATTCAGATGCCAGCGCAAGTCTCCCATTTCTATGGAATGGGACCAAATGTTAGAAACATTCAAAGCCCTCGACTCACTTACTCCTCCGGTATCCCCAGCTGGTCCCATGCCACTTACGGTTCCCATATCCCCTGCAGTCAACCTGCCCGAAGTTGAGTAACGCCATGCTACGTTCTGTCGTTATTGCCTAGGGATGTATATATCTGTATGTATTATTGTATATGTTTTGTGGTTCCTTACAGCCAAACCAGTGACTACAACTTTCTATTGTGTTACATTACACAGTGTGGGCCAGAGGACCAGGGGGCAGGGGGGTAATTTCAATTGTATTTTCTTCATCCTTTTTTTTTCCCTTTTTTAAGTGTTGCAATGTTTTGTTGAATAGAAAATCACGAGTTTCCTCTGCTGACTGGATAGCTATGTAGATGTAACGCTCCGATCATTTCTGATCCATGATGGATGTAGATGTCTTTTTTTTGTTCTTTTTTTTTGGGATGATTGTACCATATGTCAAATGGGAGTGTATTATTACTTATGGAAACTCAATAAAAAATATGTTTAAAAAAATAGATATTCTGCTTGAAACTGCATCAATGCCTTTTTTTTAATATCTCACAAAGAGGCTTGTGATCTGTGCGTACCTCAAACTTCGATTCCCAAAGTAAATTCTTAGTTTTTTAATAGCCCAGTGCACCGCAAGAGCCTCTCTCTCAACAACGGAATAGCGAAGTTCAGCTCCTCGGAGACCTCCGAGAAAGAAACAAAATTACATTTTCTGAACCTCCATTTTCCTGTTGTAACACAGCACCTAAGCCTTTCATGCTCGCATCGGTGATGAGAACTGAATTGGCAGAGGGGTCAAAACTTCTTAACTTGGGAGTTTTCTTCAACATTTCCTTTATGTCTCTAAATTCGATTTCACATTTTTCAGACCATGCAAATTCAACACCTTTACACAACAACGATCTCATGTTAACACACTTCTCAGCAAACCCTTTTACAAACTTGCTGTAATACTCTGCCATACCAAGGAACTTCATAAGTTCTTCTTTACTTATAGGAGAAGATAAATTCTGTATCACATCCACTAAATCTTTCTTGGGTGCTACACCTTCACGAGAAATAGTGTGGCCTAGGTAATCAATTGAAGATTTTTTAAATTTGCACTTGTCCAATCTGACAGTAAGATTAAATTGGTCAAACTTTTGCAAAACTTGTCTTACTCTCGCATCATGCTCTAGTTCATCTTTTCCGAAAATTAACATGTCATCTTGATAAATCTTTACACTTTCTTGATCCTTCAAAACTTTCTCTAGAGCTCTTTGAAAAACTGAGGCTGCAGACACCAACCCAAATGGTAACCTGATAAACCTGAACATCCCAAAGGGTGTGATGAATGAGGTGAGATCTCTAGACTTCTCATCAAACATAATCTGGTGAGTACGCAGACTTAAGATCCACCGTAGAAAAACCTTTGCCCCCTTTAGTAACATGAGCATGTCAGAAATCTTTGGGAGAGGGTACTTATCAACTACAACTTGTTTATTTAGCTCTCTCAAGTCAACGCAGAGACGGAGACTTCCATTAGCTTTCTTAGCAGCTACTACTGGAGCCAACCACTGAGTTCCTTCCACTTCTTCAATGATGCCTTCTGCTTTGAGTTTCTCTAACTCTAACTTCATCTCTTCTCTCACAGCAAAAGGTACACCACAAACTTTCTGTGAGATAGGACTGGCACCTCTAATTAGTCGTATGTTATGAGTATAACCACGAAGGCATCCAAGTTCATTTCTAAATACCCTGGGAAACTCTTTTTAACGTTGAAGTGTAACACTCATCAAAATCTTCTTCAACATTCCCCTCTTTTACTTGAAAAGTTTCCTTTAAAACGATGGGGGATCATTATTGGGGTCAAGTATCACACCAAGGTCTCTCTGGTGGAACCTGCTTAAGATACTGTCACCTTTTTGAGAAACATAGATCTTTCCAGAAAGGTATCTTCCTTTATATTCCAAAAGGCCCCAAAAAACCCTAAGAGTTTTACAGGTTCTCCACCATAAGCACATGGTTTGATGTCGGGTTTCAAAATCTTTGATTTTGTCTTTGAGAGAGCATAAATAAAACTCTTTTGAAACAAAAGTAATTTTTGCTCCAGAATCAAACAACACTCTTGTCTTATGCCCTTCAACACTAATCTCATCTAAAGGACCTTTCTCGGTGGTGGAGGTCACTTGTGAAATGATTTGCCCACAATCCACATCAGAATTTTCTTCACCCTCACTAAAATGCTCATCAGAGATTACCTTCCCTTTAAAAGTTTTGGCTTTACAAACTGCAGTATAATGTCCTACTTTCTTGCAATTTGAACACATGCTTCTTAATGCAGGGCACTTTTTGTCATTAGCAAGATGACCAATCTTCCCACATCTAAAGCATTTGGGAGTAAAACTATTCTTCTTTTCAGGCTTGACATAGTCAATCTTCTTCGGGTTTTTTTCTCTAGAGAAATTCTTTACAGATTGAACAGCATCACCCTTAGATTCATGCTTTGTAATAACCTCAACACATTTGAGTGAGTGTTCAATCTGTTTGGCTGTAATGAGAACTTCATCTAATGAGGGATCGTCTTTTTGCCAAAGATCATCTCTTACCTTTTCAACATTACAGCCTAGCATAAATTGATCTCTTATTCTTTCCTTAATCAATGCACCAAATTTGCAGGAAGCACCTAATTTTCTTAAGGCAGTAACATAATTCTCAACAGACTCCCCTTCCTTTGAGTTCTACGGCCAAAATGGTATCGCTCCAAAATGGTGCTTACTTTGGGCAAATAATGTCTATCAATCTTTAACATACATATTTCAAATTCATTTCAATTATCATCAACAATCTCAGGAAAATGATCAAAAACCTCTTGTCCTTCCGAACCTAGACAATGTAAAAGAAGAGCAGTTTTCCTTTCGCCACTGAGATTAGTACCACAAACTTTGGCATACCGCTCAAATACTTTCTTCCATTTCTGCCATCGGATAGGAGGATCTCCTGGCGATGTCAGGAAAAATGGAGGTGCTGTTACATTCTGCATATTATGGTAACTCCAAAAAAAACACAAAAGAAGAATACACAAAATAAATGTGAAATAACAAACACTCAAAATGTTAACATGAATAAGAAAATGACTGAGATATTTAGAATAAGCTTTGTCATTAATGTACAAAAGAGACCTTATTAATGTAGAACATACAAAGCATATATAATCATGTACATCTAATGTACATATGAGAAGAAACAAAGTAAAAGAAATGAGTGTAAAGTATCTAAAATAAAGACTAACACTGTATGCACAATATTAGAAAACAAGCGTGCACATAGCAGTATAGATGTAATGGATTAACCATGTAGCATGCGAAAAATAGTAACTGTGCACATCAGTGTGACGTAAACCTTGACAAGTAAAATGAGACGTGTATAAACTTCATGTAATAAATACGCAAGGTGTGCGTATTTATAAGGTTCATGTAATAAACACGCAAGGTAAGCGGGTCACCGCAGGTAAAGAAGAGTTCACTCTGTCAGATTCGATCTCGCAATAACATTAAATTGAACACGCAGGGTGAGCATGTCACCGAAGGTTGGAAACGGAAGAAATGCCTTCAAACCAAACCAAGATGGCCGCCGGGTGGCATAGGCAACGTAGCAAGCGTGACAAGACGTGCAGGAATCAAAGGTCAATGGGTTGCAGCAGCGAGTACGTCGTAAAATAACTCGCGCTGAAGAAGGAAAGACAATGAGGCAGATCCTCGTGAAGCTTCGTAAGGAGATGCCTGATAGAAGCGTCTTGTGAGGTAAGGCGTTGGTTTAACATGCGCTGCTGTGGCCTCGTGAGGGAAGAGATTTATTTTTAAAATAAAACGTTGGGGATGAGCCCGCATCGGCACCTCCCAACCCCTGATAGAGTTAACAAAGGGCGAGCAAACGCGGCAAAAAGGCTCCCAATCCCGGTTTCAGAGTGACAGAGACCCTGTTAATTTTACGTCTTAAATAAGACAGCAAAAAGTTAATAATAGGTGGTTGAAATGTTAATTAGAGAACGTGAGGAAACGAATTTTGAAATAAAACTCACGTATGCCTTGGTTGATGAAGAGGTTCTTGAAGACAGGCAGGCAGGAAGTAGTAGAAAATTCTTTTAATGAGCTCTTGTGTTCATCATTTGAATTGTAGATGATGTTGAGACTTTTGTATCCAATTAAAAATTCCCGCTGGGGTCGTAGATCCCATCCTCGTCGCCAGTGTAAAATAGTTAAATCCAAGTAAAGAGGAGTCCAGTATAAGGTGGAAATGTAAGTTTAATCCAAGCAGAAAAGTCCCATCCATCCAACAAGGCTCAGTAAAGATAACTGACTGAGACTACCAACATTCCCTTTCATCAGGTTCCATCTCCATGGTGCTACTTAAGAATACACATTAAGCACAGGTAAAACCAACAATACCACACATACTATTAGATTTTGTGAATTGCTGTCTGTCAGACCCCATTCAGGAAACCATGGGGCAAGCAGGGGATGGGGGTTGTTTGCCTCTGATGTCCTAGAATCTGTCAGTGTTTATCTTTGTAATCTAAAGGCATCCTGGTGTGGGCTTCAACACAGGTACAGCGCCCCCTCCTCGGTCTGGTAGGCAGTAACAGCACTAAGCCTCTCAATGTTCATCTCACCCTTATTCAAGGAGGACAGTAGGTCTCACATCCTGGCTTTCCCGCAGTCAGGCAAAGATGTGCCGGCCAAACATGTGCGGTGCGGCTGCTCCCTTCTCAGCATAGACGCAGACCCGCAGCAATGCCCACAGGCAGTGACAGGCAGTTATCCTCAGAAGGGGGCCCTCTTCTGGGCACTCATACGCAGCAAATGGACTCACAGGTTGTGTCCAGGCCTCTTTCTGGACTGGTAGGTCGAGACAGCAGCATGGTCTTCCCTGGTCAATGTGACGATGAAGTCCACTTCTGGGCAGAAGTCTGGGATGGCAGCTGAGTCACTTTAATGCATTGAAACAGGGGCTGTTGAGATCTAATCATGTGCACTTCCGGTCAGTTCCTCATCAGTTGTACAGTAACATAAGCACACTCACAGGTGCCTTGAAGCAGCAGCTCCACTTGTGCACATGATTGGGAAGTGCCACAGCACTAGCCACCATACAAGTCCATTCGGGCACACTTGGGGCACATGCCAAGGGAATTATTTGGGTCTCTTTTTCAGTGGAACAGACTATTTGGGCCCACTGTGGTGCACATTTCACGGCTGATACAGCAACGTCTTTAGTGACATGCTTGGCGAGTGCCACAGCTTAGTAGCAGTCTTCTTCAGCATCACAAACCACTCAGGCACATAGTGGTGCAAATGCCATGGCTATGACAGCCCAGTTGATAGGGTGATATGTTCTGGCTCACTTTGGCAGTAGTGCTAATCCTTCATCATAACGGTGATATCTGTCAGTCATACTTCCATAAGTCTCTGTCTAGCAGACCCACATCACTGGGATCACTGATCTCTTCCACACCAGTAGTCTACTCCTCCTGCAGGTTTGGCTTGCTCCTTCCCTCTTCCTTAGGCAGGATCCTCAAGGAATTCCAGGGCATGGAACTGTTCTTCTAGGTCAGATTCTAGGTGATGTCCCCTCACCTCTGTGGAGCTAGTTGTTAGGCAGACACCAGCCCTTGATGCACAGTAGCCCACTGGATACTCTGTGGAGCACAAGATCCTTGATTGAAGAAAACTTTAAATTTCAACAAACAGTGGATCAACAGCTACCACTTGCATACCGGTAAAGCAGACAGGGGTTGTGTATTCTCTGTCTGCACTTCCACAAACTTTTTGAGTAAGTTCTTCCTTCATGTGTCCTTCTCAGGCTCCTTCCCAGACTCAGCTTTTGTCTAGAGGGTCGTCTTCGGGCTGCAGCATACACAAGAGAAACACAAAGAGGTGTGAGTAGTCTGCATCTGGCTATTTCAGCCCCGCCTGACAATGACCAGAAAGAGAGACCCTTTCTAAAGTCCGTCCACACTCTGACAACAGAAACTATAGTGTCACCCTTCTTCCCTATCATTCACCAAATGGCAGTATTCAGGAAGTCTAATCAACAGCTCTCTTTAGCAATAGGATCTTATTGAGTTTCTGAAGGGAGTGTCTTCGCTTTCCCCACTTCAGTATGTAGGTCCCTCACTCCACTTTAAAGAATACCAGCAATATGCTTCCACTGACTGGGAGAGTTACCAGCAGCAGCTCCTCCGCAATGGCGGAGGAGCGTCGCCCCCCCGCTTAAGTTCCAGGCAGCAGACAGAAAGGGGAGAAATAAAATGATAATAAACCATTTCATTATTATTTTCTTTTTCTTTCTGCTGCAGGCAGCCAAGTCTGGGTAGGGAGGGGCCATTAGGAGTTCAGGGAGAAGAGTAGTGCACACTGTAAAGTGCGCATGAGGGTTTGCCTGGCTGTTTAATGCCGTCCAAACCATCATGCGCACTTTGAACTCTTTCCACCCGAGCTGTGTTGTACAGCTGGGTGGAGTAGATGCACAGGCTTCTAGGCCCTGAGCGTGTGTTCAACAAGCCCGCTCAGGCCAATCACGGTGCTGCTCTCATGACAGCAGCATCTTGATTGGCATCTAGGAGCTTGCGCGGTGTGCAGGAACCCAGAGGAGAAGAATCCTGAGACTGCGGCTGGCAGCGTAGCAGCAGATAAGTGTTTTTTAATTTATTTATTATATTCCCCCTAACCCCACACCTCCCCATTTACACCACACCCACCACTTGTTAAGAAAGCGAGCCGCTACTGAGAGTAACCTCACCTCCATCTTGTGCTCATGAGCAGGCTGAGGATATCCAAAATGGAACCCACTCTTGCTCTAGTTTACTCAGAAAACTGTGCATAACATGCAAACCACACATATACCTAAGCACATGCATGCTCGAGGACCAGGGTTCACCTATAGCGGTGGAACTGTGAGTGTGCCAGTGGACCACCACCCTTGTGATGCAGATAAAAAGTTCAGTTCATACTAAAATTACTACAAAGAAAGATGCCACCACCATCTTACACTCATAGAACCTGTGACAAGGAGTGTAGTCCTCTGTCACTATGGAGATCGGGCTAGGAGCAACCCTACAGGTCCAGGACAGGTCTAATGTTAAGAGACAGGCCTAGGTCTTCACACACATGCTAGATGAGCGCCAGGCTGGGTCCAAAATCAGAACTAGGATACCAGATAACCGCAATTGTGCACTCAGGCCAGAGGACATGACTGTACGCCATAGAACATTCCTGTCCCAACAGTGACAATTAAACATTTTAACAAATTGTAGGCATAAATCTGTAAATCATAAATGTAAAAATAGTTAGAGAAACCATTGTGGATTTGGATCAGGAAGAGACGTACATGTGAAGACTTTGAGCGTGCAGAACCGACACTTAAATGCTCATTTACAGGAAACACAATGGTTTAAAGTCATGAAAATGTTTGAGTTTGTATAACATGTAAATACTACTGATATTAGATGTATTCGGATGGCTCTACATCTTGTAGGCAAGCGTAATTAATACTCTTTCGATTATCTGAGCATTTAAATTTTAGTGCTTTTTATTTCTCATACACTGCCCACTTTTTCAGTGTTTGGGCATGGTTTGCTCTTATTTCAAACCTTCAATAAAAACAGATGCAGCAATAGAAGCAGATTCGTTTGGAAAAAATTGAAAATAGTACAAGAAATTATGAATAACACAATGTTTTCCGGGTAAGGCATATGTTTTTGGCCTCAGTTTGCATTTGCATGTTTTTTCATCCAATCTGTACAGAAAATTGAAGGCAGCAGCCTTTAATACACAGCGACTGAGCAACTGGATCAACAATTGAACAACTGAAACCAGCAATTCCATCATAAGCGCCAAGAGAAGTTTTTGAGGTGAAAGTGCATTCTATTTTACCCCGCATAATATCACATAACATGACAAGCAGTTACTTCATATTAACCAGCAAAAGCTACAAACCTAATTACTTTTTTTTAAAACGAGGATTGACAAAGCCAAGTGGTCTAGCCTTTAAAAAACGTGTTTCATTTGGCAGGGAATGCTGCTTTCTACCATAGTTGTTGAGCATCAGCAAAAAGAAATGTTCTTGATATTGCATCATGGCTGGCACCCGTCAAGTAGCTGTAAGTTAAAAAAATATTTTAAAGCATGCGAAAGAAAATTTATGGAAAGAACAGGGTAGTTGAAAATGGCGACTATTAGACCATCCTAAAAGTGAAAAACAAATAAAGGGGAGTAAATAAACCATAACAAGTGAGGATGCAACGAGTGAGAGATGTTTAAAAAAAGCTGAGCAGGACAGGGGGTGTTGGGGGACAACAAAGGAGCTGGGTGGTGGGAGAGCAACAAAGCGAATGTGGTCGGCAGGACATAAAGAAACACGCAGGACAAAAGGGAGATGGTCCAGAGAGCAAGAAAACAGGAAGAGAGAGCAAGAAACCCATGCACACCCATAGAGTGCTAAGAGAGAAAGTAAAAAGTTCCCTGAATGTAAGCAGTGGAAGGATACAAGTTATCTAATCCGAACATGGCAAAGAAGAAAGAAGAAATGCTGAAGAGACAGGACATACAAAGCATTAGGGGGAAATAAGAGAGACAAGAAAGCCATCCAATCAAGAGCAAGGGGCTGACCCAAAGCCTACAATATGTATATATTTTAATATATTGGAGGCAAAGGCACTGGCGTAATGAAACTTGAGGGGGCCGCCCTGCAAAATACGTGGAGGGGACCCCTCCGGACTCATTAAGGGGCTCTCCCGGCAGAGTACTGTGCTGAGGGGGCCTGTGTGGAACTTGGGCCCCCACACAGCGGGGGCTTGTGGGGGCCTGAATTACACCACTGGGCAAAGGCTCTTGGTGTGTTCAGTGTTTAAAGTGGTTAAATAATAGGTGATCAAAGTAGCCCTACGAGGTTTCAAAAACAAAAACGTAGTCGCAATTTCTATCCTTGCTAATCATTAACATGGCCTTGTCAGTATGAGCCTGCATAGCAGCATATTTCAGACAATTGTATTCACACTTATAGATGCAACCATTTTCAGCTTAGAAAATATGCAATTACGTTTTTAATGGGCATGCACAATTGCTCCTTGAATTAAAGTCCAGTGTGGCATAAATTTATGTTACTAGAAAAACACTGTGACTTAATAGGTACATCAAAAGTGTTGGATTTACTAAACATCAAACACAGACTTAATTACTGCTAAGTAATGTGAAAATTTCGCTTTCAAAAAAGTGTCATGCTTGGCTGTTGTAGCTGTAAGGAATTATTAGCAGTGGATAAATATATATGTTGTTACTGACAGGGCTCAAATGTTTGATGTCAGGATAATATTTTCTTAAATAAGTAAGTTTTACGTATCTGAAAACAATAAGAGTTTCCAAGTGTCCTCATGCCACGGGGCCCTCTAGAATGTAAAACACATCCATCATGTAAGTTGCAATTGCATAGGGAAAAGGAATGCACACATTTCTTAACATTTGGTTTCCATTAAACCTCAGTGAGATTTCTCAAGATAGACATATTTTGCATTGTTTCCAGAATAAATAGCATTTTTTGAGAAGATAAGAATTTTAACATAAACATTCCCGATCTCCTGCCGTAACCCAAGTTCCCCGTCTGGGTGGGTCTCATAACTGCCCAGAAACCAGAGCCAGATTGGAGCGGAGAGACCCGCTGTATGCTGTGCACGTGTAAATTGAGTTGGTTTTTGGTGTCTGCTGGGAAAAGCTGAATGACGTCAGATGCTCTGATCAGACATGAGGATGTAGATTTCGTTTGTTACTTTATCTCGCACAGGCTAAGTACATATAATACTATTTAGAATGAGTAATAGTAACATTGTTTCGCAGTACTGAAGTCGGTGTTTCTTCGTGTTCAATTAAACATTTTAATAGTCTTAAGGTTCGAAGTTATTTTGATAAAAAAAGATGCCCTGGCTGAAAAAATTGCTCATGCAAGAAAAGGGATAGAGGCTGGGCTGCTATTGTAGTCAAAACCTCAAGCGATTTTATCAATCTTTTTTCCAGCCGGTAATATTAGACCGGGTGTTCCAGCAACTGGGAAATCCAGGTGTAGGAACAGGGGTCCTCATTTATGAGACTCCTTGCGCCTCCTGAACGTCACTTTTTTGACGTTCCGTGGCGCAGAAGCCTGCGTGATATTTATCAGGTAGCATTAAGCCACTTTTGGCTTAATGCTGCCTGATAAATATCACTCCCTTTAACGCAGTGTTCTGCGTTAAAGGGGCGTGCAATGGGTGTTGCTGGGGCGTTCCCAGCAACATCCATGGCCTTTGACACTGCCCCAGATTTACGAGAAATCGTAAATCAGAGGCAGCGCCAAAAGCTTCCGCCTCCCCAGGGTAAGGGAGGCACAACGAGGAGAAATATCTTTATTTCTCCTCGTTTTTTCCTTTTTCTATGCGTGCTGCATCACACATAGAAAGAGGAAGGAGCCTTTTGTGATTATTTTTGTACAGAAAGGTTTCCTTCCTGTACAAAAATAATCATCCCACTAACGCAGGCACCCTTGCACCATGGTGCAAAGGTGCCTGCATGGCGCACGGCAGCTCATTGTACGCCGGCGCAGGGGAAAGGACAGGAATGCGCCGTATCTTATAGATACGGCGCATTCCTGCCCTTTCTTTCCGTAGGGAAGCGCAGCAGGAAGGCCTGCTGCGCTGCCCTACGGCAAAACCTCATAAATGAGGCCCAGGGTGGTGTGTGGCTTTGCTGTGGAGAATCAGTGAGGCACCGTACAGCAATGACTTGGGTGTTATGAGGTCAATAGGGTTCTAATGTAGAACCTTGGGCTTGTGTGGCAGAGAACGACAGTTGCCGGCGCCAGTTGACAGCGGCAGTCTGTTAGTGCTCAGATGCTGTGTCAGGGTTTAAATTCTCATAAACAATACTTCTACAAACTACAAAGTTGGCAACGAGCTTGCTTGGACCCTGACACTTAGAAGAACCCATGCAACGTTTTGTACAGTCGGAGCATCGTAAACCGCTGACTGGCAGCGTTTGTGAAGAAGACGACTCGTAATGTCTTGGCTGTGCAAATGTTTATCTACATTGTATGAGGTTTGGGCCACATTTATACAAGAAGACATTATAAGATTAATGTAAGTGCTTTTACCCATCAATGCCCTAAACATCTGTTTCTGGCCTTTGGTAGCTTTCCACGCCACTGGAACGTGGTGCACTTCCTCCTACTATTTGTGCAATGTGCGTTTATACGTCATACTTGGCAGCCATTTTAAATTGGATAGTCATCGTAAAAATTGCCTTCCATTTTGTCTCGGATGAAGGAATCGTAGCAGGAAGCCATTTCAGTTTACATCAGAGACCTTCAAGAAATTCTTAGAGAAGAATGGAATTGCACATAAAACCACTTCACTGTACCATCCTGCTGGGAATGGTGCTGTAAGAAAGATTTAACCGCATAAATTAAGAATATGATACAACCGGCCAATACTAATGGGCTCGTTTGGAGGAAGGAGTTACTTCATAACATTTGGGCTTATAGACAGTAGCGGTCGGTGGTGGGGAGTGCCGCGGGCGCTGACGTGGGACGGGGAGGGGCAGGGTGGGGTAGTAAACTACGGATTACGGCCGATTACAGATAAGTACACATATGAATAAATAAAACGAATTTCGTTTTTCGCGCTGCATCGCCAAATGCGATGCAGCGCGCGCAACGAAATTCGGCTTATTTATTTATATGTGTACTTACCTGTAATCGGCCGTAATCCGTAGCTTACTACCCCCCACCCTGCCCTCCCCGCCCACGTCAGCGCCCGGTGGCACTGCCACCACCGACCGCTACTGCTTATAGAGTAACTTCATGTGAATCAACAGGATGTAATCCTTTTGTGCTAATGAGGGGGAGGACACCCATTACTACGGATAATGTAGAATGGATGGTTAAGGATAACAAAAACTGATTGGTCATTGGGTTAAGTAAAACAAAAATTGAAGCATGCACAATATGTGTGCAAAAAAATACTATGATGCTAGAGACGGAAATAGACCTGTGCACATTAAGGGGCACATTACGATACCCGGCGTAAAAAATCCGCCAGGCATGGAAGCGGCAAAAATCCGCCCGCACACACCGCCTGAACACCGACCACGCCATTATGAGTACACAAACTGAAAACCGCCATCGGCGGAAAAATCATACAAAATACCGCCCGCCATCGTCCGAGTCGGAGTCAAACCGCCCGCCACGGACGGAAACACGCACGACAACACAAAACCGCCCGCCCTCACGGCCGACACACCGCACGTGAAATTACGATCGCACCGCCATGAGCGCGGAAAAACAACAAAATACCGCCCGCCAGCGCAAACAACGCCGATGAGAATCGACACGGCAGAAGCCATGGCGCCCACGTACCTGCACAGAAACCATCCGCACACAAAACCAATAGCACACAACATGGCCAACAAGTCCACACAGCAAGGCACGCACAAATACACAAGCACAGTACACATCCCGAAAACACCCCCGGACAAACAAAAAATACAAAGGCCAGAACCCCAGACACAACACACCTGAAAACAACAGACCATGAGGACACACCCACATAGGTGAGTACAAAAGCAGCACTCCCACAGACCACAACCCCTTGCTACATTGCAAACCAGAGAGGAGAGGAGAGGACACAGTGACACAGCAAGGACAGCAGCACACCACAGAAACGCACACATCACAACCACCACCACCACCACCACCACCAAACACCGGCACCACAAACCCCCTGCACATTACACAACACACACCGCACCACCACCACAAACACCATGGCACCACAAAGGATGCCCAAGTTCACGCCCATGGAGCTGACGGTCATGGTCGACGAGATCATCAAGGTGTACCCACAAATCTATGGGAACATGGTCCAGCACACACCACTAGCCACCAGAAACAGAATGTGGACCCGGATCGTAGACCAGGTCAATGCAGTCGGGACCCTGCCCAGGAACAGAACCGAGATAAACAAACGTTGGAATGACGTAAAGAGCCTGGTCAAGAAGAAGGAGGGCAAAAACAGAGAGCTGGCTGCCGTCACTGGCGGAGGGAATCCCGCGCTCTTTAAGACCTTCAAAGCGTGGGAGGAGAAGGTGCGAGTCGTAATCCATCCGGAGATCCTCGCCGGATTAGCAGGGGGAGTGGAGGCTGGTAGGCACAAACTAATGTATACCAGCACACCGCTATGTACACACATGCGCAACCACCATGCCACAGCTCCCAGGGACAAACACCCCCATGTCCAGCACACAATACACAACACATCACATGCACATGCAACAGACACTACCACACACAGGCCAAACCGAACAACTGTAAGATGCGTGGGGACATGTGTACACTAAGCCAGCCACGTAACCACCAACAGGTCCCCAAATATGCCAGAAGCGCCACAACGAGCACCCACCACACCCATGTGTCCGCCACAGCTGCACTAACCGACAAGTAACAGGTAAGTGGCAGGAACACAAAGTGCAGTGGGTGGGACGGTGGACAGCTGAAGTAC